>CAWUFW010004315.1:1200000-1574838 GCA_963921515.1 Calotriton arnoldi | reverse complement strand
GTGGAACGTTGCCAAGCGCAACTGTCCACTCCAGGGGAGTGCCGCACCATTCACAGGTGTGTGTTTACCCGCGTTGTTGTCCGCTCATGTATTTGGAGCCCAGGCGAATGCAGCCATGTCCACTGTCGTCGTGGGAGATGTGACCAGAACCCCAAGTTCCAACAAGATGTCGGGATATGTGCAATGTGTTCCAAACTGTTGTGTCTGCAGGTACGTAGTTACACGTCCATGAAAGCTAGTGCAGCTTCGTAGGCAATCATTTCCAACATGAGGTCGTCGTCGACTTCATCGAACAGGACAGCGAGGCTAACCATTAGCAGGTCCGGATAGATGTGCTGCGTCCACCCCCTTTCACCAATTAGCACTACAGCCCAATAGGGGAGCGGCTCAATTTGCTCACTGCACACGAGGAGTTCTGCAATCTCCCAGGTCTAGCTGCCAGCATGTATGCCAAGTATCCAGGCATCCCATAGACGGGTGTCACAGTAACACTCATGGTCGTGGGCCAACAGGGGGCGCACACACATGTCGAAATCCAGTTCGGCTACCGTCCTGTTGGATAGGCAGACATCCATGGACCACTCGAATATGCAAGAGCAACAATGCAACACAGGCTGCACGCAGGTGACGTTGGCAAGGCGGAAGCTTAGCCAGTAACTGATCCGCAGCACTACCAATGGCAGTGCCCCCAGTAAATGCAGCATACGTGCACGGTACAGTTCCACGTGACAGGGGTTGTGCAAGTGTCCGGGATGGTCTGCCATTGCTTTGGTGGCTCTGGTTGAAGCGGCACTGTTCTGACCTGCACCAGTTCTGTGGATGAAATGCCACAGCTCGGAGCAATGAGTTGTTTTAGTGTGCAACGGTTGTACGCCTGGGTTAATGTGGGAGTAAGTGTGAAGGCCATTCGATGCAAGATAACTTCGAGCAAGGACTTCTGTGTGTGGGGTGTGTATACGTTGGTCTTTCATCGGCCTGTGCGTAGTGTGGGAGTCGTCATCAGCTGCTATAGTATCTGTCAGGGGGTGCCGGGCACATGCAATTCCGATGTCGGAGGTGCAGATGTGCTTCCGCCTGATAGCTCAGACAAAGGAGCATTCATCCCTAATGTTAATTTCTCATCTGCTTGCATTCAGGAACTGTGAAGTGGCTTGTTGGGGGTGGGGTGAGATGTGTGCGACTTTGGGATTCATGTTCGACATGTCTTGCATGCGGCAAATGAGTGGCATCACTGTGTGTAACGTTGCCTCACAGCTGCTCCTCCCTCCCCCGAGCCTATTTACTTGTGTGCGCTGCGCGGTTGCATCACTGGCACTCCTACGGCACACCATTGTCATGCCTGTCTGCGCATGTCCACAAGCCTGACAACGACACTGTGATGTTGGCCGTTGGAGGTGGGAGGCCACGTGAGTGTAGTCCTGTGGGAAGAATAGGGCGGACACAGACGTAGAGTTCATGCCTGGCTGAACTTGCGCCGCGATTAAGGCTAGGCATTTGGCTCATGCTGCGGCAATACAGATTCACACAACACTTGGCATGTATGAGCCAAGACCCCGAGCGGTCTTGCGCTCCTTCATTTCCCCGTTCGTGCGAGCCCGCCCTCCGGGTGCATGCTACATTGCAACATTGTTGATTGCAGACTGGGTGGCGCCGACACTACAACAGTGACACACTCATTAGTTACTTCCTTGTCCAGGCCAGAACTGAACCACGCCCACAGCCCCGGGGAAATCCTTCACACCCCTACGCTGGCTTGGCGTACGCCGGCCCAGCCCACTCCGCTTACGCTTACAGGGGGGGACGACAAAGCTACGTGTCCAAGGTCGTACCCACTGCCTGAGGTGACATGGTTGCGTCCGCTGTCCACAGCACAATGTAATGTGGTAGGGCCCTGGCCCACCATGCATACATAATGACCACACGGACACACTTAGATAGATAGTTGAACTGGCTACGGGCACGTGCGCCCGGCCACTTTTTATTACCAGGGTCACATGTTCAGTGACGCCTGTGCTGGATGGGTGTGGGGTGAGTGTAAGCCAGCCCTCAGGGAGTGGTTGGTGCTGGCAACAACTAGAACAGTGATCATCGGATCACACACACAGATTCAATCATAAAGGGTCCATGACTTGCAGTGCACTGAGGTAGGGGCACCAGAGCTGAGCGTGCTCATGTGAAGGAATTGTTAATGATTTGGTCACTTCGGGATTTTCCTGCTGCAGCTGCAGTGGGGTGTGGTACACTTGCCTCATCTTCATCATCATCATCCCAGGTCTTTCCCACTGCCTGAGGTGACATTGTTGCGTCCGCTGTCCACAGCACAAAACTCAATCATGAAGGGTCCATGTGTTGTGGTGCACTGAGTTAGTGGCACCTGAAGAGCTGAGCAGGGGATCAAGCTGATGATGGCATCCAAGACAGGTGTGAGCAACTTATATGGGCTGGCTGTGACACTCCTCCGACTCTGGCAGTTGTTGGTTGGAGGTGGTCCTGGCGGAGGTGGTGGGTGTGCAGTCAGCGATGATGGCATGTCCTTGCAGGTCAGGATTGGATTTGGTTTGCGAGCCCTGCTGACCGCAGTGTAGGCCGGAGGCAGCGGTCAGAAAGGGCACACAGCCACGTGATGATGACTTGTGGTGCACTGAGTTACTGGCACCTGGAGCGCTCGGCGGGTGCACGGCCTGCGCTGATGCGTCGTCCGGGCAGCCCGCCCTGGAAGCAATGTCTGTTGCCTACTGGACTCTGCCATAAATGAATCAAGACTCAATTTGATTTGCGAGCCCTGATGACCGCAGTGTAGGCCGGAGGCAGCGGTCAGCAAGGGCACACAGCCACGTGGCGTCGACTTGTGTTGCACAGGGTCAGCGGCACCTGGAGTGCTCAGCAGGTGCACAGCCAACGATGATGCGTCGTCCGTGCGGGCCGCACTGGGTGCAATGTTTTTCACCTACTGAATTCTGCCTCAATATTGCCACGTGACGTCGACTTGTGTTGCACAGGGCCAGTGGCACCTGGAGCGCTCAGCAGGTGCACAGCCAACGACGATGCGTCGTCCGGGCGGGCCGCACTGGGGGCAATGTCTGTTGACTAGTGGTTTCCTACATTGACAGAAATGTGGCACGATTTGAATTGTGGGACCTGCTGACCGCAGTGTAGGACTAAGGCAGTATCCGGCATGCACATGACTCTGTGTTGCTGTGCCGCTGGATGCGCTGGGGGCCTGTGTCGCGGAGTCTGGAGGTCACGGCGGTGGACTTGTGGCAGGGTGAGGTGCGCCGCCCTGGCAGATGGGTTGCCCATCACAGAAGAGAACCACGCCCAGAGCCCCGGCATTTTTATCAGCATTCCTACGCTGGAGTGGCGTACGCCGGCCCAGCCCACTGCGCTTACGCTTACAGGGGGGGACGGCACAGCTACATGTCCAAAGTCTTCCTCACTGCCTGAGGTGACATGTTTGCGTCCACTGTTCACAACACTACATACCCCAGCAGTATGTGTCCACATGGACATGTCTGTGCTCTGCATTCTGTGGTCTGTCCAGCACATCACCGCCACACTTGGCTTTGTGTACATTCTTCTTCATGGGTGAGTTGCCTCCTTCACACATACTTGGTTCCCACCTCTCCCCACATTCTGCACTTGTGTGGCTGAGGGGCCATGCCGTTTTCGGAAGGTCCGCTGTCTTGTCCTACGCTGCCTCGGTGGTAGTCCGGGGGGAGGGTCCGGAGGGGGGGTGGTGGCGGTGGGTGTTGTGGCCCTCTTAGGTATCCGGGCTGCATGTTCATTGTCTCCATGGCATCTGTGGGTCTTCCGATGTGGCTCTGGGCTGGGCTCCCTTTCATACTGCAGGTAGTCGTCCTGCTTAGCACCACAGAAGGCAGGTGTTAAATCCCTGCTGCTAACGCACCTTATCACCTGTTTTTGGGTCGCATCGCAGATCTGGCTGGTCGTTGAGAATATCGCGAAGTGGTGTTTTCAGGTGTTTGTGCACGGGAACGCCTACTCTGCATATCATTAGCGTTAGTTGTCTCTCTCATCCATGGCGATGTTTTTTGCAGCAGCTATCGCTGGTATACTGGCGATGTGGGGAGTTTGCACCAGCTTGTGAATGGGGCGATAATTCTTTCGCCACTTTTGCTGCGCTAAAGTGCCGTTAACTCGGCGATGAGTCCTTGAGAATATACCCCTATGTTGTCTACAGGAATGTTACTAAAACTCTTAGTAAAAAATGCTCTAAGAATTTATTAAGGTATGAGATGAAAACCAATCTTATAACATACTGTTTAATGGTTTCTTGTATAGATGAATGTATTGAGTACTGACATGATTCATTTATTTTTGTCATTTCCTGATTATCAGGAACTTTGACCTAAGAATTTAAACCATGCTATATTTTTTCTGAACTACTATGCCCGTATGCCTTTTGTATGTATGTGTATTTTGGTTATGTATAAATTTCTTTGCATTTTTGTATTTCTTATTGAATGTTTTCATTGTACTGCTGTATGTGGTTTAGACATGCAATGGATATTTTATCTTCTACTTGTTTCTAAAGCAACAACTAAAAACTACAATTAACTAGTATGTGATGTTGTGACCAGGAGACTAAGGGGCATATTAGCAAGACCGGCGATAAAATTATTGCCGTTTTAGCGGCAGGAAACTGCCGCTAAAACGGCGATAATGGGCTTGCTAATATGCGTTATAGAATTCAATAGAAGCCCAGGTTAGATGTCCTGCACATCTAACCTGGGCTTCTATTGGAATTCTATAACGTATATTAGCAAGCCCATTATCGCCGTTTTAGCGGCAGTTTCCTGCCGCTAAAACGGCGATAATTTTATCGCCGGTCTTGCTAATATGCCCCTAAATGTTATATATCTTCTCCAATTAACAGCCGTTAACCTTTTTTTCGCGAACCACGTGTTGGCTGGTTGTGTTTGAATATGTTATGAAGAACTCTGTTCAAGTATTTTGAAGCATGGATACAAATGTTACAGCAATTGAAGAAAGAACTTTTTCAAGTGTTTGAAGATAAGATTAATAGACGACCTTATGTGAATCTTGATATGAGTTTTTCTCAGCTCATGAATCATTATAACAATTACCTGTGAGTGAAACGGGAACTGAGAACTAGCACCGGGCACCTTTTATATTTCCCATATGAGAATTGTATATATATATATATCATAATATAAATAAATTGATGCTTTTGTGTGTCGCCGCATTACCTTAGCACAATAAATGCTCTTTTCAACCCTACCGGTGCCTCGGCTATTCTTTCATTATGCTGGCTGCAATCTGCGGGATGCTTCGTTCCCGTGTCTTGCCGAGGCTGCCCTGCTGGGTCATGGGCCCCGCTTACGAAGAGACTGTTTGTTTGCATCAATGACGGGAGACTGACCCACTCCGATTCCAGGATTTACCAAATAATCACTTGATTGAAAGGAGAGGAGTAAGGGAACCAAGACGGATATTATATCGCTTCTTGTGATGTTGAAATGAGACATTTGCTAAGGTAATGCGGCGACACACAAAAGCATCAATTTATTTATATTTTGCACCTTGAGAGACTAAAGCATTTTGCCTGGATTGGTACTTACCGAGATGGTGCATTGTGGGACTAAGTTGCTATTGATTCCTCTATGATTAAAGCTAAGAAGCTGAAACGCGTCAGAGATGATTAATCACGTGCTGCCGCCCAAAGGCACAATAAATGCTCTTTTCAACCCTACCGGTGCCTCGGCTATTCTTTCATTATGCTGGCTGCAATCTGCAGGGATGCTTCGTTCCCGTGTCTTGCCGAGGCTGCCCTGCTGGGTCATGGGCCCCCGCTACGAAGAGACTGTTTGTTTGCATCAATGATGGGAGACTGACCCACTCCGATTCCAGGATTTACCAAATAATCACTTGATTGAAAGGAGAGGAGTAAGGGAACCAAGATAGATATTATATCGCTTCTTGTGATGTTGAAATGAGACATTTGCTAAGGTAATGCAGCGACACACAAAAGCATCAATTTATTTATATTTTGCACCTTGAGAGACTAAAGCATTTTGCCAGGATTGGTACTTACCGAGATGGTGCATTGTGGGACTAAGTTGCTATTGATTCCTCTATGATTAAAGCTAAGAAGCTGAAACGCGTCAGAGATGATTAATCACGTGCTGCCGCCCAAAGGCACAATAAATGCTCTTTTCAATCCTGCCGGTGCCTCGGCTATTCTTTCATTATGCTGGCTGCAATCTGCGGGATGCTTCGTTCCCGTGTCTTGCTGAGGCTGCCCTGCTGGGTCATGGGCCCCGCTTACGAAGAGACTGTTTGTTTGCATCAATGACGGGAGACTGACCCACTCCGATTCCAGGATTTACCAAATAATCACTTGATTGAAAGGAGAGGAGTAAGGGAACCAAGACGGATATTATATCGCTTCTTGTGATGTTGAAATGAGACATTTGCTAAGGTAATGCGGCGACACACAAAAGCATCAATTTATTTATATTTTGCACCTTGAGAGACTAAAGCATTTTGCCTGGATTGGTACTTACCGAGATGGTGCATTGTGGGACTAAGTTGCTATTGATTCCTCTATGATTAAAGCTAAGAAGCTGAAACGCGTCAGAGATGATTAATCACGTGCTGCCGCGCAAAGGCACAATAAATGCTCTTTTCAACCCTACCGGTGCCTCGGCTATTCTTTCATTATGCTGGCTGCAATCTGCGGGATGCTTCATTCCCGTGTCTTGCCGAGGCTGCCCTGCTGGGTCATGGGCTCCCGCTTACGAAGAGACTGTTTGTTTGCATCAATGACGGGAGACTGACCCACTCCGATTCCAGGATTTACCAAATAATCACTTGATTGAAAGGAGAGGAGTAAGGGAACCAAGACGGATATTATATCGCTTCTTGTGATGTTGAAATGAGACATTGGCTAAGGTAATGCGGCGACACACAAAAGCATCAATTTATTTATATTTTGCACCTTGAGAGACTAAAGCATTTTGCCTGGATTGGTACTTACCGAGATGGTGCATTGTGGGACTAAGTTGCTATTGATTCCTCTATGATTAAAGCTAAGAAGCTGAAACACGTCAGAGATGATTAATCTCGTGCTGCCGCCCAAAGGCACAATAAATGCTCTTTTCAACCCTACCGGTGCCTCGGCTATTCTTTCATTATGCTGGCTGCAATCTGCGGGATGCTTCGTTCCCGTGTCTTGCCGAGGCTGCCCGGCTGGGTCATGGGCCCCCGCTTACGAAGAGTCTGTTTGTTTGCATCAATGATGGGAGACTGACCCACTCCGATTCCAGGATTTACCAAATAATCACTTGATTGAAAGGAGAGGAGTAAGGGAACCAAGACGGATATTATATCGCTTCTTGTGATGTTGAAATGAGACATTTGCTAAGGTAATGCGGCGACACACAAAAGCATCAATTTATTTATATTTTGCACCTTGAGAGACTAAAGCATTTTGCCTGGATTGGTACTTACCGAGATGGTGCATTGTGGGACTAAGTTGCTATTGATTCCTCTATGATTAAAGCTAAGAAGCTGAAACGCGTCAGAGATGATTAATCACGTGCTGCCGCCCAAAGGCACAATAAATGCTCTTTTCAACCCTACCGGTGCCTCGGCTATTCTTTCATTATGCTGGCTGCAATCTGCGGGATGCTTCGTTCCCGTGTCTTGCCGAGGCTGCCCTGCTGGGTCATGGGCCCCCGCTACGAAGAGACTGTTTGTTTGCATCAATGACGGGAGACTGACCCACTCCGATTCCAGGATTTACCAAATAATCACTTGATTGAAAGGAGAGGAGTAAGGGAACCAAGACGGATATTATATCGCTTCTTGTGATGTTGAAATGAGACATTTGCTAAGGTAATGCGGCGACACACAAAAGCATCAATTTATTTATATTTTGCACCTTGAGAGACTAAAGCATTTTGCCTGGATTGGTACTTACCGAGATGGTGCATTGTGGGACTAAGTTGCTATTGATTCCTCTATGATTAAAGCTAAGAAGCTGAAACGCGTCAGAGATGATTAATCACGTGCTGCTGCCCAAAGGCACAATAAATGCTCTTTTTAACCCTACCGGTGCCTCGGCTATTCTTTCATTATGCTGGCTGCAATCTGCGGGATGCTTCGTTCCCGTGTCTTGCTGAGGCTGCCCTGCTGGGTCATGGGCCCCCGCTTACGAAGAGACTGTTTGTTTGCATCAATGACGGAGACTGACCCACTCCGATTCCAGGATTTACCAAATAATCACTTGATTGAAAGGAGAGGAGTAAGGGAACCAAGACGGATATTATATCGCTTCTTGTGATGTTGAAATGAGACATTTGCTAAGGTAATGCGGCGACACACAAAAGCATCAATTTATTTATATTTTGCACCTTGAGAGACTAAAGCATTTTGCCTGGATTGGTACTTACCGAGATGGTGCATTGTGGGACTAAGTTGCTATTGATTCCTCTATGATTAAAGCTAAGAAGCTGAAACGCATCAGAGATGATTAATCACGTGCTGCCGCCCAAAGGCACAATAAATGCTCTTTTCAACCCTACCGGTGCCTCGGCTATTCTTTCATTATGCTGGCTGCAATCTGCGGGATGCTTCGTTCCCGTGTCTTGCCGAGGCTGCCCTGCTGGGTCATGGGCCCCGCTTACGAAGAGACTGTTTGTTTGCATCAATGACGGGAGACTGACCCACTCCGATTCCAGGATTTACCAAATAATCACTTGATTGAAAGGAGAGGAGTAAGGGAACCAAGACGGATATTATATCGCTTCTTGTGATGTTGAAATGAGACATTTGCTAAGGTAATGCGGCGACACACAAAAGCATCAATTTATTTATATTTTGCACCTTGAGTGACTAAAGCATTTTGCCTGGATTGGTACTTACCGAGATGGTGCATTGTGGGACTAAGTTGCTATTGATTCCTCTATGATTAAAGCTAAGAAGCTGAAACGCGTCAGAGATGATTAATCACGTGCTGCCGCCCAAAGGCACAGTAAATGCTCTTTTCAACCCTACCGGTGCCTCGGCTATTCTTTCATTATGCTGGCTGCAATCTGCGGGATGCTTCGTTCCCGTGTCTTGCCGAGGCTGCCCTGCTGGGTCATGGGCCCCCGCTTACGAAGAGACTGTTTGTTTATATATATATATATGTATATATATATATTCCAATGCAATGATCTCGTCCTGATCATAGATTGAGGCGCATGCTAGGAATACTTAATCATTTAGATTTTTATTGCCAACACGACCACAACACCGAAGATGCGTTTCGGCTTAACGCCTTTCTCAATGTCGGTGTGGCTTCCCAAACATGAATCTTTTAAGACAAAATTAACCATGAACACAAAGAAAGGAAGCGATTCATTCAAATAATAGAAATAAAGAAGGTCTCTTCTAGTCACAGAGGTTGATTTCATTGTCGGCCATCTGACAATGGTATGTTATAACATGATTATATTATACAATGCTGGGAGAAGGGTCCTAAAATGAACATGCCTTCATTACTACCACATTGCTTTTAAATCAAATTCATAGGCTCTTGTATTGCTGAGTCCAAATCATATAATGGTCAATATTAAATCGAGCGCTCATTGTCCTGCACTGTTGACAGACACCACCCTGAATGGGCAAACGCTTCTAGACTAGGTTTTTTCTTATATACATTGATTGACTATGTTGAACTCACAACAGATTAATACCATGATTAAATGCATCAAAAATCAATCTTGCCCTTAATGGGCAAACCCTTCAATTTAATTATCCAAACGAGGCAACTTGTGTCTTTAATAGTTCATTTGATACTATAAATTCATTGATACTATTCAATCTTATCATTTTACTACAGCCAGCTTAAAAACATTTCATCTCATTCTCACGTAATATGTATCCACAACTCCTCTTCATTATTGAGACCCCTGGGGGTTTTTGTTTATAACTCGATAATGTATTTTGATTCCAGTACCCTAAGCCTTTTGGTTCTATCACCTCCTCTTTCTTCTCTCGGCACCTGGTCTAAGCAAAAGAATTTTAGTAGATTTTGATTGCTGTTATGTTTTTCCTGAAAATGGCGGGCCACTGGGTATGTTGGTTCGTGATTTTTGATCGCCCGCATGTGTTCTAAAACTCTTTTCGTAGTAGGGTGTATTGTACTCCCGACATACTGCATCCCGCACGGGCAGGTGAGACAGTAAACTGTATATTCGGAGTTACAATTGAGTAATTTGTTGATTTTACGTTTTGTCTTCCTGCCTGGTATCTGGAATTCCTTAACCTTCTGGCTGTTCTTACAAGCCTTGCATCTCATGCACTGGAAGAACCCAGTAACCATATCTCTCTTTTTCTGTCCTTTTAGGAAGTGGCTCCTAACCAAATGGTCCTTCAGTGCGGGGCCTCTTCTATATGTAATACGAGGTACTTTAGGAATATGTGGGCCCATAATGTTGCCAGTTTTTAGTATTTTCCAGTTTCTGTGAAAGATCTGGTATACCTCAGAGGAACTGGTTGTATATTCGGTTATCATTCTTATTGATCCTTTCTCCTCTTGTGGTCCCTCTATCCTGTCATTTTTCTCCATTAAGAGGTCATGCCTTTGTAAACTTTCTGACTGTCTTACTGATTCCTTTAGTATCCCCTCGGTGTATCCCCTTGCTTTGAATCTACCGAGGGCCAAATCTCTTGATTTCAGATATTCTTTCTTTGTGGAGCAATTAAGTTTGATCCTCAGTATTTCTCCATAGGGGACACTGCTGATCACACTCCGGGGGTGAAAGCTGCCTGCGTGCAGTGTACTATTCCCTGCTGTAAGTTTTCGATATAATGTAGTTTGCAAAGTATTGGTTTCAATATAGACCAACAAGTCCAGATAAGACACCAGTGTACAGCTAATACATTCAGTGAATTTCAAATTAAGATCATTATCATTCAAGGCTGTGATGTAGCTGATTGCCTCTTCATATGTGCCCTTCCAAATGATAAAGAGGTCATCTATGTAACGAGACCATAGGGTTATCTTGTTTAACCATTTTTCATTACTGCCAGACCAGGGTACGTGCTTCTCCCACCAGCCCACGAACAAATTCGCGTAACTGGGGGCGAAGCACATGCCCATGGCTGTTCCCTGTTGTTGGTGGTAGAGTTCCCCTGAAAACAGAATTTTTTTATTTTTCAGGCAGAAAGATATTAACTCTACCAACTCATTATGTTCTTGATATTTCAAATTTCTTCTATTAAGGAAGAATTGTATAGCAGTCAACCCTTTATCATCAGCAATGCTGGTATAGAGACTAGTTATATCAAGAGTTATCAGTAACATATCTGTCTCCCACTGAATGTCCGTTACAATACGTAGAAAATCTTTTGTGTCCTTAACATAGGAACTTAGATCTTTAACAATGGGATTTAAAAAGCAGTCAATGTATATTGATGCATTTTCGAGGAGGCTGTTTTTCAAGGATACTATTGTCCGCCCAGGAGGGTCTATCAGGTTTTTATGAACCTTTGGAAGATGGTAAAAAGTGGGCAGTTCAGGGAATTCACAGTACATAAACCTGAAGTCCCGTTGTTCCAAAATTCCTTTTGTCTTCCATTTAATAAGAATCTCATGAAATTCATATATGCTAGTTTCATACACAGATCTTGTGACCACTTTGTAACATTGCTCCATCGACAATTGCCTCATAGCTTCTCTTTGATCGTGTTTTTTATCCATCAACACCACGTTTCCACCTTTGTCAGATGGTCTTGTTATTATATTGCTACGCGGAACTCCGCGAAGTTACAAAACAACTCCGCGAAGTTCAGCGAGTGGCGGAGTGCAGTGCGAACTGCAGTTTGTGTTGGTATTCCTGCCGCTTGGGTAGAAATTCTACCTGAGCGGCAGCTCGCGCTCGCGAACTTACTGTTCGCGATCACGAACTTACTGTTCGCGATCGCGAGTGGGGAAAAAACTCCGCTGCACATCGCGAAGCGGAGTTTTCTGCACTCCGCGAGCTCCGCGGAGTGCGGAGTGCAGAAGACTCTGCAAACTCCGCGAACAGAGCGAAGTTCACTGCCCAGGCCTATTATTATATTGTCATAATTTTTTAGATTCATTATTGCTTTCCATTGTTTTTTCGTTCGATTTTCTTTAGCAAGGTTAGGGCCTTCCGCTTGTAGTTGTTTCAGTTCCTCTGTCACGATTTCGTGAAAGGTGTCGATTGCATCGTGGGCAGTCTGTGGGATAAAATGTGATTTCATTCTTAATTCACTTGACGCACTTGTTTGTGAGATTCCCATCTCTTCCAGGAATTCTACGATGTTCTTATGTTCCAATGTTGTAATTTCGGGATTTGAGACTGCCTCTAGTTCTCCTAATGTCATTAGTGTCTCTAGGTCTCCCCCTGTAAGTAGATTTGTATCTCCCTTGCCAATGGGCATTCCTGTTGTTGGTTTCTTCGGGTGCATTAGATGTATTTTCATAAGCTTCATCTTCCTTATGAATTTATATAGGTCTATGCGTATATTGGCATAATCAAATTGTACAGTTGGACAAAATGTCAGACCAAGTTCCAGCACCTCAATCTCATCAGATTTTAAATGTCTACTTGACAGGTTAACCACTGTTTGTTTTTTCTTCTTTATTGTTTCCATTTCCCCCCTCGCTTGCTCCGTGTGACCCGTTGGTTTGGGGAGGCAGCTTTTTCCTTTCCTTCCCCTTCTTGTCTTTCGTTTCTTTTTTCTGGGGGATGGGTCCGTTGTACTGGACGTTGTCTTGCTTGTCTGAGGAGCTGATATTCCTGAAAAAAAGTTGGTGTTACCTCCTTTTCCCATCTTCTTGCTGTCAGCTCTCCCTCTGACAATTCCACCTCCGACTCTGAGGTTTCTCTAGAGGATGCTTTGTTCGTTTTTCCAAGATTCAGTTGTCTCCTTGGAACATCAATCTTCTTCGCAAATGTCAAGATGCACCCGGACTCATAGTCCTGTTCGTCCCGAATACATTTTGTCTGCTTCTGATGCCTGATTACGCTTTCGTAATCCGTGAGTTTCTTTTTCATGCGTTGTTGTAACTCATCCTTTGCTTTGGTGTCTTTATCTAATGCTATAGCTTCTTCTATTTTTTTTTATCTCTTCTAGCAGTTTCTGGCGGTCACTCCAGGCATATTTAATGAGGATTTTTGCCATGCCCTTTGCAGACTCGGTGGTGTACTCTGCCCACTCTTGCAGTAGTAATAGATCTGGATTCACGTATGACGGCGTTGTATATATCCGTAATCCCCTAGGTATGCGATTAGCATCCAAATACCTCTGTAGGGAGGTAGCCTCCCACCATTTTCTTGTTTCCTTCTTGTAGGTTTTCTCCAATTTATTGTACAGGCTTTTTAAATTGCTGGGTGTCGTTTTGCCACCTGTTGCCCCTTTCGAATCTGTGATCACACTCCGTGAACTTTTACTGAATATGCCTTCCGCCGCTTTCTCCCTTTCACTGTCTGTAAACATGGCAGTTCACCCTTCTTGTCACAATGCAATGTCTATTATACAATTCGTTTCCCAACGTGTCTGCCGATAGTGCTAATAGAAAAAGAGGGAAAGGTAGACTCACCGCCAGTCTCTCAACCGGATTATGCAAGTCCTCTGACTCAAAGCCTCTCGTCTCCTTCCCGAATGGGTAGAGTCTCCTCCTCTCAGTCTGTGTGTCCCACTGGACTCTGCACATACAGCGGAAAAGCACATGGCGGGGCAGTCAGCAATTCCAATTTTCCTTTATGCTTCCACCAGCTGTCGCTCCACTCGACACGGGTGCAATCCTCCGCGTTGGTGAGACGCGTACCAATTCCAAAGCAATGATCTCGTCCTGATCATATATTGAGGCGCACGCTAGGAATACCTAATCATTTAGATTTTTATTGCCAACACGACCACAACACCGAACAGACGCGTTTCGGCTTAACACCTTTCTCAATGTCGGTGTGGCTTCCCAAACATGAAAATTTTAAAACAAAATTAACCATAAACACAAAGAAAGGTAGCGATTCATTCAAATAATAGAAATAAAGAAGGTCTCCTTCTAATCACAGAGGTTGATTTCATTGTCGGCCATCTTACAATGGTATGTTATAACATGATTATAATATACAATGCTGGGTGAAGGGTCCTAAAATGAACATGCCTTCATTACTACCACATTGCTTTTAAATCAAATTCATAGGCTCTCGTATTGCTGAGTCCAAATCATATAATGATCAATATTAAATCGAGCGCTCATTGTCCTGCACTGTTGACAGATATAGCCCTGACTGGGCAAACGCTTCTAGACTAGGTTTTTTCTTATAAACATTGATTGACTATGTTGAACTCACAACATATTAATACCATGATTATTTAAATGCATCAAAAATCAATCCTGCCTTTAATGGGCAAACCCTTCAATTTCATTATCCAAACGAGGCAACTTGTGTCTTTAATAGTTCATTTGATACTATAAATTCATTGATAATATTCTATCTTATCATTTTACTACAGCCAGCTTAATAACATTTCATCTCATTCTCATGGAATATGTACCCACAACTCCTCTTCATTATTGAGACCCCTGGGTCAAAAAAAAATAAAGCATGTATAAATACAATAGCAAAAGCAACCCCAAGCACACCAGGCATCAGAGGAAGGCTTGTTGCCGAAACGCGTAATGCCAGAATAAAGAAATAAACAAGTGTCTTAGAGCCCCGCTGTGTCCCCTTGTCCGCTTGAAAAAAGGAGGAGATGGAGTGAGTATATATTGCGTGGAGCCAGTGACACGCAGGAGGACCCTTCCAACAAGCGTTCACGGTCTTCAGTGGCAAAAGCAAAGTGAACTATTTCCAAGGGATTGGAAACCGTGAGCCGCCGCAAAACCGAGGGAAACAGAAATACTGCTGTTAAAGAACAGTCCATGACTGCATGGAGTGGCATGGTCACTGTCTCCGTGTTTTCTGCAGTCGGAAAACTGTGGCTGGAAGTAGGGGCAAAGGGACTGCTTGTTTGCCTTGAATAATGCGGGGGTTGTGAACCTGACTACGCTTTCATTAACAGCCCGCACTTACCGTGTGCAAAATTTATAATCAAGGTTCAAGAAGACGTTCTCTCGTGCGAAGAACACAATGCATGATGGGACTTGAAGTTTCCAGAGTACTGTTTGAACGTTTTCTAAAAACGAATGCGGATCAGGTGTGCTGCCACCAACGAGAGGGGAGGAGCATGTATAAATAGAATAGCAAAAGCAACCCCAAGCACCCCAGGCATCGGAGGAAGGCTTGTCGCCGAAACGCATAATGCCAGAATAAAGAAATAAACAAGTGTCTCAGAGCCCCACTGTGTCCCCTTTTCTGCTTGAAAAAAGGAGGAGATGGAGTGAGTATATATATATGTGACCAAGACCACAGACGTGGTCGAAACGCGTCGTCCTTGTCTGTCTTGAAGAAATAAACTGCCTTGACCGACCGAGTGGGCTCGTCTGGATTTTGTTCATCCTAAATCCTTTCTGTGAGATATATATATGTATATATATACACATATATTTAGAATGTAGTTTCTAAAGGATGACAATTTTGTGTTTTGCCAATAACTTTGGAGCAGTTTGACGAATCCTTGCGAAAATTAAACAACTAGTTTAACTCTCACTTCAGCTGTTGTCTTGAAAGTTTCGGGGTGATCCGTCAAGTGGGGGCTGAGAAACATGGGGGTCCAAAAACACGTTTTCCACATTTCCCATAGGAATTTTAGACAAAGCTACAGCCGTGAACTGCTAAACGGAATTACACCAAATTTGGCAGAAAGGTAGCTGTTGGTCTGGAAAGAGACCTTTTTGCAAATTGGTGTAAATCCGGTAAGTAGTTGTGGAGAAATATAAAGAAATTTCCACTTTTATGTCTGGGAGGCGGAGGATCCTCAACCCCTTCAGATCTTGTGCTGAGATCTGATTGGCTGCCAACACTTCAAACCAGGAAGTGTTGGCAGCCATCTTGCGGCTCGATTGAACCAAGTCACAGGAAAAAATATAAAAGAAATGAAAAGGGGGGAGGGTAGAAACACCCTGACCCCCTAAGCCTCTTGAGGGGGTCCCACAAATGACCCCCCTTGGTCAAAAAATAATTTTTTAAAATTTCAGCGCGAGTCGAGCTGGATCTGCAAAATAAAAAAAAAGAAGCATGGTCTCCTGTGCTTTGTTATTAATTGGTCCCTGGGTGGGCCAGATCCCGGGGGCATTTGCATATTACAGGAGGGGGGCTTACTAATTCCCCGGGGACCACTACCTCCCTGGGGCTTCATTTCAGGTAAATGCAGGGGAGGCCTGTATGGCGTCCCCCACTGCCCCGGGACCACCACCTCCCTGAGGCTTACAGTTTTATAAATGGGGTGGCCTCCTGGACCCCCCAGCCCCAGTGACCGCCACCCCGAGGCTTTATGTGTAAAGAAAGGGGGGCCATGCAGAATTCTCGACAACCCTGGGGGCAGCCACCTCCCCGGGGCTTTAAATTTAAATAATGCAGGACCTGCACTAGGCCCCCCGCAGCCCTGGGAACAGCCACCTCCCCGGTGCAAAATTGAAGTAAGGAGGGGGGCCATGTGATCCTCTTCCTGGAGCCATACATGGCCCTGGGGACTGCCACCACCCGGGCCAGCTCCTGCTATGTCCTGAGATACCCACCCCAGGGACGTAGGTGTTTGCTATGGCTTGGTGGGAGCTTTACCGCTCCTGCCAAGCTATAGCAAACGGTGCTCGGCATTGAGCAAACGAGAGCATTTTGCTCTCTTTTGCTCAAAGCAGAGCACAATTGCGTTGACAGAGAGGGAGCTGCACGTTCAGCAGCTCCCTCTCTGTCAAAGCAATGCTGGCTCCCGCAGGAGGCGGGGAGCCGGCATGGATGACGGGGGCCTTGAGGCTCCCCCACGGTCCCCAACTGTACAAAGTGGGTGCCTTGGGTGGTACCAGGGCACCCACACTCCAGGCCAGGGGATGGGATCTCCGATGCCAAAATATGCCCCATCCCATTATTAAAAAAAATAAATGCCAGGCCCCATGGGATAGGGTCCCCGAGGTCAAAACCGACCCAGAAGGGTGGACATGCAGCCCCCTCCCCATATCATTAAAAAAGAGAATAAAAAAATGACCGGCAAGTCACCGGAGGCCCGTCCCTGTTTACAGCACCACTCTGCAAATGTGAGTACCAGTACAAAAAACATAGAAATTCCCTTAAAAAACCAAGGGTTACAGATACGTTATAGGTAGGAAATAGAATTTTAAAAAACTTAGTAATTCACTGAAAAAACCCAAAGGTTACATGGACGGTATAGTTAGGTCATAGAATTTAAAAAACCTTAGAAATCCGCTGAAAAAAATAAAGGTTACAGGGACGTTATAGTTAGGCTCAGATTTAACTTGTACAAAACCAGTAAAATTCTGCAGTTATAGTTACCTGAGCTAAGTAAAACTTACTCCCCTTTAATGCACTACTTATGACCTCACATATTACATCACTGATGGCATGGTCAGTGACATCACTGATGATATCATGAAGACATCTCAAATGGCATGACTGATGACATCATCCAGTGAGTTTAAGTGTTTCGATAAATGTTTCTGAGACTTAAAGATATATAATAAGCTACTGCATATGTTTAAATCACTATTCTTTCTGTACTACTAGTGAGTGATGCTATTTCTATAATATGCCATCTGAGTGGCTGTCTGTATCAGTGTGTGAGTGGGTGTCTGAGTGGCTGTATGTGTGTGAGTGGATGTTTGAGTGGCAGTATGGATCTGTCCTTGGGTGTGTGAGTGATTGTATACATCTGTCAGTGGGTTCGTGAATGGCTGTATGGGTCTGTGAATGGGTTTGTGAGTGGTTTTCTGGGTGTGTGAGTGGCTGTACAAGTGGTTTTATGGTTGTGTGAGTGGGTGTGTGTGTAGTTGTATGGGTGTGCAAGTGGTTGTATGGGTGTGTGAGTGGGTGTGTGAGTTGTATTGGTGTTTGCGGTTTTATGGGTGTCTGGGTAACTGTATGGGTCTGTGAGTGGTTGTATGGGTCTGTGAGTGTGTGAGTTGGTGTGTGAGTGGTTGTGTGGGTGTATGAGTGGGTGTGTGAGTGGTTACATGGGTCTGTGGGTGGGTGTGTGAGTGGTTGATGTAAGTGGGTGTGTCAACAGTTATGTGGGTGTGTGAGTGGGTGTGTGAGTGTTTCTGTGGATTATGTTATCAGTGATGTCATTTGAGATTTCATCAGTGATGTCACTAACCATGTCAAGAGTGATGTAATATGTGAGGTCATAAGCAGTGCATTGCGGGGGGTAAGTTATAGTTAGCTCAGGTAATTATAACTGCTGAATTTCTATGGTTTATGTGGGTAAAATCTGAGCCTAAATATAACATCCCTGTAACCTTTGTTTTTTTCAGTGATTTTTCTATATTTTTTTAAATGCTATTTCCTAACTATAACGTCCATGTAACCTTTGGTTTTTTTAGTGAATTTCTAAGGTTTTTTTACATTTTATTTCCTAAATATAATATTCACATAAACTTTTGTTTTTTAGTGAATTTCTAAGGATTTATTTCCTAACTATAATGTCCCTGTAACCTGTGGATTTTTCAATGAATTTCTACATTTTTTAAATGTTATTTCCTAACTATAACGTCCCTGTAACTTTGGTTTTGTGGGTGTGAAATCTGAGCCTAACTATAACATCCCTGTAACCTTTATTTTTTCAGTGAATTTCTAAGGTTTTTAAAATTGTATTTCCTAACTATAACATCCCTGTAACCTTTGAGAGTGGGTGTATGAGTGGCTGTATGGGTTGGTGAGTGGATGTACATCGCCACAAGCACTTGATGGGAGCACCATCACAGGCACATAATCAGAGCATCACCACATGCATGTATAGCATGGAAGCACCGACGCTTGCGCCCATGGGAAGCTCCACTGCATGTACATGCTAAAGCAGTACCACATGCATATATTGGGAACTCCATCCCATGTACATACTGGGAGGACTGCCACATGCAGGGAGCACCCCAAACATTGGCATGCACATAACACCGCCGCCAGCACATGCTGGGTGCACCACCAAGGGCACGTACTGGAAGCACGCCCATACGCACATGTAGGGAGCACAGGCATGTGCACAGGGTACCACCACAGACACATACTGGTAACATAATGGCATACTCATTACTGAAGCACCATCATGTGAGCATGCTGAAGTGATGTCTGCTCTTCAACTGCTTGACAAGGAGCCCACAGTACTTGTAAATTGCTAAACATGGTACACCATTACAACTGCAAGGTTTCATGCCAGTCTTGGACTGGGACAAAAACAGGCCTGTGCAACAAATAGGAAAGTGGATGACATCCAAAGATTGTAAATCCAGACTTTTGAGGCATGCTCTTTCCATGGAATGTATAGGTTTATAGTGTGTGTAACTCCTTATAGGGATAGTGTTTGTTTAAAAGGTCGACATGTTTCACGCCTTGGTTCTCCTAACGGATGTATGGTGTTTCTTCAGGACCTATCGGTTCTGGAGCAGGTGCGTCCACACCAACCGCAGCAGTGACGGAAGGTAGAAGCCTCCAGTGCGGAGCTCCTCAGTGTGGGACCTACCCACGTCTGGATGCCAGGGACATTTCCCACCCGACTTGACATTACCCCCACACGGATTACTTTGGAATCCGATACTATAGGGACAGTACACTTAGGAACATCCTGACTGCCCCCCTGAATTAGAGAGTAGATTAGGTGCACCCCGGTCCTGAAGAAACGCCACACATCCGTTAGGAGAACCAAGGCGTGAAACATGTCGACCTTTTAAACAAACACTATCCCTTCACACGTCACAATTCGAGCTGTAGCAGGTTTAATTCTCTTGCCAGCCTGGACTCTTGCAGTCTGTTTTTAGCCATAGCACCAGTGTATAGCGAATAAAGGATATATTGGACACTTGTAGCTATTTTTAAAACACCACTACACCACTCTACTCACCTCATTTTTTGCCCCACTGCTTCACTATAATAGGGCCAAACGGTTTAACATCATTAAAGATCTCTGGCAAAGAGCCCCCCTCGGGGCCCGTCAGGCATTGCAGCGCCGGCCCGACGAGGAGCTGCCCTATGATGAAGCATGACACCTCTCGGGGTGTGTGAGGGCCCTTGCTCCTATTGGAGCACTCCCCTTCCCTACTATTGTTCCTTCTCCCGCTGACTGTCCTCCCTCCCTTCCCTGTCGTTTCCCCTCTTCCCCCCCCAATAGGAACTGCATACCATCTTGTGTACAGATATTGAGTAGGGCATGTATGCAGGACCTAGATATTAAAAGCCCTTGCCCCCCTTCGGTTTACACAAATAAGCATCAGGGCCAGAACAGAACCTCACCTGACAATTTATCCAACAAGAGTCCACATTTTTCCCCAAAATGGGACCGCAGGTGGAGCCTCAATACCCCTGAGGTCCCTGCCAGCTCTCCGCCTCCAGCAGGAGCCAGCATTGTTCCTGCATGCAGAGAGCAGCAAAAAATGCTGCTCCCTTCATGCGATAGCAATTCTTTAACCTGTTTTCCTGCCCGAAAACAGATGAGAAATCCGCTCCCAGTGGGCGGGAGCAGTTTTCCTGCTCCTGCCCGCTGGGAGCAAACTTACTGTTTGCTCTTGCTTGGCGGGAGCTGTCAAAGCTCCCACCAAGCAAAAGCCAACAACTATGTCCCAAGGGTGAGCACCTCGGGACATAGGGAGCTGGCCCTAGGGGTGTGGCAGTCCCCAGGGCCATTAATGGCTCCAGGAACTGGGCCCCTCCTTTGTTTTTGCAGGGTCTGCCCCGTGGAGGTGGTGGTCCCCGGGGCAGAAAATGGCCCAGGACTGGAGCTGCGCAGCCCTCCTCCCAGTTTTATAAATCGGCCTGGCCCCTGGGAAGTGGTGGTACCCTGGGCCGTAATGGGCCCAGGAGGGGTCCATGCAGCCCCTCACCTCTGTGACAGTTTGGCCTTGCCCCAGGGATATAGAGGTCCCTGGGGCCATAAACAGCCTGGGAAGGGGACATGTAGTCTTCCTCCGCCTCATTTAACATAGGCCCGGCCCCGGGGAGGTGGCAGGCCCCGGAGTAGATATTGGCCATGGGGACAGCGACCGTGTGAGCCAAGCTTCTTAAAATTAACAATCAAATTTGCTCCCAGGACCTGACCAACCTAGGGTGCTTATCTATAAACAAGCGCGGGAGACCACATTTGTTTTTATTTTCAGTTTTGCCTTAAATTTGCGGATCCACCGTGATTTCATGGGAAAATTAAAAAGAAAATATTTTTTACCCCCAGCGGGGTCCCTGTGGGACCCCATCACCAGGCCTTGTGGGTCAGGGTATTCCTAATCTGCCCTCTTCTCTTTTTCTATTTTTTAAAAACTTTTTTTTGGGACTTGGCTGAATCCGAGTCCCAAATTGGATGCCAACACTTCCTGGTTGAAGTGCTGGCAGCAAATCAGATCTCAGCATGAGAACTGTTGGGTCTGCAGAGGATCTGCATCTCTAGAAATACAAATGTGTTTTTTCTTTAATAACTCGAAAACTACTGAATGGATTTACACTAAATCACAAAAAGCTCCTTCTGGACCACGAGCTAGCTTTCTGCCAAATTTGGTGTCATTCCATTCAGCAGTTCGGTCTGTAGTCACGTTCAAAATCCCTATGGGAACATGGGGGCAATGCATTTTGGGACCCCCTTTTTTATTGGCCCCCGCTTGATGAATCACCCCAAAACTTTCAGCATAGCAGCTAAACTCAGGTGTGTGAAAATTTTGTGAAGATTCCTCAAACGGCGCCAAAGTTATTGTAAAACAAAAAACGCTTTTCCTATGGCAACTAGGTCCTGAGTATAATTACCTACTGGCGACCAATATATATATATAAAAAATTATAAAACAGGGTTTTCAACTGTATATGTCTCAAAAGACCAAATAGGAGTCCAGTATACATTTATTGCACCGAGTAATTAAATGCCAGTACAAAAATTGTGCCGATGTTAACAAAAATATTTAGCAATACCAGCTAAATTTTATTGTATTTATACAATGATTGAACCATAGATTCCTATATATTTAAACATGATTTTAATGTCTTTATATGAATTAAATGGTTTTAACATGGGCACTAGACCCGCTATGAGGTATACAACCATAAAATCCACTGTCGATGTCTATGACTATCAATTTCATTGCACTTGTCACTTTAAGAAAATGGTAGAAAAGGCAAAATGAAGCTGTGGAGCGTGTCATGTGTTCAAGGCCCTCCGGGGCTGAAACGCATAATGACTGACAACTGAAATAAAGAAATTTGCAAGCACTTACTTGATGGTCCGTGCTCCAGTCCTTGTTAATGATTTACAAGCCGTGGGTGGAGTGCGCAAGATATATATATATATATCACCACGAAAATCCCAGGAATGTATCCGCTACGGCAGCAGCAGCAGCGCAACACCACAGGCACAGACTCCAAAGGCAGAAGTATTCAACAGATGGGTTTATTCACACATCTATGTCCAAAAGTGACGCGTTTCGGCCGCCAGACATGCGGCCTTGATCACACCGTATATATATATATGTAACTTTGTTTATTAAACTTTATTTACATAAAGTTCTTGTTTTAAAAAATGTAATAAATAATTTTTAAAGATTTTGTATTGGTTGGTTTCATTTTGCAATTTTGATTTAATGATAGCTGAATGTTATTGACGCGTTTCGGCCGCCAGACATGCGGCCTTGATCACACCGTATATATATATATGTAACTTTGTTTATTAAACTTTATTTACATAAAGTTCTTGTTTTAAAAAATGTAATAAATAATTTTTAAAGATTTTGTATTGGTTGGTTTCATTTTGCAATTTTGATTTAATGATAGCTGAATGTTATTTTTGGTTCATTTATTTCAATATTATTTTGAAATATTTTCTTTCATATTTAGAAATATGTCATTTTGTGTTTTAATGTTTTAGTTAGTAGTTTACAGCATTTTAAATTAGCAGTTTAGTGGATTTTAATCTTTAATCATAGTTATTTTATTTAATTATTGTCAACGACATTTTGGTTCTCAATAATTATATTTTCAATGTTCGGGTAGTGTTCTATATATTTAACATGCTCCCAATATCAAGTGTTTCTTTATTTTTGTATTCAATATTTGGTCAATTTAGATGTTTTAACAGTGTTGTTTTTGTAGTCGATTTTGGGTGTTTTTTAAATTTATGTATACGATGACAATATTTTCGTGATCAATTATTTTTAGTGATATTTCTGTATTTCCATATTATTGTTCTCGATATTCTATCAAGCAACCTTGCTTAAATAACACATACATGTATATTTTTAGATGGAACAAAGCAACAAACATACATGCCTGGGCAGAATAAACTACTTAGAAGTTCACATTCATGTAGTCCATCAGACAATCAATCAATCAATCAATCACGGCATTTATAGAGCGCGCTACTCACCCGGGAGGGTCTCAAGGCGCTGGGGGAGGGGGTAAGTTACTGCTCGAACAGCCAGGTCTTGAGCTGCTTCCTGAAGGAGAGATGGTCCTGGGTTCGCCGAAGGTGAGTGGGGAGGGAGTTCCAGGTCTTGGCTGCCAGGTAGGAGAAGGAACTTCCTCCGGCGGTGGTTCTGCGGATGCGTGGTACGGTGGCGAGGGCGTGGCTGGTTGATCGTAGCTGGCGTGTGGGCGTGTAGAAGGTCATGCGGTCGTTGAGGTACTTTGGGCCCAGGTCGTGGAGGGCCTTGTGTGCGTGGGTGAGGAGTCTGAACGTGATTCTCTTGCTGACGGGGAGCCAGTGCAGGTCTTTCAGGTGTCCGGTGATGTGGCTGTGTCGGGGGATGTCCAGGATGAGTCGTGCGGAGGCGTTCTGGATGCGCTGGAGTCTTTTTTGAAGTTTGGCTGTGGTTCCGGCGTAGAGGGTGTTCCCATAGTCCAGTCGGCTGGTGACGAGTGCCTGGGTGACGGTCTTCCTGGTTTCAGTGGGGATCCATCTGAAGATCTTGCGGAGCATGCGCAGGGTGTTGAAGCATGAAGATGAGACGGCGTTGACTTGTCTGGTCATCGACAGGGAGGAGTCCAGGATGAAGCCCAGGTTGCGTGCGTGGTCCGTTGGCTTGGGCGCGGTGCCCAGGGCCGGGGGCCACCAGGAGTCGTCCCAGGCGGAGGGTGATGAGCCCAGGATGAGGACTTCCGTCTTGTCTGAGTTCAGTTTAAGGCGGCTGTTCCTCATCCAGTCGGCGACGTCTCTCATCCCGTCGTGTAGGTTGGCTCTGGCGGTGGTGGGGTCGTTGGTGAGGGAGAGGATCAGCTGGGTGTCGTCGGCGTAGGAGATGATGTTGAGGTTGTGTTGGCGTGCGATGGCTGCGAGGGGGCTCATGTAGACGTTGAAGAGGGTTGGGCTGAGTGAAGATCCTTGTGGAGCGCCGCAGATGACTTCGGTGGCTTCGGATCTGAACGGGGGAGGCGGACTCTCTGGGTTCTTCCGGCGAGGAACGAGATGATCCATTCCAGTGCTTTCTCTCGGATTCCGATGTTGCTGAGGCGCTTCACTAGGGTGCGGTGGCAGACGGTGTCGAACGCCGCGGAGAGGTCCAAGAGGATGAGGGCAGCTGTTTCTCCGTTGTCGGTTAGGGTTCTGATGTCGTCGGTGGCTGCGATAAGGGCGGTCTCGGTGCTGTGGTTGGCCCGAAACCCGGACTGCGAGGGGTCGAGGATCCATTCGTCTCGAGGAAGGCGGCAAGCTGTCTGTTGACGGTCTTCTCGATGACTTTGGCCGGAAACGGAAGGAGCGAGATGGGACGGTAGTTCTTGAGGTCGGTGGGGTCCGCCGTTGGTTTCTTCAGGAGGGCGGTAAGCTCGGCGTACTTCCAGCTCTCCGGGAAGGTGGCGGTGTGGAAGGAGGAGTTGATGATGTCCCGGAGATGGGGTGCGATGGTGGCGTCGGCTTTGTTGAAGACGTGGTGTGGGCAGGGGTCGGTTGGTGATCCGGAGTGGATGGAGTTCATCGTGCGGGTGGTGTCTTCGGTGCTGATCGGGGTCCAGTTGCAGAGGGTGGTGGTGGCGGGCGTTGGTTCGGCGGTAGGGTGCGTGGTTTGTGCGTCGAAGCTGTTATGTATGTCGGTGATCTTGCGGTGGAAGAACGCGGAGAGTGAGTTGCAGAGGTCTTGCGAGGGGGTGATGTCGTTGTTTCCGGCGCTGGGGTTGGAGAACTCTTTGACGATGCTGAAAAGTTCCTTGCTGTCATGGGCGTTGTTGTCCAGTCGTTCTTTGAGTGCCGACTTCTTGGTGGCACGGATCAGCTGGTGGTGTTTGCGGGTGGCGTGCTTGAGGGCGGTCCTGTTGTCTGTGGTCTGGTCGAGTCGCCAGGTTTTCTCGAGAGTGCGGCAGTTCTTCTTGGATTCCTTGAGTTCGTTGGTGAACCAAGGGGTTTTCTTGCTTCCGGGTCTGCTGGGAGGGTTTTTAGTGGTGCGAGGTCGTCGGCGCAGGCGGTCAGCCACTTGGCGAGGTTGCTGGCTGCTTCGTTTGGGTCCGTTGTGTTGGTGGGTGTGTTCTGGCTGAGGGAGGCGGTGAGCTGCTCGGCGGTGATCTTGCTCCAGCTCCGGCGGGGAGCCTGTTGCGGGTGGTGGTGGGTCGCAGTCTTTCTGAAGCTGAAGTGGACGCAGCTGTGGTCGGTCCAGTGGAGTCCGGTGGCGTGGCTGAAGGAGATGTGCTTGCTGGACGAGAAGACGGGGTCAAGCGTGTGGCCGGCGTAATGGGTGGGCGTGTTCACCAGTTGCTTGAGTCCGAGGTTGGCGAGGTTGTCCAGCAGGGCGGTGGTGTTTCTGTCGTTGTTGTTCTCCAGGTGGAAGTTGAGGTCCCCTAGGAGGATGTAGTCGGCGGAGGGCATGGCGTGCGGGCTGATGAAGTCTGCGATGTCTTCGCTGAATAGTGTGCGTGGTTCCGGGGGTCTGTAGATGAGGGTGCCTCGGAGGGTGGTCTTGGGGTCAGTGTGTATCTGGAAGTGTAGGTGTTCGGCGGCGGTGAAGGTCTCGTCGGAGTTAGTCGAGATGCGGATGGTGTTCTTGTGTACAATGGCGATGCCTCCTCCCGTCTGGTTGACGCGGTCCCTCCGGGTGATCTTGTATCCGTCCGGGATGGCTATGGCGATGTCGGGCGCTGAGGAGGCGTTCATCCAGGTTTCGGTGAGGAAGGCGATGTCCGGTGCTGTTGCGTCGAGCAGGTCCCAGAGTTCCACGGCGTGCCTGTGGACGGAGCGGGTGTTCAGCAGGATGCATTTCAGTTGGTTGCTGCTGGTGCTCGACTTGGCGGAGGTGGTGCACGTCCGGGGGCAGGTGAATCGGCAGGTTTGGCAGGTGAAGGGTCCGTGGGTGCGTCTCGGTGAGGCTCGGTAGCAGGCAGGGTTCCGGCCGGCATTGAGTGCGGTGAGTGTGGCGGCGTCGTAGGTCCGTCGAGTGGTGTTGCATCGGTGGGATCCAGGGGTTCTGGCGCTGGGCGCGGTCCAGTCGCGGACGGGCGCAGACGGGCTTGCCTTAGGCGCGCCTTCGGCGCGCCAGCGGCGCGGCCGCGCAGCGGCTGCCATTTATGGGGAGGTGGGAGGGAGGAGCAGCTGGGAGGCGGGAGGCAGGGGCAGCGAATGTCAGGGGGGCGGGGCCGCAGGGGACGCAGCGGCGGGAATGGCGAGAGGCAGCGGGGGCACAGAAAGGAAATGGGGGGAAAGGCAGACAAAATCACGGGCACAACGACAATGGGGCAGCGAGGGGCACAGAAGGAAAAAGGGGAGAAAGGCAGACAAAATCACGGGCACAACGACAATGGGGCAGCGAGGGGCACAGAAGGAAAAAGGGGAGAAAGGCAGACAAAATCACGGGCACAACGACAATGGGGCAGCGAGGGCACAGAAGGAAAAAGGGGAGAAAGGCAGACAAAATCACGGGCACAACGACAATGGGGCAGCGAGGGGCACAGAAGGAAAAAGGGGAGAAAGGCAGACAAAATCACGGGCACAACGACAATGGGGCAGCGAGGGCACAGAAGGAAAAAGGGGAGAAAGGCAGACAAAATCACGGGCACAACGACAATGGGGCAGCGAGGGGCACAGAAGGAAAAAGGGGAGAAAAGCAGACAAAATCACGGGCACAACGACAATGGGGCAGCGAGGGGCACAGAAGGAAAAAGGGGAGAAAGGCAGACAAAATCACGGGCACAACGACAATGGGGCAGCGAGGGGCACAGAAGGAAAAAGGGGAGAAAGGCAGACAAAATCACGGGCACAACGACAATGGGGCAGCGAGGGGCACAGAAGGAAAAAGGGGAGAAAGGCAGACAAAATCACGGGCACAACGACAATGGGGCAGCGAGGGCACAGAAGGAAAAAGGGGAGAAAGGCAGACAAAATCACGGGCACAACGACAATGGGGCAGCGAGGGGCACAGAAGGAAAAAGGGGAGAAAGGCAGACAAAATCACGGGCACAACGACAATGGGGCAGCGAGGGGCACAGAAGGAAAAAGGGGAGAAAGGCAGACAAAATCACGGGCACAACGACAATGGGGCAGCGAGGGGCACAGAAAGGAAAATGGGGAGACAAGCAGAAAATACGGGCACCGGGGCCACAAGCGGAGGGCGATCTTACCTGCAGAAGCAGCGGGCAGACAACACAGGCGGAGCTGTGTGGTGGGGGAGCGACCTACCTGGCAAGGTCAAGGGTCGCTCTCCTCACCGCGCAGCGGCCGCCATTTATGGGGAGGTGGGAGGGAGGAGCAGCTGGGAGGCGGGAGGCAGGGGCAGCGAATGGGCAGTCAGGGGGCGGGGCCGCAGGGGACGCAGCCGCGGGAATGGCGAGAGGCAGCGGGGGCACAGAAAGGAAATGGGGGGAAAGGCAGACAAAATCACGGGCACAACGACAATGGGGCAGCGAGGGGCACAGAAGGAAAAAGGGGAGAAAGGCAGACAAAATCACGGGCACAACGACAATGGGGCAGCGAGGGGCACAGAAGGAAAAAGGGGAGAAAGGCAGACAAAATCACGGGCACAACGACAATGGGGCAGCGAGGGGCACAGAAGGAAAAAGGGGAGAAAGGCAGACAAAATCACGGGCACAACGACAATGGGGCAGCGAGGGGCACAGAAGGAAAAAGGGGAGAAAGGCAGACAAAATCACGGGCACAACGACAATGGGGCAGCGAGGGGCACAGAAGGAAAAAGGGGAGAAAGGCAGACAAAATCACGGGCACAACGACAATGGGGCAGCGAGGGGCACAGAAGGAAAAAGGGGAGAAAGGCAGACAAAATCACGGGCACAACGACAATGGGGCAGCGAGGGGCACAGAAGGAAAAAGGGGAGAAAAGCAGACAAAATCACGGGCACAACGACAATGGGGCAGCGAGGGGCACAGAAGGAAAAAGGGGAGAAAGGCAGACAAAATCACGGGCACAACGACAATGGGGCAGCGAGGGGCACAGAAGGAAAAAGGGGAGAAAGGCAGACAAAATCACGGGCACAACGACAATGGGGCAGCGAGGGGCACAGAAGGAAAAAGGGGAGAAAGGCAGACAAAATCACGGGCACAACGACAATGGGGCAGCGAGGGGCACAGAAGGAAAAAGGGGAGAAAGGCAGACAAAATCACGGGCACAACGACAATGGGGCAGCGAGGGCACAGAAGGAAAAAGGGGAGAAAAGCAGACAAAATCACGGGCACTGCGACAATGGGGCAGCGAGGGGCACAGAAGGAAAAAGGGGAGAAAGGCAGACAAAATCACGGGCACAACGACAATGGGGCAGCGAGGGGCACAGAAGGAAAAAGGGGAGAAAGGCAGACAAAATCACGGGCACAACGACAATGGGGCAGCGAGGGGCACAGAAGGAAAAAGGGGAGAAAGGCAGACAAAATCACGGGCACAACGACAATGGGGCAGCGAGGGGCACAGAAGGAAAAAGGGGAGAAAGGCAGACAAAATCACGGGCACAACGACAATGGGGCAGCGAGGGGCACAGAAGGAAAAAGGGGAGAAAGGCAGACAAAATCACGGCAATCAAGACATACTTTGACACAGACCGATAGGTGCCCATGAACACACATACAACTAGAGCTGGGGGACTTATTTATGAGAGCCCTGTGTCACTTTTGCACCACGTAAAGTGGTACCTGCATGACGCTGGGCTCTAAATTCAATTTATGAAGCCACGCACACTGCGTGGCTTTGAGTGGCCTCCTAAATCATGAGTAAGGCGGCGCAGATCACACAAAAACAATCCTGCATGCAACAGAGGCACCCTTGCACCTATGATGGTGTTAAGCTGTTGAAACTGTGCCAGAGCAGGGAGAAAGGAAAGTAATGCATTGAATTGCTAAAATATGGTGCTTTCTTACCCTTTCACTAGGCATAGGGCAGCACTGCAAGATGCCTTGCTGCGCAGCCCTATGCCAAAATTCTATAAATAAGGTCCCTAGAGCCTTCCGTGCACAATATACACCAACAGGCTCAAACACACATATCACCCGCACACACTATACTTGCCTAATATTGGAGGTTGCATACTCTAGTATTCATATGCTTCAATACCTGCCACAGAATAGAAAGCCATTTAATGCCCATTCCATGCTTGCATTATTCAATACACACATACACAATTAGAACTCAATAACTTCTTCATTCGATATTATGTAACAATCAGTGAGATCGTATACCTTAGCTTTCTGTGCTATTATCGATTATCACAAAGCTGTAAATACAATAGAACTGCATGGTTCGCTACTCTTTTTTTATTGCTTCACGCAAAAGGCAATAAAATATTATGGAACAAAAAGTTTTAGTCACCGTGTAACAAGCCTGCTTGGTGTGGTCAGAGAGGCAGCTGCAGCTCGGTAATATTTGACTGAAAGTGCCAGAAATACCAAGTCGAACAATAAATCCAGGTGCCACATTATCCTGGCTAATGGCAGCCTTTTTATTACATTTGCAATTACAGTCCTCTTTGCCCATTTCAATCATGCTGCTGTGTGACCATAAACTGCACCACTAATTCATCTGGAAAGGCCTTGTTGCATATGCATGAGTTTGGAAGGAAACAAGGGCGTAGAAAATGCTGCGCCCTGCCTCTTCCCCAGGGCTGTTTGGAATGGGTGGGCTGACCTGAGAGGAGGTCAAGGTTTAGCCAGAGGACAATTGCTCGCTGGTGATTAAGGTTCTCCTGGCATGTGGGGAGCAAAGACATTTGGCCCTATTCACAAAGGTAAGCTGAGATGAAAGTCTAACTATAGTCACAAAGAACATTTACGAGTAGTAAAGTTAGACTTTTGTCCAGCTATGCTTATCTTTTGGTCATAGTGAAACTTAAGACCAAAACTTAACATCAGAGTGGATCCAAAATTGAAAGAGACAGCGTCCCTCTAGGTATTCCCTCTTATAGTGCCTACCAGCCTGTGAATGAACTAGGTGAGGTGGACCACATTGATATGTGGCATAATTTTAATAAGTGTAAATTTGATGTCACACATGGCACAGGCCTATCTACATATTCATATGTTTTGTGTGTGCTAATTCTGTTTGTGCACACAGCATACTGGAGTACATGACAGTAGTTCAGGGTCAAGAATCCAGTGCTATTTAATACTAACTTGAGCCTTGCAAGACAGAGGCCTCTCACCTTTAAAATTATGTACTTTCAATTGTGACATATTTTAAATCCCCTTATGTAGATCATGTTAATAACCAAGACAATTTATTATTGCATTCTCTGCAGAAGCTGGCTTTCATAAAGGCTCAGCAACTGGAAATGGCATTGCTCAGCTATATATAACAGGAAGGGACAAGATGCAATAGCTGTTGCTTCCATGTATTTCCTAAAATATTGTTCAGTCTAATAAACAAGATTTGAGCACGAGCAGAACATTAAAAGGGATTAAACCAATTGGTTAGGAATGAGTGATGAAATATGAGAGTTGTGCATTTATAATTCACTCTTATTCATTGTGAACAATGAGTTATTAATAGTGATGGTGATAATTCGTGCTCATTATTTGCAGCAGAATAGCTTATAATAACTATTAGTCTGTAGTAAAATACCAATTCACCTGTTCGTATACGGATCTCAGGGTTTAGGACAGCCCTCCATATTTTTGACACACTCAGTTATACCAACAAAAACACTTCACTATTTGTTTTCTTGAAAATTTAATTTATCCATCCAGTCACTCTTTTAGCACAGTCATTGTTCTGCTTTTATATTTTCATACAACAAATAATTAAATACATGTTTTTATTATAAAAAAAGATGTGTCATATATTACAATAATTCTCAAAAAATATTACAGAGCACTTCTTTATAAAACATCGTGCAAACTTACAAATTAAAAATCTTTTACTGCATTCATAAGTGGTCACTCATACCTAGATCAATAATGTATTGTAGTGCAGCATTTATATAGCGCTGAATACCCAATTTTCAGATAGGTAGCGCTACACTTTGGGGGGGGGGGGTGTTTTATTTACTGTGACCCCATGTGGAAGGCCCTTTGGTATCATTCATGAGTCACCAGGGAGATACTCTTATATAGTCTTGTGATGCTGCGCCTAGCAGAGTGATGGAGAAGGTGGTGTGAGAGGCATGCAAAGGAAGGAGAGCAAAGATACAGGCAAAAGAGGCAGGAATCTACCCGAGTGGTTGGAGTTACTGGTAGTCCGATTTGGTGCTAAGGGGACAAAAACATATAGACAGCTGTAGAGCATCATCCTAGTGAGTCAACGTCGACTTTCATTCCTAAGAGGGAATGATGCTTCAGGGTAAAAAAGACAATCTAGTGAAAGGAGACTAACCCTTCTTCCATTGTTCTGGCTAGGAAAGCAGCATGGCCTAGATTTGGTGGTTCCCCTTTTGCACTATTCTAATTTTGCCCAGCTCTTCTCTGATCTGTGTGCCTTGCAAAATGTCACTTTAATATCTCTCCACAAGTCAATTTTCCTTCCTTTCAACTCTACCTGTTTGCTTCTGACTTTCTGACTTTCTCCTTTATTAACTCATATCTAATATTTAGCAAGAGGCCTCCTGTCCAAACACAACAGTAGCCAAACCATCCAGGTGTCATTTTCTGTTCTAGAGAACTCTTACATCAGCCTCTCAGACTGCCAGCTCAGCCAGCATAATGTGTTGAATGAGTATACTCGACACCGCAACTCCTGTCTGCCCTTGGGCAGAGAAGCTTTTAGCTCGGTTGTAGTAATGTATTGTATTGCTGCTTTTGTAAAGCACTCTGTTGTAATCTTTACTTGGTATGCCCCGCCACCCCTCTCCCCTTCTCCTCTTGGTATATGCCTATCTAAGTGTTATGAACATTCCACAGCTGACTCCAGCTGACTGGAACCTGTGATGGTGAAAGGAACTAATAAAGAAGACTCTTCACTTTACTGCGCTTCGTCTTCTTTTTGTAACACTGGCGACGAACAACCATGTGGGGATGGTTCACCATCACCCCCAATACGTAATCCAGTGACAGCTGATACTTTCAACTTATACGGAACGACTGAGTACTTCCTACCTCACGTTACTGCTGCTCTTTTAGCTGCTTCTGCGCTGCCTGCTTACTTCCTGCGGTTCCGAGTCCTTCAGCCTGTGGGACTCACCACCTGTCGAGGCACCCCTACTCCTTACATCCGTGCCTCGTTGCTGTGGCAGGGGGTGCAGTTGGACTGCGTTTTTCTGCTGCTGTGGTGGGGACTGATCACTCGATGCCATGTTGTCTTGAGGTGCCTACCCACATTGTTGAGATTGGAGTCTGGGGTTCTGCGGGTTGGTGTGTGCTTGTCCACCCGTTGTGCCTACGTTGTGCCGCTGTTGGTGTGGGAGCACGCACCGCCTGTGGGGAGTTTATTCTGTGACAAAACTACTTTGGTGTCGGAGGGCGTGGAAGCGAGTCTCCGCCTCGAGCTACAGTTACTGTGGTCGGAGTCGCGCCGTGGGAGCAAGTCTCCGCCTGAAGAGTGTTCGCCGCTGATTTCTCCAAACGGGCCCCTTGAGTGGTGCCCACCTTGCCCTCGCCGATGTGTGAACGGGACACCGCCTGGGGTGTCGCCTCAGTGCGCACGGTCGGCTGAGTGCGGTGCACCGTCCTTCATTCTCCCGTGGTGTTCCGACTCCACTGCGTCACTTTCCTGAGGCGGGGCAGCGCAGGGACGGCCTCCGGAGGCGTTCCTTGTTGAGGAGACGGGCGCATTCCTGTCACGCTGTTTGCCTGCGAGGAGCGTCTCCCTTCTAGTACGGCCATTCTCCTCATGCCTGTCCCCACCCACCACACGCTGACAGGCACAGCTGACACTGCAGTTCATATGTGAGGAGGCGGGCGCCTACGAAGAGCGTTTCCCTCCTAGTACAACCACTCTCCTCACGCCTTTCTCCACCCTCTACACGCTGACGCTTCCTTTTATTTTAGCTTTTGCCCCGCTAAAAGTCCGTACTATACCTTCTCTTTTCCTTCTATTACCACACCGCCGTCATGCCGCCTGCCTCACGCTGACAGGCACAGCTCCACGAGAACATTTTTCCACTGCGGGGGAGGCTGAACTTGTGTAACATCTTCCAGTTCTGCTGCCATCTCACGCTGACGGGCACAGCTTGTGCTTGTATATCATCACTGTGTGGGATCCAGACTCCACAGGGGTCAACCTATTGTTTGCCTGTCTCACTTTTATCATCATTTCCACTGTGTTCTTCCACTTACACAGTACAGGCACAGCAGCTACACATCAGGCCTCGTGCATTGAACGTTTTGGTTCCATTTGTGGAACTTTTTAGACATATATGGCCACTACAAATATGTCTCAACCCCCCCCTTTCCTCAATGAAGTGGGGGAGTCCCTTTTACCGTGGAAACAATGGTTTGGACTAATGGAGTCATATCTAATCGCCATTGGTGGGGAGAGGTTCTCGTCCTTACACAAACTACATACTCTACTTCATAACTTAGGGATTGAAGGCCGGAAAACTTATGATAATATTTCGGCATCAGCAGAAGAGGATGAAGATAGCGATGATGATGACAATGTGTACTTAGTCGCAGTTAACAGATTAGAAAAGCATTTTGGCAAGACAATTAATGTGGTATTAGAAAGGCACAAGTTCTTTTCTAGGATTCAGGGCAAGAGTGAGAAAGTTAAAACATATGTAGCGGCTTTAAAGGGTCTGGCTAACACCTGTGAATTCGAAGCCTTACAAGATTCCCTCATTAGGGATCAGTTGGTCAGATGCACCAACATCCCGAAAAATTAAGAGAGACTCTTACTGGCCAACCCAGATCTCAAACAGGCTATAGAGATAGCAGTTGGTATTGAACACACTGCCGATTGCATGGTGGCAATGAAAGAGGATGGGGACAAACACGCTGGGGTCAAGGTAATAAACAAACAAGATCTTGGTAAAGAGAGCAAGAGTAAGGTAACAAATGTTCTCCCTTTGGGCACCAAACTTAAATGTTCCAGATGCGGGAGCCCCAGTCATCTAGCTTATTATGTAGCGTGCCAAGCCAGATCAGTTACGTGCCACAAATGTGGAAAAAGGGGTCATTTGGCCAGGGTCTGTAGAGATCAACGCTCCAAAGCTGTGTTGTCCATTGAACATGATTCTCCCCAAGAAACCAAACTGGTGTTCCAACTGCAAAGTTCCGAAAAAAACACTGATTTTCCTTCTTGTACTATCACTTTGGATAAAAGAGAACTGACGGTCTTTGCAGACTTTTGCTCCCCCTATACATTGGTGGAAGCTGAGATGTTTACTAAACTGTTTCCCTCGTGGCAACAAGACATGCAGCTTCCCGATATTCATCCTGGTGGTTATAATGGTGACCCCATACCCTTGATAGGAATGACCACAATGAACATAGGATTTAAAGGGAGGAGCACAGTAGGCAAAATCTACATCACACAAAAAGGATCTAATTTGTTGGGGTGGAAACACCAAAGAGAACTGGGTATCAAGTTAGACCCCAACAGTCCTGACCAAGTTCTCTTAGTGGATCCGTCAGTCGGGGGCACAGAGGTTTGTAATGATTTCCCTAAGGTCTATTCGGATGATTTCGGTTTGCTTAAAAACTACCAACACTCCATCAAGCTTAAATCCAATGCTAAACCAGTGGCTCACAAAGTCAGGCATATACCACACATGATGCAAACACTTCTTCAAGCCGAGCTAGACAGACTTTTGTCATAGGGGGTCATTGAACCCATAGAAAGCTCACAGTGGTTGCCCCCATTGTTCTTACCACCAAAGCGTCCATCAAGGAGATCAGATTGTGTGTTGACCTGAGGGATTTAAATGAAAACATCTGGGTGGACAGGCATCCCTTGCCGCGCATACATGAGGTCCTCACCCTTATCAAAGGTGCAAGCTGTTTTAGTGTTCTTGACCTCTCTTCCGCCTACCACCAGGTAGAGCTTCAACCTGACTCCCGCCACCTAACCTCGTTTGTAACCCCCCTCGGGGCGATCCAGTACATTCGCATGCCCTTTGGGTTGGCTTCAGCAGCTGCAGCCTTCCAAAGGATCATGCAACATGTGCTTAAGGATCTCCCAAATACTCTTTGCTATCAGGACGACATTCGCATTTATGGGAGAGATTTGGAAGAACACAATACCATACTGAGGAGTGTGTTGGTTAAACTGGAGGAGGCAGGTCTGACCTTAAAAAAAGATCATTGTTGTATAGGTGTGGGATCCGTAGAATACCTAGGTCATACCATTTCTCAAGATGGGATCAAGCCCAAGGTAGATCTGGTCGATGCTATTCAGAATACTGCTGCCCCAACGTGTGTAGAAGACCTTAAATCATTCTTGGGTTTATCCGAGTACTATGCTAAGTTTGTTCGCAATTATGCCAGTATTGTGGAACCATTGAGAGTACTACTTAAAGCGAGAACCCCCTTTGTGTGGAACAAGGATTGTCAGGCTGCTTTCATCACAGTGAAGGAGAGCATCGCATCCGCCCCATCGTTGGGCAGATTCGATCCCACCAAACCCACTGTTCTGTGCACGGACGCCAGTAATAAAGGGTTGGGGGCTAGTCTCACCCAATTCGTCAATGGCAAGGAGCAGGTGGTTGCCTTTGCTTCTCGCGCACTTAAAGGGGCAGAAGCAAATTACTCCGTGGTGGAGAAAGAGGCACTCGCTTGTGCCTGGGCCATTAAACATTTCCGCTTTTTCTTGTGGGGTATACCCTTCACTGTGAAGACTGACCACAAGCCCCTCATGTATGCGTTCACCACAAAAGGGTCAGCTAAAACCACACTGAGGATTGCAAGATGGATCCTGGGACTGGAGGGGTACAATTTCACATTCAAATATGTACCAGGAACCAAAAATGTTGTAGCAGATTTTCTATCTCGCTCACCACCTGAAGTTGATGATTGTGCTACCTTGGTTGAATCTGATGAAATCATACTTAAACTGTCTTGTCTTAATAAAGAAGAATGGAACAGTTGCTTACAAATAGATGAAGAAATGAAGGCCCTCAAAGAATACATAATTAAGGGGTGGCCTAATGGAAAAAATGAGGTCCCGACACCATTGAGTAGCTACTGGGATGTGAAGCTGGAATTAAACATTGAAGAGGGAACGGTTTGTAGGGGCTAGAAAATCAATCCACCCGTAAAACTGAGACAAAAAATCTTAGACGTAGCCAGTGTTCCCAGTAAGGTGCGCGCCTGCGCTCGCGCGCACGTCTGTTCCTCCGAGCGCGCAGTGCTGTGTGTGGAGCGCGCACCCACAGCCCATCCCGGGAGAGAATTCGCACCGCCGCTTTTAAAATGCGAGCGGCGCGAAAAATGGTAATTTCCTGGTTGTGGAGGCTATTGCACTTGCTGCATTTCCTTCTTAATGAAGCGCAGCTGGGGGCTGTTTGTGGGCCTTTGTGAAAATATTTGTTAAATGCAGCACCGGCATGAGCTGCAATTAACATAAATATTTTCACAATGGCCCACAATCAGCCCGCAGCCTCGCTCCTTTAAGAGAAGAAATGCAGCAAGTCCAAAAGCACGACGTGTGCTTTACACGTCGTTCTTTTGGACTTGATGCATGTCTTTTCTTAATGGAGCACGGCTGCGGCCTGAATGTGGGCCATTGTGAAAATATTTATGTTAATTGCAGCGCATGATGGTGCTGCAATTAACAAGAATACTTTCCTAAATGCCCACAATCAGATCGCAGCCGTGCTATATTAAGAAAATTAATGCAGCAAGCACAAAAAAACAACGTGTAAAGCACACGTCGTGCTTTTGGACTTGCATGGTGAAAAAGAAGAGATGGGTATCAAAAGAAAAGAGAACAAAAAAAAACGCATAAACAAACTCAGTAAATGTAAACAAGGACAGGGGAGCAAGCAGAGGAGCAGATTCATCAAGGAGATAGAAAGGCAGTGATCCTTAATAGCAAGATAACGCAAATACATTTATTTAGAAAGAAATTCAGAGGCGGAATTTATTTAGGTGTTTTCAGAATGTCAAGTGCGAGTGCAAGGATCGGAATGCAGGGATTTCTGAACTGTTTCCACCGAGCCTGAAAAACACAATTTCCAGAATCAGCGACGGCTGGCTTCAGTGATCCTTTGATGAGTGTGAGACATACACTATACTGTGTGCTGAGCTTTGGGATTTGATTTTGACTTTCAAATGATGCCTGCTAAGGCACGTAAGGGCTGAGGTAAGGTAGTCAAACTTTCAGGTGCCTGTCAGAAGTTGAAAGTGGGTTCTTGGCGCACATTGCCGTGGCTGGAGCGCACAGAGACCTCACACTGCCGCACACAGAGAAAAAAAATTAGAGGGAACATTGGACGTAGCCCATATTGGCCACTTAGGGCGTAGTCTCACCAAAAACAAAATCAGATTGGACTACTGGTGTCCAGGAATGGATACCATGGCAGAGCACACAGTAAGGGACTGTCTAGAGTGTAGCCGCTCAGACAAAATACATCAAGCCCGGATACCCCCTTTGTCCCCAGTTGTAGTCCCATATTGTCCGTGGTCCAAGCTAGCCCTCAATATCATTGGTTCCCTCAATCTCAAAACCTTAAATGAATGCTACATCCTGGTTATGGTGGACTATCACACTCGTTGGGTGGTCTTCAAGTGTGTGCACCAAATAAACACTAGGGTACTCATCAGTTTTTTGAGGGACGTGTTCTTCGATGAGGGTATCCCGGATATCCTGGTTACAGATAACAGGGTACAATTTACATCGGAAAACATGACAGATTTCTTGTCTGAAATGGGCATTACTCATCACAAAACGGCTCTATATTGTCCACGTGCAAATGGGTTAGTGGAACGTATGAACCGTTTAGTCAAAGAGTGTCTACAGCGAGCGGAGATCTTGGGAATCCCAGCGAAAGATGCTTTACAAGATACATTTTGGGCCTATCGCTCAACCCCCAATTTGGTTACAGGGGTTTCCCCCTTTAGCTCCTTGAAGGGTAGAGTCCCCAAAACAAGACTCTCTCCTCCAGGGTTGAAAAGAAAAAATACATGTGTAGTGGATCGAGACGAGATTAACAGAAGGGTGGTCGATCACCAATCCAAGTACAAAAACAGGTATGATGTAACAAAACATGTTAAGTCTCGCATGTTCAGAGAAGGTGATTGGGTTCGTGTGGCCTTCCCAAACCACGTAGGAGGGAGACAACAAGATTTTCAGAACCCATCAAAGTAACAAAGGTGGGCAGAAATGTAGTTCACCTTGCTAATGGGCAAACCTGGGGCATGGACAAGATTGTCCCTCATAGACATGACAATGTTCCTGATGCTTGTGCCCAAGGGGGTGAGATGGATAGTGTTGCTCCTAGGAGATCCCAAAGAACCAAATCCACGCCTGTGTGGATTAAAGACTATTGCACTACATAAGGTTGGTCAGTTCTGCGTTGTATTGTTTTTCTCTTTCATCTATATGTGCAGTTACTCCTTAAGGATGTACTCCATGCATGGGAGGTTAAGAGACCTCTACACCTCTTTGTTCAAACTGTTACTGCTTTGTATTTCCTTGCTCATCCATTGTACATCTCCTTTCCCTTCCCCCCTTCCCCTTCTTTCCCTATGTAAGGAGATGTGTTGTAATCTTTACTTGGTATGCCCCGCCACCCCTCTCCCCTTCACCTCTTGGTATATGCCTATCTAAGTGTTATGAACATTCCACAGCTGATTCCAGCTGACTGGAACCTGTGATGGTGAAATGAATTAATAAAGAAGACTCTTCACTTTACTGCGCTTCGTCTTCTTTTTGTAACACACTCCATACCCTGTTGTGGAGCAGTGAAACCCATTATCGAACAGGTAGCATGGTACATCATTGTATTTGTAGTCATCTTATGGAGGATGTAAAGGCAAAAGATCTATTATTCAGCTAAAATAGGTTTTGCAGATAGGGTGTAAAGATAACAGAATTATTGTTGCATGATACAACAACGCATGCCTTAACCACGCATGCCTAAACAACACGGTCTAGACCACAACTGCATCTTTACCACGTATGCTTTTACAACGAATTTTGTTGTAGACATGATTGGTAAAGGGATATGCATGGTAAAGATCACACCCTAGCCCCCCCCCACCCTAAGCCCTAAAACCCGATACCCCAGCCCTGCAATCCACCCCACTGCAGCCCTAAAAACTACCCCGACTCCCCACCCTGAGCCCTAAAACCTGGCACCCTGCCCAAAAAACTACCCTGACCCAAGCTTCCACTCCCTGAGCCCTAAAACAGCCCCCAACCCTGAAAACTGCCCATTTCCCCCTTTCCCCCCGGCCCTGAGCCCTAAAACCCAGCCCCCAGGCCTAAATAATACTCCACCCGCCCTGAGCCCTAAAACCGGCCCCTAGCCCTAAAAACTTACCAAGCCACGACCCGGTCCTTCCTCTACTGATCCTTCATGTTCCTCTCCCCGCCCATCCATTCCTCATTATGTACAGCTACACTGCTGACTGCCTTAACCACGCATATGCATGGTTAACGCATATGCGTTGTTCAGGCAAGCGTTGTTCCACTAGTGTTGAAACAGCACACGTGGCTCAGCCCACGTTGTAAATGCCGTTTCCCCAGAATTATTGCTCAGGTCCAACAGTTCTTGCTGAAAGAGTGTATAGACAGCAGAGTTATGGCTCAGATCTTGAAGGCAGAGAGTAAAGACAGCAAGGCTATTGCTCTGCTTATACAACTCTTGCAGGTAGAGTGTAAAGACAGCAGTACTCTGAGAACTAGCTGCTTAACTACTCCGTGTATGGGCTACAAAGAACACACTTGTGAGTAAATATCTGCGTAAAGCATTAATGCACTTTTGATTCATTCAATTATTCTTACAAAGAGCCTTGTTTAGGAAAGACAGATGTGCACAGCCATTAAAAAAGAGACCAAAATCAGCATTCAAGATAAGTGGTCATGAAAAGTCAGTACCTAGAGGATAAGTATTGTGCTAAACTTTACAATGAATGTACTTGTCAACAATTTGGGTCAAAAAAACTATCACAGGATTTAGACCCCCTTTGTTGGCGAGTTCATCCATTCTGTTCTTTTTAGACCACACGAGTAGTAGTCAACAAGTAGTCCTGAAATCACACATCAAGCATCGGAGCTATGGAGGTACACCAGAGGTTGGGAGGTCACTACTTTTGAAGACCCATGAAGGACAAAGTCAAGGCCTTTCTTTCTTGTTCGTGGCCCTGGGCACCAAGTTACATTGCACGCGGGGGCACTGTCTTCAAGCTCCCATGGCTGGAGGCACTAGAGTGCAGGAGACCAAAATGAAGGAAATATGCATGTTTGTCAGAAAAAGTAAATTAAAATTGACACATCGCAAAAATAGATTAATAGATACCAGAAACTGCCTGCTAGCCCTGGCACTAAAGTGAAATACTTTCTAGATAGATGTGCACATGCTCAAGGGCAATATTTTGTTATTCACAGTAAAGAGAGGCAAGGCTGAAGTGGGCTGACCCATTGACCAATTCTCTAGGCTGTGGCAGGAGAAAGTGAATGACACTTGAACAGACCAATGGATGAAGAGAATTGACAGAAAGCTACTCTATCTATCTACATATGTGTTTTTTATGATTTTTTTGAAAACATGAGACTGGAGAGACAGTTAATGCTGACTCTAGGCCAGACCCAAAAAGCAGCTATCACAAAAAGTGGTTAATATAAATAAGCAATGCAAACAATAATTGTATATGTAACGTTTCTGGCAAGTAGTTGTTTGCTTTAGCTTGGACTAGGGTGGTGTCAATCTTAGCTTTATTTGTTAAAGTTTCTGTTTGGTATTTTCGGGAAGTGTAGTTTTCTGTAAATGTGACTCTTGGGAAAGTTAGATAAGTGAGCTTTTCCCATGCATCACCAGTGATGGATTTGCATCACCAGTGCTGCATCGCAGATTTGGTGTGCATCACTAGTGATGCATGAAAAAGTAACTCGTTTATTAAAGGATTTAAAAATATTTGGAGATATGCATTTTATTTAGCATGTTATTAGGCCACTGTAGCATACTTTTTTCCCCATTTGTTACCATTTTTTAGCGTTGTTTGGCACTTTGAAGCGCTGGGAAAGTTAGATAAGTGAGCTTTACAAGAGTATTCGTTCTTTCAAAAAATTCTCCCCTAACTTGCCCATTGCTGCTTGATAGCTGTATCTGGAAAGGCTCTGCTGTTGCAGATCTTGGGGGCCATAAATCCAGGTGCCACCAATCTCACAAAATGCCCTGTTCAATAACCGCCTTGTTAACATAGCGAAAATGATAGCCCTCTCTGCCCATTTCAGTCTTGCGGCTGCGCGGCCATAAATCGCCCCATTAGCTCATCAATAAAATATGTGCTGCGCGTTTATGCCTTTGGAATATAAAAGCGCGCGCCACTAGTCATGCCACCGAAACAGTCCTCTTCCAGCCTTCAAAGAGGCATGGCATGGAGCCCAGACGTAAAGTTGGAAAGGTCAGACCCAGTTGCAACAGGATAAAATCAAGCAGAGTGAAAAATAGGTACTTTGAAAAACGAAGCCATCTGCGACAAGTTAAGAAAAGTTACCCGAATAAGAAAAAGAAAAAAAGTTTTGCTTTTTTTTTTTATTTTGGGTCCGGGGACACATCAAACTCGTCATAAAGCAATTGAAAAATTATCTGCTTAATACCAGCTAAAAAAACAATTATGCACCTTTAACAACAAATAACAGACATCAAAATGAGCGATAGTGAGTGAATACCTTAAATCTAGTAAAAGAACAGCTAGAGATCAAACGCACACCACATCTCTTTTCAGAGTTATCAAATATATAAATTAAAAAAAGTAGAACCCTACCTACCTCGGGAGGGAATGGCTCTCAGCATCAAAGCTTTCCATTGGCTGATCGGAGACTCCCTTATCTGGCGATGACTCATCAAAAGTGAGCCTCACAGAAGCTTCCCTTGCACAGACAAGTTCCCAAGTAAAGGCGATCATGATTGGTTGACATGACATGAGTAACCCTCCATCTGCATAGAGAATTATTTTCAGAAGTGCTGCTTTCATGCATTCCTCGCCCACCTGGCTACCCTGGGTGAAGACACTGCTAGGATATTGCATGAGATGCTATCATTTTTACCACAAGGGCTGTGCCAGTCAGGCCTGGGAGCCTCCTCTTGGCTGTCTCCCTAGATATGTTTCCTGTCCTCCAGTAGTTGGTCCTCCTGAGCCCCTCCCAAAGCTGCAAAAAGCATGGTCTTCCTGTCATGCTCATCAAATGCATGAGGACCACTCTTGTAGCAGTTGTTCCCGGCTCTGTACTCCTTGCTTCCAGAAGTAGGATGTGGCAGCCATCATGGGTTCACTTCTGAAGATGCGTATCCTGCAGTAGCTGGTCTTGAGACAACCCCACAGTTGTCATGACCGTGCATTTACAGGTGATGCTCATTGCATCCATTAGTGTCAACCTCAGTAGAAGCAGGTCCTGCCACACCCAGTGCGTAACTTTTAAAAACAAACTAATATAAGTGCCAGGGCCAAAATGTTTGTCTAGGAGGTCGCCACCAGTGGAAGTACAAATAGGCCAATGGTGGATGCGTCAATGGCTCTACCTCCTTGGGGGATAACGGGCCCAAGAGAAGCCTCATGTCATTTCCACTTTCCGCTGCATGGGTATTCATATCCATCGAGATACAAAGGTCTTGTTGAAGGCAACCTTGTGAGGGTGATTCATTCAGTCAAAGCTAAAATTACCTTTTGGGTCACTCTGCCTCTGTTGGTCGCGGGCTGGCTGGCCCTGGAGAAGATGGTTATATTACTGCGCCTCCTGTACTATTTTGTAAATCTCTCAGTGGTAGTGCCGGCTTCGGTGTTCTGGTTTTTGAACACTTTGTTAGGGGAACTCGCCTGGGGTACTGGACGCTGCAGGGTGGGACTTACTATATTGTACCTTCCCACGTCTAAGGGTGGCCTGGGGGCCCCTGACTTTAAAGCGTATTGCATAGTGGGGCAATAACAATGGTTGTCATATTGGCTAGCGGGTCACAATCTGTCGGAGATAGGTTACGCACCTGCCCAGATTGACCGTGGTCAACTCCATTGATTAATATGCCCCGGATTGAGCCCCCCGCAGACGTGTCTTCTCCTGCTTCAGATGGCCCTTGCCTACTGCAAACTAGCAGTGGGATGCGCTGCGGTCTCCTCACCGTATGCACCGAATATTCCCCTCCATAGTCTCCCTACATCCTCGGGAATGCTCACGGTGAGGCAACTGGCCCAGTGGGATTGGGAGGGGGTGTCGACAGTGGGATCGTTATTTCAGGAGTGTACACTGTTGTCACATGTGGATTTTGCACATGCATGGGCTCCTTGAGACATCATTTTTGACACAAGCCAGCGTAGTCTGCTATGTGCGACAGAATTGTGCCCCAGACGGAAGTGACCCTGACACGCATGAGCTACTTCAGGAAGTGCACACTATGGGAAATGGGAGACTTCTTGTTTGCTGGCTCTATCGTGGGCTTCGGGCACACCTGGAGGTGTCGCTGACTCTTTTGAAGCAGGTTTGGGAAACAGACCTAATTTGAGAAATTCTGGATAAAGACTGGGCACGTATACTTGAATATCCCAAATGCGTATCTCACAATTCTAGATTTAAATTTACCCAGTTTTCTATTCTGCGCAGGGCGTATCTGACACCAAATAGACTTGCTAAGATGTACCCCATAACCTCATCCAGCTGTCCCCGATTTAAGGCTCTAGTCCGACCTCTTACATATGCTCTGGACTTGTCCTCATTTATCTCAGTACTGGGCAGGAGTAGCATTGGCTTTTTCAGAAGTTAAGGGGTTGGATCAATAGGATACACCAGCGCAGTGTGTGAGAGGCTGGCCTGGTATATGATATCCACTAATGTAAGTGGGTACCTTGCACCAGTCCAGACAACCCTTATGGTGATTAAGAGGTCTCAGACAACCTTAGAAAGCTATCCAAGTGGTAGCTGTGGAGAGCAGCCTCAGGCTTAGTCTTGAAGGAGTGTAAAGCAGCTTGTTTTTACCAGAATCCAATCTTATAGTATAGATTAAATGAAAAGGAACCACACAAAGTATGTATAAAAATATGTATTTATTATATAACACTCTCTAGTATGTTACAGTATCTCCTACATGGAGATAGACACAAAGCACTCAATACCTTAGCAAAGAAATCACAGAAAATAGCACTAATACACAGTGGTCCCCAGGGGGGACTAAACCATATACTAAGAAAGTGGTATAAGAACCAAGACTCGAGTCAGGACAATGTCGCGAGGATGTAGAATTGCTGGGGACCCACAGAACCACTCAAGGTAAGTAGGTAGGGACTCCGCGGAGAGCGTATGCAGTGTGTGAACACGACCGCATGCTCCGTACAAGTCTATGTGCAAGTCGCGGTTGGAGTTTTAAAGATTAGGGACCCTTCCCAGTGGACCCTGAAGAAACCTCGTGAAAGACAAAAGGTTGGAGAGCCACCCCACCCGTGGATACCATGGTACCCAAGTTACCTATCCCAGGGAAGCTGGGTGCATAGGTGTGAAGTGGCGTCGGAAACTGCAGTCGAACCCAATGGAGGACTTCAGGAAAGTGCCGCTGCTGGAAGAGGAGAAAGTGTCCGAAGGAATCCAAACGTGGATTCTAGAAGAGGAGTACCTGAAAGCAGAGAGGACAGTGTCTATGTTACTCGGGAGTGACCAGGAGACTTGGAAGACAGATGCCCTCCAATGTCGGGTGCTTCAGGAAGGATGATGATGACCTTGACTCAGCAGCTGCGAGGACCAGGCGATGCTGAGGATGACCAGGACTCGGATGCGAGCTGTCCCACTGAGGATGTCGAGTGCTGAGGAGTCGGTGTCCGGCGGGAGCACCAATAAGCCTTGGCAAATGCAACCCACGCAGGAAATCAAGAAGGTGCACAGTTGGGACCAGCAAAGTCCAGGAGACTTAGCACAACCAGGGGAGTCAGTGCAGGCTGCAGCACTCAGGGGAGCCCAAGGAAAACAAAGATAATCCTCAATTGGACCCACAGGCCAGAGGCACAGGAGTCAGAGAGGACCACGAGCAGCTCACCAAAAGGAGCAGGCCACGGTGCCCATGAGGTGGTGTGGCTGAAGATCTTGGTGCAAGAAGTTGCCAGAGGTTGGGGCTACTTGGAGCCCAATGCACTTGTCGCAGACTTGCCAACAAGCATATGCACTTGCAAAAGTATGCGGTGCACAGGGGTTCGGTTAATGCAGCCCCCACGAGGGATTCAGACCTTAGATTCGGTTTTGAGGGCAGCTTGGGCCTCGGGAGACATAGATAACCACCACCTGTGTTGTTGAACGGGGTCCGCAGGAGCTCGGGATCAGCAGACCGGTCAGCAGTGTTGAGGTGCCTGCGAATGCAGGGAAGTGACTCCTTCACTTCAAGGGAGATTATCTTCAAGTGTCTTGGATGCTTCACAGGTCCTGCACAGATCCTGTATGGTGCACGGGCACAGACGAGGCAGCAGACTGAAAGGGAGACGAAGTCAGGCCCAAAGGAAGTCCAGCGAAGTCCAGAGTGCCCAGACGGTAGAAGTGCAGTGGTTTCAGTTCTGAATCTTGTCCACGATGAATCTAGGGACCTACACCCAGGTAAGCCCTTAAGTACCCTAAGGAGCGGGTTGGGAAGATTTAGGGGACCCTCTCTGGGGAGGGTCTGGACAGGGGGGAGGTTACTCCCATGTCCTTTGTCCAGTTCCACGCCAGAGTGGGAGCCAACGGCTCCCAGGACTGGTTTGAACTGGACTATGCACAGGGATACCAAATGGGCCCCTCATGCAGACTTTCAGGTGCTGGCAAGCGCACCCACCCAACCCTAATACACTAAATCCTGTCTGGGAGGTGGTCACACCTCCCTGTGACAGGATGCCTATTGTTCTGCCTTCCCCTGCTCGAGCTTGGCTCAGCAGCAGGAGGGCAGAAATGTGTCTCTGGTCGGCAGCAACCATTTTGTGCTGTCCGGGACTAGAAGGCTGGGACCAGGAACACTTAGAGTCTAACGGAGGGCTCTCCCGGTGGGTGGAATCATACCTCCCACACTGGTAATGGTGTGGGGGTATGATTCCAACATGTTTGACACCAAACACGATAGGGTTCGTTGCAGCCATTTTCAAGATGGTCATCACGCCGTCACGAAAAGCCCCTCTATATTAGTATATGGCTACTTCACTGACAACCCAGGAGAATAGACTCCGTAGGCTTCAGGGGTGTCTTGCTCATGCAGGGGCACCCTCTCACTTAGAACCAAGCACCCTGTCCTCAGGATTGTAAAGGCATGCTATAAGGGTGACTTACAGCTTTTAAGTGGAGGACCCTTAGCTATAGTAAACTTATATCTTTCGTAAGTGGTGCATGCACCAACTTACACAGGCTGCAATGGCAGGCCTGTAGTTCCATTTTGAATGGTCTCTCATGTGTGGCATAATACATGCTGCAGCACATGGGAGACCTCTGGGGTACCTATGCCCTGGGTACATGGGTACCATATACTAGGGACTGACAAGGGTACCCCAGTATCCAATCTGGGGTGTACCTAAGTACATACACAACAGTTTTAGGAGAATGCAGATAGACTGGGTTCCTGATTATCAGGATCCCAGTCAGACTAGTCAAAAACAGTATCACATCAGCAAAAAGTGGGGGAACTATAAGAAGCAGATCCCACTTTCCTACACAGTGTCTTCTAGGTCCCCATCCACGGCCACGAGGTTCCAAGGTGATATTGAGATTGGTTTATCTGGCCTTATTGTTGGCAAAGAGGCTTAAAACGCGACACTGGAAATTGTCGATAGCCCGAGGTTTAAATAAATGGCGAGTTGAGGTGTCCCACTGGGGACTTGCAGAAAGCGATGCTCTTCAACTGGAGGAGTATTGCGGCCTCCGCAAAAAGCCCATTTCCCTGGAATGGGATACTCTTTTAGAGGGGTTTAAAGTGCAGGATATGGCATCTGACTAATCAAGCTTTGCACACATTCTCCGACACTCCCGGAGCAAGGCCTGCTTTGTTGGCAACCCCCTTTGTGCCCAGTGAATCTGTCGATGCCACTGAGGGTGCTATTTTGGATACTGTAGATGATAGTGGCCTAGCTGGGTACCCTCTCCATCTCCTGTCTGTTCAGACATAGTGTCATTTTTTGCCCCCTCTCACATGCTTGTACCACTTCTATATCCCCTCGAGAGTGTTGATGCATATTTGGATTTTATAGCTTAGATGACATGGCCATTGGATGGGAGGGTGGGGGGTATAGAGTTCCTTGTGTTTCCATTTGCAATGCCATGACATACCATGCAATGTTTATGATTTGACTGAGGACTATGTAACGTCCTCTGCTTCATTGCTGCTATTTCTAGGCCAGTCATTGTTGTACATAATGTCATGTCTTAACAAAAATGCAATAAACTTTGTGTTAATAAAAAAAAAAGCAGCAACATTTCATGCAAAATGTACAACTGTCTAACCACTGCACAGTCAGTGTAATCAAGAAAACAAGTGCTCACTTAAAACCATATGCTCTCAGACTCAGCCCCAGCAAGCCCTTGCTCAAATTAAGCAATGGTTCTCCCTTGTCAGAAGTCAGAAACATGGTTGATGTGACCTGCTCTTCCTTAAACAATGGTCAACGTTGCACTGCATGGTCTTGCTCCCTCCCAAATGGGAAATAGACATCAGTGGGTGGATGTCAGCATCTTTTGCAAAGTCCATTAATAGAGCATTTTAAATTCCAAAGCTGAAAGACATAAATTCCAACTCTATTTTTATATTATAGACCTTCTCCACTAACTGGAATGGCCTCATTTCTAAAAAGTCTAACCTCTCTCTTTTTATCAGAAAGCAAGAGTCCTTACGCGTTGCCTACCTCTAGATTTAGTTGGCACCATCGCTGAGCATCTGGCGCATGTTGATGTTCACAGTGAATTTTTCTACTGGGCTCAAGAATCTTTAGCAGAATCTTCATAAGCTCCTTAAAAATTGGATGCATTAGGTATGTGTTTTTTCTGACCACCCACACTACATTCCATGTTATAGGAAGGAAGTTAAGATAGCAATATACTCAATCCCATATATTATGCAGAAATTTATTTAGAAGCCCCAGTATACTGAGGTGTCATATACATGAGTTTCAGCTCTATTTCAAGCTGGTTTAACTATCTCTGCATTTGTGTAGACAGGCAAAAGTAGCTGGAATACCAACAGATGTCTTGGTCCTCAAACATCTGGAACACCGTGAGACATCAGCGTGGTCCTTCCTTGTAAGTAACATATGGGAGATGTGGGTTACCCCATGGAAAAACACACTGCCTGTTCAGTGAAGAAGGAGCCATGTGTGACTGAAGCTGACAGCAGCACAGTAGAGGGCTAGGGTGACAGTCTGGCAGCACATCATATTAACAGTCCAATAATTGGAGCTGGGCTCTTCGTTTGACTCTGCTTACCAGGCTAATAATTATTTTTCTAGGCCCCAAACATTTTGCTGGATACCTAGCTGTCTTACTGACGTGGGTAATATAATTTTTGTAAGAAACTAGGTTAATAGTTGAGAGGGGTGGAAGCCCCATTCAAGTGATAATGACAATCATTGTGAACCACAAAGGTCAATAAATAAACCTGTGCTTCACCCTCTGGTAGCTTGATGCAAACTGAGTCACGCTTAACTTAGATGCAATATGTAAAGTATTTATTCAGCACTCAAACAGTAATAAAGTGAGAAGCCAACACGTAACAAATCCCAAACCAATTTAGAGAAATAAAGTAACATTTAATAAATAAAATGACCCCACAATGACAAAAATCTAATCAGTAGAACAGAAGTTATGAATTTTTAAAGTTCCAGGTGAAAATAGTGCCAAAAGTAAAAAGTGCCACTCCTGGGAATCTGGGCCTGCTGGACCAGGTCAAAGTCACAGGTTCAGACTGTCCATGGTGGAGGGGACCAGGTTTGTTCCGGTGAAGAGTTTAACTTCTCACAATCCAAGTCCATGCAGAAAGCCTCAGCTGGAGCTTTGCATTGGTGGAAGCCGCAAGGAGTCTGCTGTTGAGGCAAGGAACAGTCGATGCAGGAGATTTGCATTGGAAATGATATGGACCATTGCTATTCGTTATGAAGAGCAGCTTGTCACTGGAGCTTGACATTGGCAGGCATCACGGACAGTCGTTTTTTGGCACGAAGCGTGTGCCCAAAACTTTCACCTGGAGTTCTGTTTTTGCTGTAGGAGGAGTACACTCTGATGCCAGCCAAGGGTCCATAACCTGGGGAGGGGGGCTCCTCTTGGGGATCAGGGCTCCTCTACAGGGCTCAGGCAGGTCCAGGTGATGCTGGGCAGTTGAATGGAGGCCTCTGGAAGCCCTTTGTGTCCCTCCCTGTAGCTCAAAGAGGAGGTCAGCCACCCTTGGAGTCACTTTTGTGGAGCCTGGGCTCCAACAAGCAGGTCCAGTCTTCCTTAATCAGACAGCAGGGAAGTCCTTCTTCTGAATCTTCCACAGGTCCAGGAAAGTTCTGATGTGAGGTTCTGAATGTGTTTTCTTATCCCCAGTGCCAGCCTGTGGGTGGAGGAGGCCCCCATTTTCTAACCTTGCCCCTTTCTTGGGTTTGGGTCCAAACTATCTAGAGTAATAAAAGGTAGGCAGTCCTAGATGTGAGCATGCATAACTCAGTGGCAAGGCAGGCAGTTTAGAAGTCAGAAAGTGGGTGGGCACTGCCTTCATGCCACCTTTGAAGTTCAGGAAGGCTGATTACAACCCCCTCAGGACATCCTGCTCTGGATGCATAGGTTAGAGACAAGATGGCGCCTGACTGAGATGGCCGCGCTGTTCGCCCCTTTCTACCCAATGCGCTGGAAATATAAATGGTTAAAACCCCCCTAATCGAGCAAGTATATGCTCCCTGCGAGGACTCACCGGCTGGGGCTTCATGCCATGGACATCCTGTGGACCCTTGAAGCGACTCTGGCAGCGATTTTGGCAGGTGTGCGGGAGACGCGGAGAGCGCTGCAGCTCGCATCGATGGCTGCCTCGGACTGGAGGAGAGGAGGGGCCGGAGCAGCTGACAGGACCGGGCGGCATAGGCATGGGGCCGCGCCAAGGGAAGCTCAGTAGGGAGGATACCTCCCAAGCCAAGTCGCGCGGCATGCCTGAAGGCTCCTGAGGGGCAGGCAAGTGCTGATGTTAATACCAGCATGCTGATACAGCGATCCAAGGGAGGGAAGCCAGGAGGCTGCCCCAACTCCATCACTAGGACATCCCAGAAGGGGAAACAAAACCAGGAAGGCATTAAAAAAGGAGAAATAAAAGGGGATGAAAGACAAGCTGAAAGCCAAGAAAGCACTATGGGGGCAAAGAAAATAGACTGCCAGCCAGAGTCTACCTCACAGTCGCAACCACCACTACAGTTACAGTCTCAGGTGCAGCAACAGCAAAGCATTACTGAATTTCTTTCCACAATTACGGCCCCCACGGTTGATGCTAATGATGTGATGGTCAGTCACAGGGAACGGAAGGTTCGACGAGCAAGTATTGAAAGTACTGAGAAAAATGTCCCAGATGCAGTTGACTCTTCAAATAAACAACAGATGAATGGCGAGGCACTTAGTGGAGCGGTTGTCATCCAGACGAAATTGCCACTGGGAGGCTTGAAAGCATCAATAATCAAAGATCTGCTCCACTACCCGTGCCTATGCAACTTGCCTCAGTCACTGTGGGTCAGTATCATGACACAACCCACTCCTCACCGGCACAGCAACAAGCCCCGGTTAACACAGCTCTAGACACCAGTGTGTTAGTTGAGGAGGCAATAGGACTCAAGGGGCTGGAAGATACTCAGGAGTTCGGTGATACATTTTTCTCTTTGACTGATAGCTCTGATATCAGCTCCTCTGACTCCGAACATGGAAGCAATGTTCAGCTTTCTAGCTCAAGCTTGAGCAGTCAACAGATGGGACCAGGCACAGTGGTGAGAAGGAAGAGGCTCACTAAGAAGCACAAAGACTTTCAACCAACTGAATAGACGGCGGATGAGAATGCCAGGTCCAATGTAAACCCTGGCTTAAAGTGGGATTATTCTGCTACCCAAAAAGTTTACCCAGATCTCTCGGGGCAGGAAGCAGTTACCACCAATGCAAGAACTTCGCAAGTTGAAGAACCTTCTTTGAAGCTAATTTACGAATCCATCAAGCAATTTCAAGAAGAGACTTGAATGGATGGGAAGAAAAATCGCCTGGCAACGAAGAAACTTCAGTGCACTGTAAGAAAAATGGCTAAAGCCTGTACAGATATAAACTCGAGGTTGACGATGGTCAAGGAGAGTATTGCAATGCTGGAAGATGATATGACCAGAGCCCAGGCACGGACGGAGACCCAAGCTGCACAATTAGCAGACTTTCAATAGAAAATGGAAGATTTTGACAACCAACAAAGGCGGAACAACCTGCGGATACTTTGCATAAAAGAAGGAGCAGAGGGCAATGATATACGGGCCTACATATTGAAGCTAATGAAGGGAGCCTTCCTTGAATTCCAGCACTGGAATTGGGATGTAGAAATACATTGGGTTCATTGTTTCCCACTGAGCTTAAAGAAGCCAAATCAGCCTGCTAGAGAAGGTTCTGCAAAGCCGAGGGCAATTTTATAATACTTTGGAAACTATCTGCTCCAGGAGGAAGTATTTGCAAAGGCCCGGCCGAATGCCAGACAAATGTATGAAGACCAGTCCTTCTTCTCAAGACCAGACTTTTGCCATGTTACGGTGGAGAGGTGGTGGAGACTAAAGCAATTGATCCAACCATGTCAAACCTTAGGGGCAGAAGCTTATCTAATGAACCCAGCTCGGCTGAAGATCATATATAAGAACACTACAAGGATCTTCACCTCAGATATTCAAGCTAAAGAATATATTGATAAAATGAAAGCTTAGTGGGGTGAATAATGTCCATCTCTTTGGCAAGATAGCTCAGAGCAGCAAAGGTTGGTTTTCTCTGCTGATTTAAAGGGGTTCACGAGGGCTCATGAGGGGGTAACACTAAAAAGGGAAATTCAGCAGGACGGTGGCAAGGGGGGCCGACTCACAGGCTCCATCACATAGACCTCCGGTCTGCTTGTCTCACAATGTAGGTGGGGGGAGGGTGAGGATCTCAACGGTATGAGGTCAATGGGGGGCAGGGTAGTGGGAGGGTCACTTTGAGGGGTGGGGTGGTGCTTAAAAAACAAAAAACACCATCATACGAGGAAACCAAGGAGGGAAGGCAAGAAAGACAAGTGGTGACGGAACAGGGTGGGAAAATACACTTAGCATGCAGATAGCAATGATAAATATATGCGCGCTGAAAGACCCGGCAAAACAACGGAAAGTTAAAGAGCAGCTTCGGATACTGCATGCCGACATTGTCTACATGCAGGAAACACATATCGAGGGGACAAGAAAAAATCTCTTAGAGCAGCTGGGGTTTCAATTGATAGCATGTACTACACAGGGGACCAGAACTCGTGGGGTGGCTGTATTGGCTCAGAAGGGGGCATTTTATTCAAAAAACGTTCAACTGATAGACTAGGCCGTTGGGCAATTGTTGAATGCCAATTTCAGGGGTTTAATTTTACGCTATGTACAATTTATAGATCCACAGGTGATGATCCCGAAGTGTTTGAATTTCTCAACTCAGAGCTGGCCAAATGGCCTCTACCGATTATTGTATGTGGCAATTTAAACATAAACGGCATGGGGGGCTATGGAAAGGGAACCCGGGTAACTATACAGGCCGGAAAAAAAAAGTACATTGGGCCCTTATTCAAATGATGCAAGACAACGGGCTCACTGATGCATGGGCACAACTTAAACCACAGGAGTGAGGTAGCACATACTACTCTGCACTACATGGAGCCATAGCGCAACTGGATTATTTTCTGGTCTCGCACTGCCTCCTTACAACTTGTACCATTAAGAAATTTCCCCAGGTTATGTCTGACCACAATTCCTTGGTCTTGGAGATGACAAACATAGCGGTGGATGCACCGGAACGCACTTGGACATTTGAGAGGGCACTGCTTCAAGACCCTGACTATGTTCAGCATATGAACAAATGGCTTGAGGAATTTTTGGAGGTTAACAGGGGCAGTGCTAGGTGTGGGATGCTCTCAAAGCTGGGGTTAAAGGGGAAACCTTGAGCTACTCTCTGAACCGGATTAAAGAAGTTAGACAACGTTTAAACACCATGTATAGTACAATGTTAGATACAGAAGAAGAGTTGGTTAGGGCCATTGCTAATGGTTTAAGTATAAAAGGGATTCTCCAGAAACTGGCGTTAGTAGAAGCTGTGGCAGGAGAAATTGTGGCAATAAGAGCAACAGAAAAATATCTGGCCTGGCGGAAAACCTGTCACAAATACAGCGAGCAAGTTGGGCACATGCTTGCCACTAGGACAAGACAGAAAATTGCTGAGGGGGAGATTATAGAGGTCAAAAATCAAAAGGGCGAATCAGTCACAGGGGTCATGGAAATAAGTGTGGTATTTCAAAGATACTATGAAAAATTATGTGGGGTAGAGGGACATAAGGAGCCAAAATGTGTAAAGGAATATCTAGAATCGCTCACTGTCGAGACATTTTCACAGGCAGATTCGGAGGCCCTAGAGTTACATTTACACCTGAGGAAATTCGAAGAGCCCTCAAAGAACTCCCTTCCGGCAAGGCTGTGGGCCCTGATCAAATACCATTCAAATTTTATAAAGTTTTTTTACCGGTATTCAGGGATGATCTAAGACATATAATGTGTCAGGCACAGAAAGGGGAAGCCCCCCGGAGTCATGGGCAGAAGCCAACATAGTTATTTTTTTAAAGAAAGGGAAGCCCCCTAATGAGGTAGATCTTATAGACCCATTAGTCTTATGAATAGTGATACAAAGATCTTTTAAAAAATTTTAGCAAATCGTTTCAGCATCATTATAGGGAAGGTGATTTCACCCCGTCAGCATGGGTTCATCCCTGGTAGAGGAACGGCCGAACATATTCGTAGAGTTATTACCCTGTTTGATGGTACCGCAGTCACTGGAGACCCTATGGCACTCATCCTACTTGACGCCGAGAAGGCGTTCGATAGGGTTTCATGGGACTATCTATGGGCCGTACTTGAGAGGGTGGGGATAGGAAAGGGGTGTATAAAGGCCATACAGACATTATATAGAATTCCTCGGGCCCAACTCCGCTTAATGGGCAGACAGAGTGAACATATTTTTATCACACGGGGGACAAGACAGGGGTGTCTGTGCTCTCCACTTCTATTTGCATTTTATATAGACCCCCTAATCAGGAAAATTGAGGCTAACATGGGAATCCACCCTAACCGACTGAACGAATTTGAAACCAAAATTCTAGGGTACGCCGATGATTTAGCAATAACAGCCGCGAATCCGCTTGAAGCCTTAACGGAAATAGAGCACAAGGCTGAATGTTTTGGTGTGATCTCTGGTTATCGGCTCAATCGGGAAAAGATGCAAATAGCAATCAATAGCAGGCTCTCTTTGTTGGATCCACGGGTGACTGAATGTGCAATTTATCTCGGGGTCACTATAACCTCAGAACTGGGTAACGTTGTGGAAATAAATCTGGCCCTGTGATCCAAAAGAATAAGAAAGATTTGGAAAGGCTCAACAATCTGCATCTCTCGATTGTGGGACGATGTAACATTATTAAAATGATACTTCTTCCCAAAACTTTGTATCTATTTAGAATGATACCCATAGCGTTTGAGAGTCACTGGTTTAAGGAAATGGAAAAAATGATTAACAGATTTGTTTGGGCGCAAGGAAAGACTAGAAGAGCCCTCAGATATATGTCCTTACCCAGGGAAAGGGGGTGCTGGGCGGTTCCAGACTTAAAAATGTATTACTGGGCTGCAGCAGTCCAATACTTTTGAGGATTACTGGGGGGGAAGATTGTGGACCGGTGGAGAAGAGATGCTCCTAGATAAGTATTGTGAGAAATGGCAGCAGAAGCTGAATATTGAAGGGGACGAGTTTATGGCCTCACTCAAGCTTGGCCACACCATATTGAGGGTAGCAGGTCTACAAGCGCAACATTCTAAAATGATCTTCTCATTATACTACACACCAGCCAAGATTGCTCAATGGGGTGGTACTGATGGGATCCTATGTGCCCGCTGCCGTAGCGCTGATGCAGATATAGTTCATATGTTTGCTTCTTGCCCGGCTTTAGATCCTCTGAAGGGAGCCATAGAAGAATTTCTAATGCAAACTTTGAGGATTCAAACAAAACTCACAGCCAAGCTGATGTTATTAGGCGTCACTAAGAAAGGAACACCATTGGTACAGCGCAAATTTGTCTTTTTAGCCATGGCTGTAGTACGAATCTGTATCTCATCTGCCTGGGTGGATCCTGGCCCCCCACATTTCAACAATGGCTTTTACGGCTCTTAGCTATTTATAATTTGGAAAAGGGTTTATATGAGAGGAAAGGACGGAAGGCTCGGAAACTAGGGAATCTTATTTGGGCTCCTATAAACAACTGGAAAACCAGAGTTGAAATCAGCCTAGCCACATCTTAACGATCCAGGGCTTTTCTGGGTATCATACTCGTCATGTGTGATCTTTTACGCTCTCTTATACAATGAAAATGATGCACAATGTTTTGTATTCAATTATTTACCATAATTATGATAGATAATGTTTCCTCGTATATTTATTTATTTATGGATGCTACTGTACAAGTGTATTTTACTGATGGTTAATAAAAAAAAAAAAGACAACCTGCTCTGGAGAGGAATACCCTGCCCCACACCCAATGCCCTTTTGTCCCCATGTGTGGAAGGAATATACAACTCACCACAGGAGAGACATTCACAGGCCTTTGATTTAGGCACAAAAATGCCAACTTTCTGAAATTTACATTTTCAGAACAGTAACTTAAAATCCGACTTTACCATTAAAGATGATGTTACATTTCCGTTCAAAAGAGTGGAAGAAACATTTCTCTATCTGTTCCCAAACTGAAGTTATCACTTATCATATGTAATAACAATCGACGATCTGTGCTGATTGAGCGGAGGGAAGAGGAGCCTTACTGCCTTCGTCGTCAGGGGCACTTCCGGCTGAGTTAGCAGCCTAGTGGTTCGAGGAACGGCCATAAAATTATATGCTGGGTCTGACGAGCAGCGGTTAGCCTGAGGGTAGGCTGCTTGTGTGCTCGTGTGTGTTCCGTATGAAGTATTTCAATCTCTTCACTGTTTACTGTTTGTGCTGCATTATTTATTTGATAAAATAGCACTTTAGAGTGCTCATTTTGAACTTAGCTCATTTTATCTTGAGGTCATTCCCCGGTCCGCCGCAGCGCTCTGTGCCGATTGAGCAGAGAAAAGTAGAGCCTCACTGCCTTCGTCTGGGGCACTTCCGGGTGAGTTAGCCGCCTAGTGGTTCAAGGAACGGCCATAAATTTACATGCTGGGATGGAAGCGCAGCGGTTAGCCTGAGGGTAGGCTGCTTGTCCAGATCCAGACCAACCCCAGAACGACTCTACGCGGCACCCTCGCCTACAGAACTCCTGGACCGCGCACCACGTTCACCACAACCATCACAGACCTCATCGCGCCCCACGCCCTCACCTTCATGGACTACGGACTGCTCCGAGACCATAGAATCCAACTCAATCCTCGACACCTCCCAATCCGCTTTCCACAGCAACCACATCACCGAGACCGCCCTCCTAGCTGCCACAGATGACATCCGCACTCTCCTCGACCAGGGCCACACGGCGGCCCTCATCCTACTAGACCTCTCAGCAGCCTTCGACACCATCTCCCACCACACACTTACCGCCAGACTCCATGATGCCGGCATACAGGGAACTGCCCTAGACTAGATCCGCTCCTTCCTCACCGGCCAAACCCAAAGAATCAGACACCCACCATTCCTTTCTGAACCCACAGAGATCAGTTGCGGAGTACCCCAAGGATCCTCGCTCAGCCCCACACTCTTCAGCATCTACATGGCCCCCCTCGCTACCATCATCAAAAAACACGGACTCAGCATGGTATCCATTGCTGACGACAACCAGCTCATCCTCTCCCTCACCAAGGAACCCAACATCACCAGACACAGCTTCCAGGAAGGAATGAAAGACGTCGCATCCTGGATGAGAAGCAGCTGCATGAAGCTCAATTCGGAGAAAATGGAAGTCCTCGTCCTCGGATCCACCCCCTCCGCATGGGACAACACCTGGTGGCCCACCACCCTCAGCAACCCTCCCACACCCACGGACCACACCCGCAACCTCGGCATCATACTCGACTCCTCCTTCACCATGAACCGACAGATCAACACTGTTTCCTCCACGTGCTTCAATACCCTCCACAGCCTCCACAAGACCTTCAAATTGATCCCCCCGAATCCAGAAAGACCATCACCCACACACTGATAACCAGCAGACTGGACTACGGGAACGCCCTCTATGCCGGGATCAACAAATTTCTACTCTGCAAACTCCAGACCATCCAGAAGACTGCAGCCAGACTCGTCCTCGGCATTCCATGACAAGACCACATCACCCAGCACCTGCGAGACCTCCACTGGCTCCCTGTGCATCCGAGGAGCCAGAATGGGAGGAAGAGCCTTCTCCTACATCGCGGCCAAGACCTGGAACCAACTCCCCCTCAGCATCAGATGATCCCCCACTCTGCAAGCATTCAGGAAGAGCCTCAAGACCTGGCTCTTCGGATGAGATGGAGCTGCATGAACCCCCACTCCCCCCAGCGCCTTGAGACCCTAACAGGTGAGTAGCGCGCTCCACAAATCCCTGATTGATTGATTGTGTGCTCATGTGTGTTCCATACACATTATTTTAATCTCTTTACTGTTTACTGTTTGTGCCTCATTATTTTGATAAAATAGCACTTTAGAGCGCAAATTTTTGACTTAGCTCATTTTATCTTGAGCTCCTTCCCCGGTCCGCTGCGGTGCTCTGTGCTGATTGAGTGGAGGGAAGTGGAGCCTCACTGCCTTTGCCAGGGGCACTTCCGGCTGAATTAGCAGCCTAGTGGTTTAGGAACGGCCATAAATTTACATGCTGGGACAGACGCGCAGCAGTTAGGTTGAGGTTAAGCTGCTTGTGTGCTCGTGTGTGTTCCGTTCACAGTATTTTAATCTCTTTACTGTTTACTGTTTGAGCCGCATTATTTTCAAAAAATAGCACTTTAGAGTGCGCATTTTTAACTTAGCTCATTTTATCTTGAGCTCCTTCCCCGGTCATCCGCAGCGCTTTGTGCCGATTGAGCGGAGTGAAGTGGAGCCGCACTGCCTTCGTCAGGGGAACTTCCGGCTGAGTTAGCAGCCTATTGGTTCGAGGAATGGCTATAAATTTACATGCTGGGACAGGCACATCAGACACACACAGTGGGCTTGCCACTGGCGCACCAAAGGCACATGAAAGGCAAGCTCGTCTGCGCCTGTACTGCGCCGTGCACCACAACCCCTGGTTCTTGCACCAGGAAAAAGGTCGACACTCTTACCTACTCCAGAGAACAGCTCCTCAAAGTGTGGGAACAGGGTAATATTGCTGCCTGTCACTTCTCCCTTAGCTTGGGAGAAACTTTGACTGATAATATCATGTGCTGCCCTGCCTGCAACTTTCAGATTACCCCTTTGGTACTGGGTTCTACGACATCCAGGATGCCTCTCTCCCTTTTTCTTCAGCCGAGAATACCTACTCTGGATTTCTCATTAATGCCAGATCGCTGATTAAAAATAAAATTGAGGTGGCTGACTTTATTTCTTTCCATGAGCCGGACTGGGTGCTCGTCACGGAGACCTGGGCTAAGGACTCATCGGGTCCTGACTTGGTGGATGCTATTCCTCCAGGATACACCTTCACTCAACTTGATAGAACTGGCAGAGTAGAGGGGGGATTGGCCATTATATATAAAACCCTTCATACTTGCTTTATAGACTTTATTGTCTATCCCTTCGACTCCCTGTGAAGCACTATACTTCTCTCTAAATGTGCGCCCAACTGAATCTTTTGCTGGAATCCAAGTCTATCGGCCTCCAGGGCTTATGCTGCTTTCACCTCCAACTTTGGTCATCTAATAGAACCCTATTTTGGAAAATCAAATTTCACCCTTTTGGGAGATTTTAACTTTCATCTAGACAGCGAACTTTGTAAAGTCTTGCAGGTTTTCAAAGATACAATGTTATGTTGTGGATTTGTACAATTAGTAAGGACAGTTACCCATGATGCAGGCCACATTCTTGACGGCTTTCTCTCCGATGACCACCATCTTAGGGTTGATTAACTCCTTCCCCTCATTTGGTCTGACCACCATGCTGTTCCCTTTTCCAATTTCTTTCCCTTCACACATGAAACTGCTCTGGGGGTATCAGTAAGATGCTCAAAAGGAATTGGAAAGGCATTAGTAAGGAATCCTTTTCATGGGCTCTCAAGAATCAAAACTGGACAGACCATAACAACACTGATCTGGCAGCAATAGAGTTTTTGTTGTGGCATACAGCAGCCACTGACTCTCTTGCTCCATTTAAAGAATCCTATGTATGTAGTAAGAGGCTGACCTCTCCCTGGTTCTCAGAGAAGCTGAGAATATATAGACAATCTTGTTGCTGCTAAGAGCGCGCATTGCGTAAACGCTATGAACCGCCCGAAAGAGCTAGCTATAAGGCCATTCTGGCAGACTATAAAGCAGCTATTAGGCTAGAGAAATCTCTTTACTGCAATCAGAAGATTGCATCAGCCAACTCTTCTAGGGATCTTTTTAAATTGATTAATCTTTTATCGACATCTACTGTTTCTTCTATTACTGAGAGTTCTCAGGCCATCTGTAATCGCATGGCAAAATTCTTTCACTCTAACATTTTTGATACCTGCTCTACCTTGGACAGTCTCAATTCTGAGCCCTCCATTTCTGCCCAAGAGAATACCTATGCAGCCCCCAGCCCTTTTCAATCCAAGAGCAGGGATTCCTGTCTTTCTGCCTTTTCCCCTCTGACCCACGAATGGACTGCACAGTTTCTTCGAAGTGTTAAATCAGGCTCCCCACTTGAACCCTACTCGCCCAAATGGATGCAGCTGGGGTTGATATCATTATTCCTCACCTAACAGCAACTCTTAATAAGGCTTTCTCCTCTGGATGTTATCCCCAAAGCTGAATAACTGTGATTGTTTAGCCTCTTCTTAAAAAAACCTAACCTAGACCCCTTTGAATCGAAAAACTTTTGGCCCATTTCTTTGTTGCCTGCTCCCACTAAGAGCTTGGAGAAACATCTAAATATCCAGTTGTTTACTTATTTGGTACAACAGCATCTGCTGGATACCTCCCAGTATGGATTTAGGAGTAAGCATGGATTCGAGACCGCACTGCTATTTGTGGTCAATAACATCCATTCCATGGTTGATGCTGGACAGGCTGCAGTGCTGATCCTGTTGGATCTATCCGCAGCCTTTGACACCATCTCTCCTGCGAGGATGATGGATTGCTTGCAGGAAGTTGGGATCACAGATTCGGCCCTGAAGCTTCTGTCATCCTTCCTGATGGATAGATCACAGACAGTGGTGGTGGACCAATTCTACTCTGCACCCATAGCTACTCCATGTGGGGTTCTGCAGGGCTCATCACTGAGCCCCACACTGTTTAACCTATGTGTCTCCCCTCTTGCTGAACTGATTAGATCTTATGAGTTACAGGCTTTATCCTATGCTGATGACACACAAATAAGTGTGTCTATCACAAAGGACGTAGAGGCTTCCACCATCAACTTTAAGAACTGCATGCAGGCGGTGACCATCTGGATGGTAAAAAATGATGTCAGACTTAATGGTGATAAAACAGAGGTTTTTATCTTTGGTAGCCAACTATCCATTTGGAGCCATTCCTAGTGGCCAGAAATGCTGGGTCAACTTCCCAACCCTGCTGACCCAGCAAAACATCTTGGCATTCTGGTTGATAACAACTTGTCCTTTAATCCCAATGTTAAAAGGGCGGTATCATCCTGCTTCTGGGTGATTAAGACCCTTAGGAAGGTGTTTCAGTTTCTCTCCTTCTCTGCACGTAAACAAGCAGCCGTGGCATTGATTATATCCAGGATGGATCACTGCAACACGCTCTATCTGGACATTAGTAAGACAGCCATAGCCAAGCTGCAGCTTGTCCAGAATTCTGCAGCAAGACTCATTCTGGATCTTCCTAAATATCATTCATTCTCTGCTGCAATTCGGAAATTGCATTGGCTTCCAGCCACTAAAAGAATTACCTTTAAAGCCTTATGCATTGTCCATAAGGCACTTCACAAAGCAGGCCCTAGGGGAATTAAGAATCTGTTTCAACGATATATGCCATCTAGACAATTGCGTTCTTGTGGAAAAAATCTGCTGGTTGTTCCCATGTTCTGGAGGGAAAGATGGGGAGGGAGAGCTATTGCTGTGGCTGTATCCAAGCTTTGGAACACTCTCACCTACTCCATCTCTAGCCAGGAAGCCCATCTTCCTTTCCGTAAGGCCCTGAAGACCTGGCTTTTTGCCTTGTGACGCCCCTTTTAGGTCAGGGATTATGCACTGGTCCTCCTCAGTAGACTAATCGCATTAGTGCCTTGACGCCTTCGGGCATTTGATCGAGCTTTATAAACTGCCAAATCAAATCAATAAGGTCACCCAGTGTTAATCTATGGGAGTGACTGCCTTACTACGGTAAAACGTAGCTTTCGTTTTTCACTATCAGGACATGTAAAACTTAAACACACATGCCCTACAATTTAAATACAATGCACCATGCCCTCTGAGCCTTTAGGGCCTACCTTAGGGTTGACTTGTAAGTATTTAAAAGGAAGGTTTAGGCCTGGGGAAAGTTATTTTTCCAGGTCGAAATGGCAGTTTAAAACTGCACTACAGGCTGCAATGGCATGCCTGAAACAGGTTTTATAGGGTTACCTTAGTGGGTGGCACACTAGGGTGCAGGTGTACCTTTGAGGCTATTTCCTCTTTGCATGTGTGCTGCAGTATTGAGGAGAAATAAAGTTATTTCTCCTCATTACGCAGGCTTCAGGTATTTTGGTGTAAATCCATGTGTGCAAGTCTTTGTAGTTGTGGATTTGCATCAAAATCCATGGGTGGATGCCCAGGAATTCTCATGCACCACCCATGCAACGCCTTCCTGATGCAAAGTAATGCAAAGCAATGTAATGCGCTGCAGGTTCAGCCCCCCCCCCCCAGATTCCTTGGGTGAGGCCTGGCACTGGACCAGTACCTCACTTGCACTCAGACCAACCTCTGGGTGGTCATTCCGAAGGAGACTGTCAAGGGGGAGGTCTTTACTGACTACCACCCTTCTCCAACTTAGGGACCCAGCTATTTATAGGGTTTGCGAGTACCAACCTGTCAGGCACCACAGTGTGACTGGCACAGGTATCTCTCAGGGCAGTGGTTGGAATTCCATTCAACAGTAGGTGGTGGAAGTGTCTACTCCCCTCTGGAATCTCCAAATCACCTTTTCGGCCCACTTTCCATTTGAAGGCTAGGAGGACTTTCTCATCTGAGGAACCACCCTCAAAGGCTACACTGGCAACCCCTGAAGTGACAATGGGGTTTGTTTTTTCTAGGACTGCAGGGGTCCTTGGATAGGTGCTCTGTCCTGTTGCAGTTAAGGCACCAAGTTTTCTTGGGGTCCCAGTTCTTGTCCTCGTACCCATTTTTGTTTTGGCAGGTGTCACTGGGCCCACCCTCCTGGTCAGGTTTTTGGGGGCCTAGAATGGACTCTCTACTTTTATCTTTTTCAGAGTGCCCCACTGTCTTTTTGGCCTCAGTCTTTTGGTCACCCCCACCATATCTAATTTTGGACCCTCCGGTTCTTACCCAGTGATCAGCCATCCTCCCCAGCTCTTGGGCAGAGACTGGCCCCAGGTCTACTAGGTATTAATGCAACTTTTCCTGCACACAATTACTTAATAGACATTCTTTCATTATCAAATTATAAAGCCCATCCTAATCATGTACATTGTTACCATCTAACCAACCTCCTAGTGATTTCACTGAGTAATCTACAAAATCTACCCAGGTTTGACTTTGGGTTTTCTTTGCCTCCCTCAATCTATACTCCTCAGTGCTGAATTCAAGGGCCTCAACCAGGGTACCCTTCATGAGGTCGTAGGATGTAGCATCTTTCTCATTAAGTGTCAGGAGTCTATTGCCTCACTTTCCTGAGAACATTTCCGACAGAATAGCCCTCCACAGCTTCCTGTGGACCTGTTTACCAAGACAGGCTCTCTCAAATGCAATGAACCACTTAGTGATATCATCACCCTCAACGTATTTAGGGACAATCACTTTGGGGTTCTTAGAGTCAAAATATTCTACCTCCTTATTTATTATTTTGCTGTCACCAGGGATTGGTCCTAGGCTCAACTCAGCTCTTTCTTTTTTTATGGCCAGGAGTTTCGCCTCTAAGGATATTCTCCTGGCCAGTTTCTGAAGATCTGCATCTTCAGTGTCTACCTCATCAGAGATATTACTGGGATTACTCCCAGTGGTGTTACTATCTGAGGGAGTAGTGACAGACTCAGAGTCCCCTTCCTCTACTTCTTCGGACTCATCATTTTCACCTACTTACCTATTGGGGAAATATTTATTTGCCATGGCCCTGACATTTTTTGCCAGCAACTGCTGGAGATAGTCTTTTGTGGCTCTAAAGCCCATGGCAATGTCCCATGCTTTGCACACATTGTTAAGCTGAGTAACTTTCATGAGGGCATAGGGGGCCAAGTTGAGCTCCTGGCTGGTCCCTGAAGTATTATTCATGTTTTTTTAAAGCATTTGGGGTATTATTAGAGATTAAAAAAACTCTAAGTGTTTCTAAGGCCTATCTACTTTACAGTTTTTTAAGTTTTCTAAAACAGTGGGGGACTTAACCAAGGCTCTAACACTATTTTAATAAATTTGGAAAAAGTCGAAAATTGATCAAAGTTTTTATCTAAAGGCAATTTTGGATTTCCTCAAGTAAAATCAATTATCAATCAAGTGGTACAACAAATGTCAAAGTCTTGTATCCCACCACTGCACCGCCAATGTAGGAAGCTGGCTCTGTATACAGTATGCCATTAGGTGGTTATACTGTGCACAGAGTTCACAGGTTCCTCAAAAGTGTACAGGGCTCAATGCAAAACCCAAAGTGCTCTATTAGTGGTAGCGTAGGTGAGAAGCCTTAGGCCTAACGCAGAGGGGTGTAAGACATTTATTGCACAACAGTGATCAATAATGAGCACACAACTCAAATATGAGATCCACACTAATTTTGGAAAAATATACTTTGTTTATATTATATTTTAAGTCCAAGATCTGCACAAAATGTTTGAATATTTTCTGAACAGTTCAATGTTATCCTATGAGGAAAACAATATTGCGGTTAAGCAGGTAAGCATCGCACTTACAACTCCAGTCTTCGGGACCAAAGGTAAGAAAGGGGCAAGTGTCAGGTGAGCACCTAAACTGCACCACCAGCGACACAGGGGTAGCCGGGGGCAGAGGTCCAAATCGGAGTTCGGCCCAATGTATTTCAATCGAGACTGGGGGTGTTTGGAACCATACTGCTTGCAGGTAAGTAGATCTGTTGCAGGGGCCAAGTTTTGGGGGGTTAGAACCAGCACAAGGGTGGTTACAAAGCAGCACCAAACATACACCACCAGCGACACAGGGGCGGCCGGGTGCAGGGTGCTATTTCAGCGTTAGGTGTCCAATGCTATTCAATGGAGAATCTTCTTGCAGAAAACAGGATGCAGGCGTCGAACCGGAGGGTGCAGGCAGAACACCAATAACAGCACAGGTAAGTTGGGATGCTGGGGGTCACAGGAGCACCACCGGTCAAGCTCCTCAAAACCCAAGGGCTGCAGGTGCAGGTGTGCCTTTAGATGTCGGATTTCTTCTTACCGGGCCGGTTGCGGTGGGGGGGACCCTTCAGGTTCGCACTGTAGGTCCGGAGAGGCTGGCAAGCACTGGATTTGGAGTCCGAATCACTCGGGTGAGTTCACTAGGCAGGAGGGCCACTCAGGCTTGGGCCGTGGGAGTCAAGTGCAGAGTGGGTAGGAAACGAGGATCTGCCTGCATCCGGGGGTCCTTGTAGTAGGTTTCTTCTGAACAGGACCGCTGCCCTCTGGAGATTGGAGTCTTTTTCAAAGGCAGCAGTCCTCCCAGGGTTTTCAGAGGTTACTGGCTGCAAGACAGGTCGCAAGATCATCAAAGCTGGAGACAGGCTGGTAGGGCTGGGGCAAGGCAGATGTTGTCTTCAGTCTTATTTGCAGGGGTGTCTTCTTTCTTTTTAGGTTGTCGCAGATCTAGCTTCTAGGTCAGGGGGAGCCACCTGAATACTAAATATAGGGGCGTTTCAGGGGAATAGCAGGTAGGGCCAATGGTCAAGTTACCTGGGGTGACTACACCCTCTATTATGCCATCCTCCTGTGGCAGGGGGCATAGACCTAGCCCTGATTGGAGGGTGCTCCCCATCTTCAAGATGGCGGGGACTGAAATATGAGCTTCACCTCGCCTCCCCCACCTTAGGGGTGAAGTTAGAAGAGGTGGACACACCTCCTTTTCTCCTAAGTTTTCCTGACGGTTTTCCTGCCCAAAGTGGGGGTGTAAACCGGGGGCTGCCATCTGCTGCTAGCAGCAGAGGCTGGGGGTCGCATTATAAAGGCAGAAAGCTTCCCCTTCGAGCACTGGACCATCCTGGGGGAGGAGGTGTGACACCTCTGGCCAGGATGTGCAATGTTTCTGGTCGCAGAGAGCAGAGACTCTCCACCCATGGGTCCAGTAACATGTATGTGTGTGGCAGGCTGCCTAAAGCCAGTCAGTGCCCATAACAGGTTCGGTAGGTGTTCAGGGGGTACCTCTGAGATGCCCTCTGAGTACATGTTTTCATAGATCTCTGTAATATGGTTGTGGACATCTCCCACAAATATGGCCAATGAAGGAGACCAGGGGAATCCCTCACAGGGTGCTCCAGACATTCTGATGGGTGTGCCAATGACGTCAGAGCCAAGAAGCAGAAAAAGCGACCAGACAACGTTGGAGAAAGAACAGGAGGCGAACATGAATTCAGGGTTGTGTGGAGATAAAAGGAAAAGGAGCAAGACACAGGGGGCAGCGGGCGAGAAATCCGAGGTCGGGACCACGAAGAGAAGAAGCCCAGGACAGATACGACAGAGAAGGACAACGGAATGTGAGTCGCTGCGGATGCGGGAGTAGATGGGGATGCAGAAGGCTGGCAAGACTACTCCGACATACAATGCAAGAAGCACCAAGATGCCACGGCTCAGAGTTCAAGCCATGGCCACAGACTAGTTCCACGTTGGGCTCTGTGGGGTCGGTGGTGGGGCTTATCGACCAAGAGGGACCCTTGAAAGATAAAAGAAAGGGAAATGGGTCTTAAGGGAAAGGAAGCACTCCCTCACATTTCCCTGTTATTTCCCTGTTATATTATTATTCTTTTGTTTTGTTGTGTTGTTTGTTGCACAAACCACAGGTGTTGGTGGCGGTCTTATCAAAGGAGAAAAGAGTTTCAACAAGTCTCACTCTCTGTTTGTTTTGAGGCACTCCTCGGGGATAGTCCTGACCATCAGACCTTGGACTGGACGAAGTCAGAGTCAGAGAGCACCGCTGAGCAATTGAGGAGACAGTCCCAGTTTAAGGACTCTATCTTGAAGGCCTCCTATAGAGTGCAATATCCTGGTTCCATCTAAATTGCTCCACTCATTATTATTCATAATACAACTTCCTATAAACCCATTAAAGGACTCCTAGTCTCTCTCAACAATCTCACACTGGCATCAGTGTGGATTTATTACTAGAAGCTGTTTGGTACCAAACACTCCCGGGTTCAGTGAAGCCATCAATGTGCTGTGGTACTCGAGTTGTCAAGTTCCCAGCCCAAGTATCCTCAATGGCTTCACTAGCACTTACAATATTAAGGAATATACCCTAATACTGTAGGGACATATCTGCTCATGCAGATATGCCCAGACCTGTGATATAGTGCACCCTGCCTTTGGGCTGGTAAGGCCTGCTAGAGGGGAGACTAACCTATATCTTGGGCAGTGCTAGTTGGCATGGCACACAGGCAGTGTGCCATGTCAACTTTGGTGTTTTGTCTGCACCAGGCCATGCATACTGCAGTGGCAGTCTGCATGGCCCAGGTGAGGGGTCCCTAGGGGACCCTCTTCAGTCGAATGCCCTAGGTACTCGTGTACCTTTTACTAGGGACTTACAGGGGGCCTGGAGGGCAAATAGTGGATCAGTTTTAGGGAAAGAGCACTCGTACTGGGAACCTGGTCAGCAGGGATCCAGTCCTTCACAGTCAAAGTTGCATCAAAAAGCAGGTAAAAATGTGGGGGTACTGTACAGAACCCCATTTTCTCACACCAGGGTGCAGGGGTACCTTTCTTAACAAAAACTATCCTTTGAGACTATTTCCTCTCTGCATGTGTGCTGCAGTATTGAGGCGAAATAAAGTTATTTCTCCTCATTACGCAGGCTTCAGGGAGTTTGGTGTAAATCCATGTGTGCAAGTCTTTGTCGTTATGCGTTTGCATAAAAATCCATGGGTGGATGCATGTTAATGCCCATGCTCTACCTATGGAACGCCTTCCTGATGCAAGTCATACAAGGCAGTGTAATGTGCTGTGTAGTGTACATTTTTTTTTTTTTTACAAAACAGCACATATAGCCATTTGAGTTGCTTTGCAAATATCAAAAGAATTTTGTGTTGGTCAGTGTAAAAACAGTAATGCAAACCCGATGTAAAACCTTTGTAAATCTGGGCCTTTTAGTGTGGTTTTCAATAACGTTTTGAGTCTGGCAAAAGGGAAGTCATACTGAAAGAGTCTGACTTTCTGAAGAAAATGTCTTTAGAGCTGGCTGCTCAAGTTTAGTACGCTACATCGATGACCGCATCTTCCTGCTCACATATAAAGGCTCTAATTGCCAATCAAAGGAAAAAGAAATCTGGCTCATGGAGTGCCTCTTCCAGTCTGAGATTTACTTGGTAGGTAGTCCTTGGGACTCTTAGGGGCATATTTACAAGCCCCTTGCGCCACTTTTGCGCCGCCGTTGCGTCACGCATGTGACGCAGCGGCGATGCAAACCATGCGCCGCGTTGCGCTATATTTACAACGTGACGCATCTAGGGAGATGCGTCACGTAGTAAACCCCTGCGCCACATGAAACCTGCGTCAGGTTTCATGTGGGCGTACCGGCGCAGGGGGGGGTGTTCCGGCGCAGGAACGCCTCGGAAAAGTGACGTAGTGAAATCTACAAGATTTCACGCAGTCACTTTTCCGACGCTGGTGCGTCAAATCCTTACGCCTGCTTCAAGCAGGCGCAAGGATTGACGCACCATGTTAGGGATAGGGAAGGTTGGAACAGTGCTGGAGTTGCGTCGCGCTTGCGACACAACTTCAGCACTGCGCCAACCTTCCCCCGGCAGATGCGTCACGCATCTGCTTATCCTTGCGCCGCATTGTAAATGCGGCGCATCGGACGTGGCGCAAGGGTTAACTTGCGTGACGCATTTTCCCTGGCGCATCCCTGCTGATATGCAGGGATGCGCCAGGGAACGTAAATATGCCCCTTAGTCCTTTGGGTTTGTACAGGCAAGCTATAATTGTATCCATCAGGGGTTTCCTGATTATAATCACTTCTCTTATACAGCCTGAAGGACGGTCAGTAGGAGCGGGGCTAAGCCCATGCTGTAGGATACCAGAAATGTTGCAGTCAGCTGCTTTCTATATGGTTTAACATTAGCGCGCACCTGGTACACGAGATTACACATTTTTGCACCTTGCACAAAAAGGCCGTGTCATCATGAGATGTTCATTTAAGGTCAACAGCAACAGTTTGTGTGAAGTTACCTTTCCCTTCAGAAGTGATTGGTGCTATTGTGAAGGTTGTACGGGCAACCTACGCTTTTGTCCATTGAGGCACCAACAAATTTGGGCGACTGGCTTTCTTATTGTAATCTCTGTTCTTAAGGAGCCTTCACCAAGATCAGCGCTGATTGCAGAAACTTTTTAAAGAATTTAATGTTAGGATGCAACTGATGCACTAGCCGTAAAACTTCCAAATGTTTGCAAATTGTTACATAAAAAGGCTTTGGAAAGTTGCCTTCTGGAGGTCCTTAGGATTAAATTGATAACAGGAGGACTCCAGATTGTAGAGGGAACTCTCCAGTAGGAAGAACTGGTCTCTCTGTGATCCAAATACTGGGTGGTCTAATGCCAGACCAGGTCCAAGTGTCCACAGGTGATTCCTGGCAGAAGCTGTCCTCAATGAGCCACAGCGGATGGAGCGGGGTCACCGAGACCTGGAGCTGCTGAGTCATATGTAGGAAGTGGGGGATTTGCTGTGAACCACAATTGATAGGGCTACCAATCATGGTGGTCAACTTCTAGGGCACAGGGTGGGATCCTGCTTCATTGAGAAACGGACATGACCTACCACAGACATTGACCCCAAATTATGCCAGCAGGCTCATACTTTCCAGAAACCAATTCTAAACATCCCCATTTTGCCTTGACACTCCCAGGATGGGAGTGGTCTGTGTTAGAAATGTAGGAGGTGCTTCCGCTCATGTTGAAGGGAGAGTTGGGGAAACCACTACCTTGTGTGTGTGAATGTGACATGTGCCACAGGGACCTGGACAGTTCATGCAGGTCCCAATATGACAGAGGGAGGGAGATAAAGATGGAAATGTGAAGGAAAAGAGAAACCTTGAGCAACACAAGTCGTAAATCTGTGTTATGTTAACACAACACATAGCAGGAGAAATGGATTTGCTCTGACTGACAATTGTGATCTTGGAATCTTTATCAGTAAAAGGGTGTAATATCAAACAAATTCTAACAGTAAAGAAAAAATAATTTGAGAAAAATTAGCACATTGAAGTATATACCCCAAAGGCTCAGTTTGTCGCATTAAGACCACTCATAACTCTGCCAATTGTAAGACCCTCCCCAGTGGCCTGCCCCTAACCAGTGCTTAATTTGCAAAAGAATAAGTACCGGTGCCCAAAGTTTTTCTCCAAAGCCCACCACCGGTACTTCTGAATGTCATGGTTGCTGAACATCAAGGGTGATTAATATTGATGCCATCTCATGCCTCTTTAGTCCACCACCAGGCACTCCCTGCCTCTTTATCTCTTTTCTGTAGGTTCTTTTTCATCCCTCATTTCTTTCTTTATTATTGTTTAACATTTGTCTCTACTACTTTCTTTCCTCCTTTTGTGTTTTTTTCCCTTTTCCTTTGGATCAAAGACTGATGAGGGAAAATAAGTCCTGGTGCCAAAAAATGAGTGCCTCTGCACATTGAACTTTTGCCCGGGACCCTTGCTGCTACACACGCCGGCCCAGGAAGGGGGGGCCACGCTGCTCGACAGGAACAGGAGTGCCATAAGTATCAGAGAGGTATCCCGCATCGCGGGGCGTGCCCGGGCTTGCCCGGGTGAAGACCTGGCCAAGACGAGCCCGTCAGAGTCCGGAAAAGGCTGGGCTGGGCCCCCCCTCTTAGTTTTTCGATACTTCTTCTATGGTGAGTCCTCGACCTTTTAATACAGCATTCTACATTTATGGACACAAATCAAGCTCCCTACACCAAGCTATTGCTGTTGCACAGTAGAGGGGGGCACTGTTGGATTTTTGACGCAGAAATACGTCACAATCACGTCCACTACACCACTACAGGTCTACTCTTACTTGTTGGTGAGGAAGTGACTTTTGCCCTCTTTCAGTTTTGAGTGATTGCCATATGATTTCAATAGGAAGAGCTGGACCTGTAAGTTATTTAAGCCTTGTACTTGTTATTTGCTAGAACTTAGAGCCCACCACTTAGCACAAGTATCGCCTTACAAACAATCCGAGAATTGATTAACAGACACTGAGAGTACTGCGGCCAACCGAGTTAAAATCTTGTGTTTCTTAATCCATCTACATAATGGGAAAAAGAAAGGCGACAAACAACCCACCCTCAACACTGTTAAAGACTGCGGGGGGGTCCACGTTCGACATTATTGAACTATCTTACAGGGGCAATGGGGGCAATTGAAAAGCAGATTATTTCAGTGGAAGAGATATTGATCTCAGAAAGACTGGGGGCAGTAGTGTTGCCGAGTAAAGGGGCATCATAGATAAGGTCGATCATGCTGGTTCACCTGAGATTTTAACGGGCCAACAAAACCAAAATGGCTGCGTTCAAATTGTGTCTGAGCATATATCAGTTAGTGATCAGGAATATGATACACAACCACCATTGAAACGACGCAGAAACCCGGAGGCCTTCTCTAAAGTAACTGATGACACCCATATAGAAACTAGGCCTGTATCCATAAAAACACGTAAAAAATGTATTAAACAGGGTAAAACATCAGCCCCTTCTGAGGCAGGCCCATGGGGAAGATATCACGCCAATACTCAATCTTACAACCCGTTGAACGAATTTAGGTAGTTAACTATTAAGTGGAAAATCTAGACAAATTACTAAGAGATGCCCTAGCCAGATTATCTGATAGAGTGACCCTAATTTAAGAGACTTTAAACAAATGCCCTGGTAAACTGAAGTTGCATAATAACGATAGTTTACCATGTAAGAATGATGGCCCAGCGAAGTCTACTGGTAATGAGGTAATACATAGTCGGTTCACACAATGAGGACCCACGATAAATATGCTAACCACAGGAACACATTGTAATGAGTGTCATACAAAGATAGGTTCAAACTCACTAACAGAAGCCAAAAGGTCTACATCGGACTCTATTTTACCTGATGCAAAAAGAGCTCATTTAAAAAGAGGTGTAATTCCTGGTGCCCTTACCTCCATACAGCCAAGTAACAACCACCCCAGTCTGCCTTCGCCTCAACACAGGCACCTCCCCGACCTGGCTCACCTGGCTTTACCTCCAGCAGTCACCCCCTACACGGTAATCTTGGTCAACGTACCAAGATTATTGGCTCAGGAATTCGAATCTTGGGACACATTGAGAAACAAAGCCCTGTTTTGGCTGGGCACAAAAACAGGGCTAACTGAGGCACTCTTTGCAGAGTTCAAAATGGCCAGAAGAGTCAGCTGGATTGGCAGAGATCGTAAACTCCTACAAGGCGACTGTGTGGTACTAACATTCAAAACCCCACATCTATTTTTAGGAGAGCTGGAAATCATTTTATAACTACCCAGGGCATCAATCTAGTGGCGTCGGGTTATTTTTATCAGCCATCGTTCGACCTACACACAAGAACCTTTAGGAGGGACACTCATGAAAATGTTCATTATATATACAATGTTCCGGTTAACAACCGGTTTAATAGCCTCCCAATCTTAGAGGAGGTTGACTGACTAAAAATGTCAGATATAAATGCAGTACAGCCAATGGTAGTTAGCCCACAGATACCTCTAGATATACTAGCACATAGCCCTGAGCCTGGGACAACCCCAGAAATAGGAACAACTTTAGATACCCTGAGAAGGTTTCCATGCCGCACCCGTCTAGATTCTGGTACTCCGCCTCTTAGTCATGGTATAATGGCCACCCAAGATAAGAGTTCAATTCTAGAGGCACCTTTCTTAACTACAGGTCCACCGGACAAGGCCAATGAAACAAGTAACACAGGTATCAGTAGGCAAGATGACTGTCATGCGCTTTCTGGAATGTTGCAGGCATTCAGACTAAGTTTACTAATCCCATATGGCTGGACTTTGTAGGGAAATTTAATATTATGTGCTTTCAGGAAACCTGGGCAGAGGATACTATGCACATCAATGGTTATAAAACCTACCACACTGCTGCTGTGCCGTCTGTACATGGAGACCCAAGGGGTTGGCTATGTACATATGTATCCAATCATGTGAATGCAACTAAGATCGAAATGAAGAAATCTGAAATTTATTACCAATTTGTTATAAATTATAATCCACGTTGACAAATCTCACTGCATTGCACTGATAAATTTTTATAATAATGTTCTGCTTGATCAGATTGTGGGGGTAATGAAAAAATTAAGTCACGACCTTGATAAGTTACAGAACAAAAATGCAAAAGATGTGCTTGTCCTTTGGGGTGGGGATTTTAACACTGCACTGTGCCCGCACACTAGGAGGGACACCTGCAGATTATTGTCTGATGTTGGTAATAGTTATACACATTTTCCGCATACAAATTATGGGGACTACTTAAATGAGATCATGTTTTCATTTGACGTAGGATTTGCCAACGACCTATGTACTCCCCTAGTTCCCTTTAGCTATATGTTTAACGGGAGAGGGATGCACTCGATCATCGATTATATAATTATACCAAATAGACACTCAACCAGACTTAAAGGTTTTACTACTCACAAAAATGCTTTGAGTGACATTTCCCACTGAGCGTAACCTTTCTATTGCCAAGTAACGTGATAAACACCAAGGGCAGGTCGGCACATTCGGTTCAGGACATAGCACTGAACAAAATCAACGGTTATTTTTACGCTGGGCCAAGGTGGACCCGATGGAATTTACAAAGAAAATATTGAACAATTGTAAAACATCTTTCCCAGCCTGTCTCGATGAGACAACTCCCCACACCGACATTTTTAAATCCTTTGCACAAATTTCTAGAGAAATAAAAAATGCTTTCGTTATGGAGAATAAAAAGGTGCACAACATGTACCAAGGTTGGTGTGACTCTAGATGTACAAAAGCCTACACAAAACTGAAAAATGCCTTACACAAATCATCCAGAAACAGTCAAGAAATTAAAATGGCCAGAGGGGAATATAAACGGGCCCTGAATGAGCGCAAAGGCGCATTAAGAGAAGAGGCATGGTCAGCTTTGCACTAAGCCACTATAGCCAGAGATAAGATGGCCTTCTGGTGGGCAGTAAATGCCCCATTCCTGGTTGTTAAAGACGCACCCACTATTGAGATCGCTATTGCTGAGGATCAATGGGTGGAACACTACTTAAATATGTATAAAAACACTATAGATGAGATACACACGGACATCCCACAGTTGACGCAGGAAACATTCTCTTCAAATAATTATCCCATAGAAGTCCATTTCACTCTAGGAGAGGTCAACTGTGCAATTAAGGCAAGTATGGGTGGGAACGTGCCTGACCCCGATGGAGTCCCCATAGACCTTTTTAAATCTAATTTGTTTCTATGGGGCCCTCTTCTGACTCAAGTAATTGCAGCGTGTTGTTCATCCGGTTTTATAACAACCTGTTTGGAATCAATACTGTTTCCAATATTTAAGAAAGGTGACCGTCAAAACCCTGCGTGTTATCGGCCAATATCTTTGTTAGATTCCCTGGTCAAGGTCGTGGGGCACATCATACTTAACAGGCTCCAGGATTTGGCCGAAGATAATAGCATTATTTCTGAATTACAATTTGGCTGTCGGCAGGGCCTAGGCACGGTGGAGCAGGGTTTAAATTTAAACATCCTACTGGGAAAGTAAACACTGGCTAAACAGGGCAGGTTATATTTGGCGTTTGTAGACTTAACTGCAGCCTTTGATTGTGTAATTCATGACAAATTATGGAAGATTCTGGATGATATAAGTGTGAAAACTTCACTTGTACACTTCCTGAGGCAGCTTTATTGTAACGCGAAGGCAAGGATCCACTATGGGGCCAGTGGGGAGTGCACGGCGACGTTCAATATACAGAAGGGGGTAAGACAGCGCTGTGTCCTGGCACCCTTTTTATTTACACTATATATTAATGATTTAGGTCAAGCCCTGGCGAATCAGTGCCAGGACCTGCCACAAATTGATAAATGCCTCATACCCGCCCTTCTGTATGCGGATGATGCCGTATTGATGTCCCAAACTCAATTGGGGCTCCAAAGGGTAGTGACCAGTTTTTCCATGTTTATGCACAATTTGGGCCTTAAAGCTAATACCTCAAAAACTTTTATTATGAAGTGCGGGGAGGTAGCACAAAGTGCAGAGACTTATATATTGACAACACTACGTTGATCCTCAGCCCCTACAGTTACTCGAGAACGCCTTTTTTAGATTTTTGCTGGCAGTCCCACGTAGTACGTCTACCTTCATATGCCACCCGAGCTAGGGATGCCGTACTTATCGGACCTTATAAAAATCAAACCTGTCTTGTTGTGGCATAGGATCTGGACCACTACAAAAACTATTTTTAAAAGGGATGTTTTAAATGATAGTCTCAAGCGACAGTGAGCATCTAATATCTCATGGCTAAAATATGTAAAAGATTTTATAAATGACCTTGGGCATCCAGAATATTACGAAGACCCTGGTTCCATAACTTCTGTTACCAGAAAAGATGTTAAAAGAAAGTGCATGATGCTTCTCGAGTCAAATAGATTTTCTGTAAAAATATCGAAGCCAACGGTACAGTCAAATCAAATGATACTAACCACTTACAGTATCCAGCCGTACCTTAAAAATATACTAGGTGGATACGAAAGATTTGTACTGACTCGCTTTAGACTAGGGATCTTTTACAGATTAATAAGTTTACCTACGACAAATGCTTGGTCTAGAACTATGAGCAAGTGCCTATGTGATGACATGTCTCAGCAATCGATAATGCATGTTCTTTTATTTTCCAAATTTTATGCTATACAAAGAAGAAGGTGGATTCTACCAATTTTGAGGCTATTTGGTCTCAGACAATGTCGTCCCGCATTTTTATTATTGCAATTTCTGGACAATGAACATTTTACCAGGTAACTAGCATCATTTTAAAAAAATTTAATCAATTGCACAAAAACTATTTTAATATGAAATTTAATAACATGTAATCCTTCTTGATCATGCTTGAAGGAAGATATAGCATGCTATTTTAACATTATATTCATAATTGTATTTTTAGTAATATTTGAAGCTGTTTTTCAGCCGCTGCCGCTGCAGTTAAGAGCGGTGGGGCCAGGTAAGGGGGGATTTTGAGAGACGACCATGAGGGAAAATTAATGAATTATTTAATTATCCCTCATTGTCGTCTCTCAAATACCCCCTCACCTGGCCCCACCGCCCCACTGCTCTTACCTGCAGCGGCCATGGCTGTATTTTTTCGATTACAAAGTTGTGCGATACTATGTGCTTTTATGATTTTCTTGCAAGAAATCGAAAAAAGCTTTATTGAATTGAATTGAATTGAGTACCAGTGGGGCCACTCCTGCAACCACCAGCTCAAATTAAGCACTGCCCAAACCCACCCACACCGAGGCTCTCTGCAATGTTCCCGGTGCGGCCTTTTATTTTAAATTTGCCTGTTGACCAGTCCTACACTTCAAGGGCAAGTTGGCGAGTGAAGAGTCTGTCTGTCAATCAGACAATCTCTGCGAGGATAATAATGATTTATTATTATTGTAGCAATTTGTAAAGCGCTTGAATACCCCACAGGGGTTTCCCGGCGCTGAAACAAAATAGGTGTCTTCCTTTGCAGCTGCATTAAAACACACGTCTTGAGCTGCTGACGAAATATTGTTAATGATGGCAGTTTCTCAGGAAATCCGGAAGCTCGTTCCATAGTTTTGGCCCTTGGAATGCAAAGGACTGGCCTCCCATGTGTGCACGTTTCACTTAAGGGACCACGCATTACGACTGTTCACTGAACCGTAGTGTTCGAGAAGGTTGATTTGATTTTATCAATTCTTGTATGTACTTTGTGACTTTCTCTGCTCTAGCCTTCTGCACATAGCATAGGGTCTTGAATTGAATTATTTTTTCTACAGGTAACCAATGTAATTCCCTTAGAAGCCCTGATGCAGTGGTGTTTTTTGGCAGCATGAAATACTACACAAAGCAAACTACTACACAAAGTAAACTAATAGAGGGCAAGCAAGACATTAAGCTGATGTTAACCAAGAGAGTAAGAAGCGTTGTATTTCTGTCACTAGGATTCGCATAAAAGATGACAAGAAATCTTTGAATGCTTTGATTAGCAGAGCACAGGAATGAAAAGGCGCTTCAGCAGAGGAGCTGAAATATTGCTTGTCAAGGGAGGGCGTCAGACAAGAAAATGTTCTGTGGAATTGATACTTTAGCAGTGAGCTTCTGAAAGAAGACAGAATAACTCTTCGTTAGATATCTGAAAGAATAAATGTAATAAGAAAGTGGATAATAGGTTTGAGATGAGAATAATAAAGCCAGAATCAGGATTTAAAACTGGATTCTAGAAAACATTACCAATAATGCAATCATAATTACTCAGATTCAAGTGGGGACTTCTACTTGATAAGCCAGAAGCAATTCAATTTCAAAACAATTTCAGTGAAATGGTTCAGACCCAGTAGTCTGTGATTTTCAGAGGCACAGCAAGAGTTCTCACATCCAGGGCAAGCAGAGCTCCGCATTAACTCTATGCCACTTGTCTGGTCCTTCTCTTTTCATTTTCAAGCTGTTAATTTGAGCAATGGTTCACACTCCACTCCGTCAATTTTCCTCAACCATGCAATTTCATCAGAAAAGTTTGTTACCTTAAGACTATCCGTTCCCTGTTGTTCTGCCCTTTGAATGAGAGGTTTTATTAATAAACGTTCACTTTGTACCTGGATCCAGGACAGAATAATATTGAACATGCACTGAATATAATCCAGGAGTTCTCTGTGGTGCGCGGGAAAAACGTTAAGCAGGGCCGGACTGAGAACCCAAAGCAGCCCTGACAATGTTGACGGACCAGCCCCCCCTGCTGCCTTTGTTACTAGGGGCTGATATAGCAGCACCGGTTACCCCAGCAACAAAAACGGCCCCCACTACTGCAAAATCAGCCCCCACGCTACCAGCCTCCCGGGGAAATGCCCGATTCCCGCTACGGCCAGTCCGGCCTGATGTTAAGCATTCCAAAACCGAAATTCTATCCTTCAGGATAAAATGGAAACTGCATATACCATTCTGTTTGATTTCTATGAATCACAAAACTTTATTAATTGAATTGTTGGGACGGGAATGTTCTCTGTATGGAATACAGGCATGTTCTTGTGATCTGAATGCTCAACTGCATGTGAATCTGGTGTCCTGACTTGTTTTGTTTAAGCCCTAAAATCAAACTAAGGATGTGTAAAGAAGCCTAGGCTTGTCACCTGGCAAAGGACCAGTCCTGTGACCTGGAGGGCTGCATCCATTGTGCCATCATACTGTACTAAAGACTAATGTCCCTGTCCTGGGTGTAGCACATAAAGCATTGGTGGCAGTGTACCATTTTTATGAATCCTTAGTATGATAAGACCTTTTTATCTGTGTCAATGAAAGGGTGAACGACTGACACTTGAGTAATATTCGACTATCACATGTACCCTGAACCTTGCACTGGCATACTTTGAGTATGCTGAGTGCTTGTGGATGTATAGTATATGTGTTGTACATACGTAGCAGTAGAACTCTGTGTGTGTGTGTGTGCGTGTACGGGTGCATGTGTGTGTGTGTGTTTTAGATGCCCCTGGTTTAGCATGGAACAAGATCAAGGGTGAAGACAGCTTTCTAATACAGTAAAATAAATTTGCCTGCATTCCTCTGTAGGAGACCTTATTTAGAGGATGTGGCTGAATTCCACTGCTCAAATTGAGGATAAATTCAAACTGTTCTTCAGAGGGTCATTCTTTAAGTATTTATAATTTCGAGATTGGATATTTGCTATAATGCAGAAGTATGAGTCTACAAGAAAGCCTGGAGGTCTAGTTGATTTTGGAAGGAAAAAAAAAAGTAACGTATATTCTGAGTGAACAAAACTTTGATCATTGAAGAAAATCCTTTAGGGGAAATAAGAACAAAACGACTCCCAGATGCAGAGCTAGGCCAAAGCGGAGAGAAAATGCATAGTTTAATACGGGCATCCAACATCTGATGTATATCATAATTCACAATATTTAGAGAAAAGTATACATCGACCAAGACTCAAACATGGTTCCCCACAGCTAACTCTGGATGTCCCCATTCTAAAACAAAAACTATAACATGGTAACATGTTTGTTGGATTTTTTTATACTTCAGGATTTCTGGAAAGGAGTCCATGGACAATTATCTCTTTTAATAAGAAAGATTTTGGACATAGACAAAAAGACAATTTTAACATCACTCCAGTATAAATACATATCTAAGTGGACTCCTCTAAACAAGGCTGTGTACTTATGGGCCCTAAAGGCTGGAAAACATATTACAAAGAAATGGAAATTTAGTAGACCCCTGAAGAAGTGGAAAGAATAAATGAAAGAACTTATGTACTTGGAAAATTTTTATTATTAGGCCTGGGTGAAACTTCCTTTGGGCAAATTATACAAAAGGGCAACAATTGCATGAATTATGCATTTTTGAGCGAAATGCTGGGTTTGGGATTTTGCAAGTTTTTTTGGTATGAAATGTTTTCAGTACATCAATTATTGGAGCAAAACTGTATTTTGCACTTAAAAAAAAAAACAATGCACAAAATCAAGTATGAAGTGAACAACAGATACCAGCATTCAGTTTATTCACGATTTTCCCATGCTAGGGCAGTAGGATTTTTACCTGAAGGATGTCTCAATTGCGTAGAGGCATAAGGGCTCAATCTCAGACATTTTGCATAACAATCATAACACGAAAAGATGGAATTCACGCTAAGTTAAGTCAGCGTAAATTACATTTTGCCCCAGCCTACTTTTTATGCGAGGAGGGAATTTTGTGAAAAAAGATACATTTTGAGTGTAGGGATGCAGGAAATCTGCAAGAAATCCCCAGCTGTAAGTAGGGAGTTTAGGTCTGGAATTTAATTTTCTATAGGAAGGGTACTGTGATAAAGATAGACCTCCTTAATACAGGAAAGAATGCTGTTGTGTTTCTACACCTAAGGGTGTACTTTATCAAATGTATAAAATGCTATGGCGGTATTTATAAAGGAGATATTAAGACATGAGTTGTAGCTTTTATTGGGTGGATAAATTAAGCTAATTTAATTTTGATGAAATATGAAATTTTGATATCTTGTTATTATTATTTAAATTCTGGTATAGATTGCATTTGCATATTTGTATACCTTTTTCTACCTTGACCAAAATTAAATATAATGTTTAACCTTTTAGCTGTAGTTGTGATTTTATCCTCATATTTTCTTGTACTTTGAAGTCATGGACTGGACACTTGTAGGGTCATGTATCTTTTGACAGACAGCCCAACAGGCCAGTGGAGATCTTGGCCTTTTTTCCCCTGACGAAGGATACCCGAAAGATCACCCACAACATTTAGAGCACCTCGTCTGGGAGGATCTCTGTGATGACACAGAATCCACTGATGCAACAGATGCACTTTCACACTTGAATGCAGAGGGCGCTGCTATGTTTTTTCAGCTTTTTTTTGTGTTTCTGAGCAATGAATACCCGAGCAGGGGTTGTAGTTTGTTGCTGAAAGACAAATGAATAATGTCCCAGTGCATTAGGGGCATTTTTAGATCTACCTTCATGGGACTTCTATATCAGTCCTGGAAACGAAAAAGAAAGGCTTGGGGCCCAATTGCAACTTTTGGTGCAGCAGGAGCAGGCGGTATGCCACCGCCACGCTCCCGCTGCACCAAAGCCGTGGTCGAGCCACTCACCAGATTAAGAGTTTCCTCCTGTCTGGCGGGCTGTTTTTTTTGCCATTCCCATAGCGGTGCCTCAGAAAATGAGCACGGCAATGGGAATGCCAAAAACAGTTCCTGCACGGCATTGACTGTAAAGTCCATGCCGTGCAGGAACTGGGGTGCATGCATACAGGGGAATTCCCTGGTGGCGTTGACGGTCCCAAGGCGATCCGACTGCCAAACACGTAATGGGGCGGTCAGACCGATGGTGTGGCTATGATAGACCACCACCGCTGCGCCAATACGAGTCTGGCTGTCCTCTGACTGCCAGACTCGTAATTAGGGCCTTAGGGAACATGACTGTGACCCAGCAGACCAGCGGTGAATGGACCTCCTGGTCAATAGTTTCCAATACCCGAGCCAGGTGAGGCTTTGCCCTCAGAAACACATGAGTTTATACAATGCATGGGTGCTCCACCAATCCATGGTGGAGGACCCACTGCGTCAAGCTCTGTATAAGGCCTCGGTGTCCTGTGACAAGGAGATATCTTGTCACTTCCTGGGTCAAATTCTAAATAGAATAAATAGTTATCACAGGTCCACTAAACGGGCCTTTGCATGAGTCCGTCAGTGCAAATATCATTTTCGCTCTGTTGGGTTAGTATAAACAATTACACAAGGCACTGCGCAGTACCAGTGCACAGCAGTGGTGCAAAGGTTTATAATGTGGCCTCCAGAAGTTTCTCACCACAGTATCAAGTCATAGACAGAGGTTGTCAGTGTGAAAATTCTCACTGAAAAAAGTCTATCAATGACATCTAGGGCTTTGTTGATAAAGCTCAGAAATGAAGTTATCTACACTCTGTAACTCTGTAAACAGTTTTTGTGGCAGCCACCAACAGATATCTGTGAAAGAAGTTTGAAGGGAATGCTCATGTTGTAATAATAGCCAACAGACATAAAACCAATTTTTGTCAAAGAAACTGTACTCCCTTTCCCTTTCCTCTGTCATGAGTGGAATAGATGGTGTACAGTTTTACTCGGAAGTCTTTAAAGAGAATCATAGATAGTTTTTCTTTTTACAAGGCTTTACAATATTAAAAGGAACTACACGTGAAAGCTTCAGAAGTGTCTATAAACTGCCGGAGTGCTGGATTTTTAAATACCTGGTCAGAATCCCTTATAGTCCCTATTTATAAGAAAGGTGATTGTAACAGCCCAGCGCAATATAGACCTATCTCTTTACTGGGTTCTTTCGATAAAGTGGCTGGCCGCGTCCTATTGTGCAAATTACAGGATTGGGCTGAATCTAACAATATTATCTTGGACCTTCAATATGGTTTCCATCCAGGAATAGGGACAATCGAGCAGGCTATTATTCTGAACCTATTAATTGGGAAATGCGCACATGTTAAACGAGGTAATTTGTTTCTTTCATTTGTAGACTTAACATCTCCATTTGTTTGCGTTTTGCATGACAAACTATGGACTATCATGAACAACCTGGATGTGGACACCATAGTTAACTTCCTCAGGCACTTGTACTCGACGAGCAGGGCCAGAGTATGTTACGGTCTAGAAGGAGAATGCTCACAGACTTTTAGCATAGAGAGAGGGGACCTGCAAGGGTGCATACTGGCCCCTTTTTTGTTTAATTTATATATATATCAATAGCTTGGGCAGTGTTCTAGCAAGTATATGTAATGATCTTCCTCAAGTTGGGCACCAACCTATCCCTGCCCTTCTCTATGTAGACGATGCAGTGCTTATCGCCAGCATCCTGCTGGGTTTACAGCGGTTACTTACTGAATTTGTTAAGTTTATGCATAATTTGGGTCTGCAAATTAACATAAGTAAAACTTTTAGAATGAAACTAGGGAACAGAGTTACAAAATGTAGTGATATTTTAATTGACAGTACTAAAATTACTCATACACCAACCTTCTCATACCTAGGGATTTTATTTGATCAAAAGGGGAACTGGAGATATACGGTGAATTTCAGGAGGATACAAGTTGTTGAAACTATTTCGGCTCTGTTCAATTTCTCTAGGAAACTCAGTAAGAAACCACCAAGAGAGATGATGATCATATATAAGGCCAAATGCTGGACTACCGCTATGTACAGGTCAGAGTTGTGGGGACACGTTAATGTGGAACCGCTGCAGCTGGTAGAAAATTCTTATTTAAGGAACCTTCTTACCCTTCCTAAAAGTTGCTCCACCTTTGATTGTCACTCGGAACTGGGTGCCCCCTACTTATCAGACCTGGCATAAAATCTGGTCATCTGAGTTCACGGAGTTAAACCGAGACATCATAAAGGATTGTCTCAAATCTGTGCACGCCTTTAAAATCCCTTGGCTAGAGTATGTTAAACATTTTCTGGCTGACATTGGGTCTACTAAGTATTTTGACCACCCGGGGTCTTTGATTAACATCCCAAGGAAAGCACTAAAATCAGAGTGTCGGTCACTGCTTGAGGAACTGAGGCTGTCTACAGAGATATTGAAACCATCTGTACTTAAGATCCAATTGATAAAGACCACATATGATATACAACCTCATTTAATAAATGTACATAGTACTCAACATAGATTTGTATTGACACGATTTAGGATCCACATTTTTAACCAGCTTTCCCAAGATAAATAATATAGCATTATAGCCCGCTGTAGCGGGCTATACCAGCTATTAAAGGCCTGCTCCAGCGTTAAAGGCCCAAGCCGAAGGCGAAAGCCTTTAACAAGGGAGCGGGACTTTAATAGCCGGTATAGCCCAGCTACGAAGGGCTATAAGGCTATTAGAACATTCTGCCACTAGAGGGCAGAATGTTCTAACAAATAAAACAAAGGCATCTCGAAGCTCGAGGGGATTTAAATCCCCTCGAGCTCCGAATGGCCTTTGTAAAAACATTGGAATGTTGCTTTGCGGGCCTTTACCAGCCCGTAAAAGCACGGAGCACTCCATTGTCTTCAATGGAGTGCTCCACATTCCAATGTTCTAATTGGTCATATGAACTAGAGAAATGCCCTTGGGACCATGCATCCATGCAGAATACTATGCAATTATTATTTAGATTTGATGTAGCCTTATAGCTAGAGCGGTCGACCTCGAAGCTGGGGAACTGGGTTCGAGTCTCGGCAACGACGTAAACATCCTGTGATTCTGGGCAAATCACTTCATCTCCCTGTGCCTAGCAAAAATAAATGTGTCCTTCTGTAACGAAACTGGTGCTCATGTAAAGTGCTCTGATACCCGATGTCTCGGATCTAGTTCGCGCTATATAAAACTAAAAAAAAAAAAAAAAAGCCACTGCTAAAGTCTACAAACTTTGTGCAATGCCGACCAGCTTTCTTATATTTACAATCTCTTCCAAATTTGTTTACTTGTGTTGTCTTATCACGGTATTTATGGGCTGTTATTACCCGCAGGAAGTTGTTACAGTCAACCTTTTAATTCTTCTTTTTTTTTTTAATGATAGAAGGAAAATGTACTTTGTCCACTTTATTTGTACTGTATCTGTTTTTAATATAGAATTCTAGACAGAGTCTTTAGATTTTTTAACTTGAATAATGTATATTATCTTTTTATGTATGGTTTTATGATTCATACTGTAAAATCGAATAAAGCTTATTTTCGATTACATTCGATTCGAACAGTCAGGCTTCTGCTTATGTCAGCTACTTTGACACAAACAGGTCCGCTAAAAAAGTCGAATTCAATTACTTTCCCATAAAAAGTAAAGTTTGTGTAGGATATCAAGACATAAAAAGAAAAGGCAAAGTTACATTGCTAGAGAATAAAGCAGAAAAGGAGCACCGGGAAAAAATGTTAAAGAAAGGTAAAGCAAAAGGTGTCAAACGCGTACAGCAACAGACAGACAACTGTCTTAACTCAACAGAAATTACTTGACAGGGGGTCTGGTGTTTACAGAGATCCTCCTACTTCAGCAGAAACCAAATAATGTAATTGTGAATAACGAAATGGAAGATGATGAATAAACACTACTAGTACTAACAAAGCCAATAGGCTGGCTTTATGTGACTGGCATTTGTGTGTTTAGCATAATGATGTATTTTGTTAAATTATCTATTAGATTAAACTTCTTCGGATCCTGTGTCTGATTCCACAACTCCAGATCTTGCGCCCAGAAGCAAAAGCTGCAGAGCCAGACGATAAGTGTGTCCAAGCAAAACAGCAAGCACCAGAGGGGAACCCATAGAAAGAACAAGCATTGGCTTCATCCACCAGCTTTTTGGAAATTCTTATTTTGATTTGTTATGGTTTTTGCAAAACTTTATTGTTTGGGAAGATACCGGGCGTTCTGATGTGAAACATGTCTGAAAGTTATTTTTGTTTTAAAAAGTGACATGACATAGCAATATCCATGGCACATCATTTTTTTTTTAACTTTCTGCCATGTTGGACAGCAGCTTAATACATATCTTAGTGTAACTCAGCAAAAACAGTGTGTCGGGTGTCTCACAGTGCCGACACGCAGACTGAATGAGTGTCACATTCTAAACAAGCCGGGACGCATCTGCTTAACATCTTGTGAATCTGGGTAAATCACTTAATCTCCCTGTGTCCAGTGGTGGCTGGTGACATTTGAAAGTGGTGAGGCGTAAAAGTTGTTAGCGAGCGATCCCGACTATCATAAGGTAGGTTTGGGAGAGTTCTTTTAAAAGAAAAAAAAAGAGTGGGCAAAATATTGCTTTGTAATAGTATCAGTAGAATTGCATGATTGTGAAAATGTACTGCCCATTTCAGTGGAAATGTGCTATTTGTGAATGACAGGCACTACTGCCCCATCTTTTTGTAATATATTTGCAACTGTGTGCCCCAAAGTCACGACCACCAATTACATACTACACCCTTATGGATGACAAGAGTGAGGCTTGTGTTCTACAAGATTTGTTTCAGCTCATTAATAACAGTGGCTTCACTTTCATTTTGGGATTACACTGCTTAGGCAAAACTTCTATTTATTGGAGGAGAAATTAAAGAGGAGAAAAAAAGAGAGATCAGGTGCTGCTAAAGAGATAAAGCATCTTTCTTACAATTGACTCTTGTCAGTTCCTGGTGAAAACAATGCATTAAACTGAAGAGATGGCAGCATGTGACTATACAGCGATAGTTTGGCAGAAGGCAATACAACACATTAGCAGTCCAGGATTTTAAGTAATGTCATCCTCTAAATTCAACTGCATGAGCTTAGGAATGGAGTCAGAGAGATTGAATGGCAATACAAAATGACATTAATTATAAGAGGAAAGCACTTTAAAATGTGTTCTGGAGCAGTTTTAATGACCAGGACTAATAATTAAAGCAGATAAAGGCAGACAGGCAATGGTAAAAATTAAAACAGAGGATTTTGCAGAAACTTAAAATGTGAACAAATGGCTGCTAAGTGGCATAACAGTGACTGAGGAGAGCGGGCAGGGGAACATGCAGAATGAAACCATGTGGGTCAGGCAGACAGGCGGCGAGTGTCAGTGTGGAGGGAAGGGGGGGGATTGATGCTGCGCAGCGCTATAAACCCATCGCTGCCTCTGGCCAACATGGTCAGCTTGATATGTGGGAAGCAAATGGCAGGGAAAAAATGGAGGGCTCAGCAATAGTATGCAAAAGAAACAATTGATGGACGGAATGCTGGACAATGCAAACATTCACCCCCAGTCACAAGGATCTGGGTTTAATCCATCATTCTTTTGCTCACCACACCACCCCAGTTTGGACCCAGCCATATGCAAATCAGTCTTGACCCTGTTCCTTGTGGGAACAGTCCAGCCCGAACTGCCAAACCAGGCCGTCCCTGGAAAGGAAACAAGCATCCTAGGACCGGTTTCAGGGCATCACCCTTCTTCAGCCAGGCTAGCTTGAATCCAGTGGTGTAGTGAGCACGGGACCCACGTCTGGGCATACCCTTCCCACTTAGGGCGAAATATGCAAAAGAAACAATTGATGGACGGAATGCTGGACAATGCAAACATTCACCCCCAGTCACAAGGATCAGGGTTTAATCCATCATTCTTTTGCTCACCACACCACCCCAGTTTGGACCCAGCCATATGCAAATCAGTCTTGACCCTGTTCCTTGTGGGAACAAGCCAGGCCCTCCCTGGAAAGGGTCAAGACTGATTTGCATATGGCTGGGTTCAAACTGGAATGGCATGGTGAGCAAAAAACGATGGATTTAGGCCCAGATCTCTGTACTGGGGTGAATGTATGACATTGTTCTGCATTCTGTCCATCAACTGTTGTTTTTGCATTTGTCACCCCGAGTGGGACGGGTATGCCCAGACGTGGGTCCCGTGCTCTCCATGCCACTGGAATCAAGCTATCCTGGCTGAAGAGGGGTGAAACCCAGAAACCGGTCCTAGGATGCTTGTTTCCAGTCCAGGGAGGACCTGGCTTGGCAGTTCGGGCTGGACTGTTCCCATGAGGCACAGGGTCAAGACTGATTTGCATATGGCTGGGTTCAAACTGGAATGGCATGGTGAGCAAAAACGATGGATTTAGGCCCAGATCTCTGTACTGGGGTGAATGTATGACATTGTTCTGCATTCTGTCCATCAACTGTTGTTTTTGCATTTGTCACCCCGAGTGGGACGGGTATGCCCAGACGTGGGTCCCGTGCTCTCCATGCCACTGGAATCAAGCTATCCTGGCTGAAGAGGGTGAAACCCCGAAACCGGTCCTAGGATGCTTGTTTCCAGTCCAGGGAGGACCTGGCTTGGCAGTTCGGGCTGGACTGTTCCCATGAGGCACAGGGTCAAGACTGATTTGCATATGGCTGGGTTCAAACTGGAATGGCATGGTGAGCAAAAAAACGATGGATTTAGGCCCAGATCTCTGTACTGGGGTGAATGTATGACATTGTTCTGCATTCTGTCCATCAACTGTTGTTTTTGCATTTGTCACCCCGAGTGGGACGGGTATGCCCAGACGTGGGTCCCGTGCTCTCCATGCCACTGGAATCAAGCTATCCTGGCTGAAGAGGGGTGAAACCCAGAAACCGGTCCTAGGATGCTTGTTTCCAGTCCAGGGAGGACCTGGCTTGGCAGTTCGGGCTGGACTGTTCCCATGAGGCACAGGGTCAAGACTGATTTGCGTATGGCTGGGTTCAAACTGGAATGGCATGGTGAGCAAAAAAACGATGGATTTAGGCCCAGATCTCTGTACTGGGGTGAATGTATGACATTGTTCTGCATTCTGTCCATCAACTGTTGTTTCAGCAATAGTATGGCACAGCAGCAGACAGAGCTCTGGGGGTAATAGCAGCTTGCAATTACACATGGAAAGCCCAGGCCTGTAGGGCGTTCAGTACAAACGGGGTGTAATACAATTTATTGACCCAGTGGTTGGAGATCTGCAGCTCCTCAATAAAGGAAAAAAGTATCTGTGGACCTGCAGTACTACTTAAAAGCGAGACTTATATGATGCCAGTAGGCGAAGAAGACAATGGGGCAAGCAGCAAGCTTTCCTAAGGACTTGAAATATTCTGTCCATTAGAGCTTTCCAAAAACACAATGGCCTCCATCGCACGTACGGCAAATACAAAATGTTGCCAACATTGCCCTGCCTCCATTAAGAATTTCACTCGAAGTAGCTCAAAAATTAATAAACACCTGTTCCTCGACCTGTATTTTCTCTCTTTGACTGTTTCTTTTCATGAAATTTTATTTCTTGTGATTGCTGATGGCCCTCTATCTGAAAAAGTATTAATCCGATACAACACAAGCTTGACCTGACTGCAGGCATTCATTAATGTACCCTGAAAGCATGCATTCTGCAGTAGCAATCCATCTCACTTGCCTAAAAACATAATGTGACCCAGTGAACCAAATTCGACCTGCACAAAATCAACTCCAATGGGGCCAGTTGCGATAGCAGAGAGGCCAACCTGTGTCTCCTGAGCCAATCCTGACGCTGCTTCCTGCTATCAAACAGTATGGAAGCAGCACCAGGATTGGCTGGAGGGGGAAAACGCAGCGCTCTTTAAGAGACTGAGGGGTTGCAGCTGCAACCCCACACTCCCTCACTAACATTGCACATAGAAGAAGCCTCAAGTGCGCATATCAGGTTCGAAGCAGAAAGGCACCCGTCCAACCCGACATGCTCACTTTACTAGAAACCAAGCCTGCTGTGAAGCCTACTCATGCCTGCCCACCCTGCGTTGTCACTCATTCCGATTGGCACTGCCCTTGAAATGAAAACATTGTGGCTGCCCGGTGGTAAAAAAAACCCTAAACTAAATGATTTACTACTACTTGAGCCGATGCTCCAGTGCCCTAATAGGGTAGTAAGGGTTGGCGATGAACTCCGCTTCGCAAGCGGAGTTTGCAGAGTTTTGCTGACTCCGCACTCATATGGGGAGGGTGGATTTCAGCAAAAAACTCTGATTCAGCCACGTGGCGGAGTGTGCTGCTGCTACCCACCCTTTTACACGTAGAGGGATACCAGAAATGATGCACACGTTAGTGTAAGGTATGTTATTGGCGTTACCGGGTGCATCTACCATACATTATCTACATGTGTGAGATATGAATATCTATTTCTGATACATTAGTGTGATGTATAGCTCAAACATATGATGCAGGTGTTAGTGCGAGAAGTACAGGTACTATGCATTGTACACGCTCCATACTTTATCAACATACTAGAGCGATACGGATGGCTCCCATGCATTAAGTACTTTACTATTGGAGGAACAGTTAGTTAAAGGGGATTACACCTCATATTAGCCATGCTTGTAGACCAAAGCAAGTGGCATGCTTGCTCCTTACTCCTTTGGGTGCTGCTCGTTCAGCATCCTCCAATCGGGTCCTTTAGGGCCATGGGGGGGGGGGGCCCTCTAGCCCATATCCAGCCTCCCCTGTGCTTCACACATCCCGGCACAGCTGTCAGCAGGCAACAGCAGCGCATCACTCCTTCAATCTCGCAGCCGAAACAACCAGTGCTGACTCCAGCTAAGAGTAGGCAATACTGCTGGCTCTGACAAGGAAGTAAAACAGCGGGTCAAAAACACGCCAGATGAGACAAAGCCAAAACATGCCCAAACTACATAACAATAGTACTAGGATACACAAGTGGAAACAAATGTGCAAATAGGTCAGTACCCCTCGCCTGCCCTTGCATTGGGCAGTGCCAGTCACCGGCCCCTCCCCTCAGCAGAGGGCTGGAGTCAGCTGACTACCTCATAGTTAGCTGACAGCCCCGCAGAGAGAAGAGGAAGCAGCGGGCACAAGGGACTGAGACACCGAGGCCAGCGCTGCTGGGATTGAGGGCAGGGGCAGTGCCTCAAGGTAGAGACACCTAGGGGCTGTGCCTATTAGCGGAGTAGTGACGTCAGGCTGGCTGCAGTAACTGGAGCAGATCTGACACTTTGACCACACCCAGAATGAGCCGGCCCCATGGAACATGAAGAAGAAGTCTTGGAGCGCCTGTTTGGCCCCCAGCTCACTGGCCACTGCAAGCGAGGTAATTTTTTGTTGTTGAGTAGGGTGGGGCAGAACTCTGCATAGTGCAGCTCCACGAACTCAGCCCACCCCTATAGGGCAGCTGCCCCTGCCTGTATATAACAAGCATTGGCATAGCCAATAGGTCTCACCTTTGGGACCTTGTAAGTATTTAGCCATGCAGAATATTATCCTGGGTGCTACAACATCTACTAATACTTCATGTGCCACTGGTGAATGGGGGAGCAGAGCCACCAATCAAGCCAGGCGGGGCTTTTACAGGCCACAAGAGAGAGAAGAAGCTGCGAGGGTGCGGTACTAAACTATAGAAAGGCGTGTATAGAGACAGAGAGAGTGAGACACGAACAGTGAGACAGGGACAGGCATAGATAGATACGGAAGCATAGACAGGGATAGACAGAGCGAGATAAGGGCAGTGAGACAGGCTATACAGATAAGTGTACCTGCAATGTAAAGTTTTTATGTAGCGCTTTCTAGAAACCATTATTCATGGCTGGGCGCTTTACGATAGGAGATAAGCAACGAAGAAAACGACGTACGATAGAAAAGCTGAACAAACAGGTTGAAGATAGAGGAATGAAACGGGGGAGGAGCACCACCAACACCACCCAGTAAGGGCTGCTAAAATGGATAAATACAGTTGGAAATGTAAAAAAAGAAATACCATAGAACCGTAAACCCCAAGTATAATTCAGCGTTATAGTTTCTTAAATCCCCAATCCATTTCCTTAAGTCTTCGGCAGATGCAGAAGCATTGTTTACTAAGTCAGTGATTATCACACAACAAAGAACTGGGAGTAGAAGTATGTAACCTTTCCTTCTTTTTCAAAGAAACTGAAATTATATTGAATAAAAGGTTCAACCCAAAATGTGGAAGTGGGGAAGTCAAGGGAATGGTATAAAGGGGTTTAAATTTTATTTTTTCAAAAACAGGCCTTGCAGAGAATTCCACTGAAAATCTAATAACCAGACACTTGACTCGGTGCAGTCTGTAATGAAAGGTCCCCTTTGCACAGGAAGCAGAGCCAAGCTCTTCTTTTTCTAGTCCGCTTTTTTAAAGCTCAACAACTGGCAGACAGTGCTCACTGTTACTATGGTCCTAACTATTAAGCAGTCCTTTTAAATAATTAAAAACACAACTCAATGACTGACATTCACATGTGCACTCATTCTTGGCCCTATTAACTCATTACAGCTATGCCGTACAGAAGTAGAGAACACCCTCCTTTAATGAAGCATTGAATACATTAAGACATCCCTATGTAATGGAGCGCGATTACTGCCAGGAGATGGGATCTAGTAAGTGAGTTACTGAGTCGTGAGCTCCTAGCAAGGAAGGCTTTGCAAAAGCAACTCCTCTGTGTTTTTAGAGTCGTACGTTAGTCTACTCCTCTGCTCGTGGTTTTGGTCCTGAAATCCGCACATACAACGAGAGAGGGAGAGGAGGATGACTGATGAGATCTCGGTCTTTCCAACTCCTGCAGATCTATGTTCTGCAGATAGTCCATTGCTGACAGACTCGTCTTTGACCATGGTGGGTGGCATGAATTGTGGCACGTCTAAGAAAACAGGAGGCTCATGACACTGGTGAAGGAGGCAAGTCAAAGTGCCTAGGTTGTATACGTCATGATCATATCTCGTCAGAGAACCAAGGTGCCAGCCTGGGATAATAGTAGTTGTAATATTGTTTCTTCCCCCATGTTGAACAAAACCAGTAAGTGACAAGTGTAGATATAAACTTCGTACTAGTAATTAACTTGCTTCCAACTGTACACTTTTGCATTCAACCTTCCATGATTCCCCAGATCCTATACTTAGGGCACTTACTCGGGAAGATACGTGGAGGAGAATGAGCTCCAGCGGTGTACGGTGTACCCCAGTACTCTGCTCTCTGACACCGCTGCCATCTTACCAGCAGCAGCACCCCTGCCAGACTATCGAGGCAGAGAAAGGACTAAGGTCCAACACGCAATGCAGTGCTACGGGTGAAAAATGTTTCGTAGGCGGCCATCTTGAAAATAAGACTTTAATGAGCTACTTACTAACATATGTAATACAACAGCAACCGATTCAGAAGCTATGTTTCTCCTGATTGAGTATATTTATTCAGTTTTTACGTATTAAAATATAGTGTTTTATTTACAATATAACTATAGAGTAAATGTTTTCCCTTAGTATTAAGTTCATTCCAGGTGTGATTAAAATATATCGAAAATGCATCGTACTTCAAAAACGTCATATATTCGCTTATGCAGTGGAAAACAAACCAATGCGTTTTCGTGTGCTTTACTACAAGATGGCTGTTTGGAATACCGTGAGATCCAAAACGTCTCAAGAACGACTTGTTGTTGATCTCCATCTTTCGTTTCTTTGGTCAGGTTAGATTGGAGAGTTTTTTTTAAAGAGACAGTCACATAATTTGTTTTACTAAACTGAATCGAAAGTGAATAATCCGCGAAGACCAGAGATTTCAACACTTGGAGTTTGATCTACAGATGCAGTGTCGGAGACCGGGATGATAGTATGTGCCAGGGCAAGACTTTGTTCATATAGCGACATGGGCAGAAACACACTTGGCGCACAAGGCTGCTGCTAGGCACTAAAGCAACAAGGGGAGGGTAAGCTGTTTTCAAGCACTCATGCTTGCGGGAGCGAGGAGCGGCACGCGCGGCCATGCTAATTGAAAACAGATGGTCGGCGCGCCGCTGCTCGCTCCCGCAAGGTGGATGCCAGCACAAGCACGAGTGCTTGAAAAGGGCAGACCAATTCCAAAAGGTCATCTCCTAGAGCAGCGCATGCGCGCTGCCTAGGCGAGACCTAAAAAAATGAATGTGAACTTGTGCAATGTAACTGGTGCACATGTAAAGTGCTTCAATACCCTTGAGTTGGTTCGAGTTCGCACTATATAAAAATGCTGATAAAAAGTAGAAATAGTATTTCAATCACAACACGAGCAGCAGATGGACAAATTTAGATAAATGAATCTGTACTTTGTCTATGTCCCACAGAAGGAAAAGGAAGTAACGCCTTGCACACGCTGCGGAATTAGAAAACAGCAAAGAAGAGTGATAATGATGTTAAAGAATGGTAAGTAATGGGTGGGCTAAAAGCCCCTTTTTAGAGGTTTTTTTTTAGGCACAATAGGTCGCCAAACGACAGCACATGTGCACTGCCTGCAGGCACGACCTAAAAAGGGACATGGTTTGCTAAAAGACAGCTGCAAATGTCCATATATTTGCATTACAATTCTAATGTTTTCATATCAGTGAATTGTTCATGCATGATGCATGACATAGGGCTTTTTACAGCACTAAAATCAGCCCTCCAAGTATACATTTATCGTTTAAAATAAGCCAGAGAAAATAGAAGTTGCAGCTTCCTTTTTTCAGAAACAAAGAAATAAATCTGAATAAATGCAGATGAAAAAGAAAAAGGAATTATTGATAAATGTAGACGATCATGTCCAAAAATAAATACCATAAAGCTGCAAGCCCTAGTTAAAAGTCTTACATAATGGTTCACACTTGATTCCTATTGGGTAGAATTCTGACATCCTGGTGCCATCACAACCACTGCAAACAGGGATTCACACTTGAACACAGGCTAGCTTATCGTGTGCCATTTTCCTCTTGGGAGACCAGGAGTTCGCTTGGGTAGTGGAAATGAATCAAGCCGCTGAAGATCCAGGAGCAAAACTTCAAAGGGAAGAGTCTACCTCAGCAATCAATGCAAAATAGCTAGGATTCTGTTGAGTAAATAGGTAATCACACCTTCAGCCGATGCACTGCTTCAGAGGTGAGGACTGATAATAGAAACAGAGGTGGCGCGGATAATAGAAAGTGACAATTGGGTGAAGGAGGGGGTAACAGACCCAGACCGGAAACCAGGGTGAAAGGTCTAGATGTACCAGTTGTGGCCGGCATGACTCGCGGGTGGCGGGACGGGGCGGGCACAGCAGGGGAGGTGTGGGAGGGGCGAGCAATGGAGAAATAAATATTTATTTACTTACCTTGCCGCCGGTCCCGCATCTCTCTCTGCTCCTGCTCTCCTCGTGGGACAGGAAGTTGAGAAGAACAGCCAGGCTCCCCTGACCAATCGTAACGCTGCAATGCAGCATTGTGATTGGTAGGCACCCAGGCTCCCCTGACCAATCACAACGCTGCAATGCAGCTTTGTGATTGGTTTTGAGCATCCTGATTTGACGCTCAACCAGGGGATGGAGGCCTGGGCATGTTCTCCATGCAGGCTGTAATGCAGCCTGCATGAAGAACGGTGAAAGTGTGCATGACTGGTTTGGGTGGCCCGAGAGGGCCTACCAAACTGTCATTGCACACTTAGGAGTGGGTAAAGCACTCCTCCCCTGCCCTGCTCCGAGAGCAGAGCAGCCCCGCCCCTCCCCCCGCCCGCAAAGTTATTATCATTTTATATTTCCTTTACTTTGCACTGCACAAAAGCAGTGGAGCGACGCTCCTCCGCCATAGCGGAGAAGCCGCCACTGAGATGTACATCTGATAAGTCTGCATTTCTAGAGGTCCGTTTAAAAAAAAATGTTTTGCTATTTAATATAACGCGAACTCGACCCAAATAGGTATCAGAGCGGTAAAGATGAGCACCAGTTACATTGCACACAGTCACATTAATTTCTTTAGGCATGGGGAGATTAAGGGCCAGATTTACCAAGGGCTTGCATTGCCCTTGCATCAGGTAAGGCGACGCAAGGCAACCCAAGAATGAGAGAACTGGAATAGGGCCTCATTGTAAAATGCAGGAAGGAAGGTACACTGAGATGATGTTATATCCAAAAGGTAGATTTATTCTTCAGTTTAATCGGGACAGGAACATTAGATGATAAGATAGTTGAAGTAGTATCAGTCTCACCGGGAGCAGCATCCCTGCTGCTCAGCCCACATACACCATCTGACTTTTCCCTCAACCATACACACAAGAACACTCTATGACATCACTCACACATTGGCTGAGCAGCAGAGTACAAAATACAAAGAAAGAACTAAACATAAATGAGAGTAGAATACCACACTCATTTATGAGGTTTTGCCGTAGGGCAGCGCCGCAGGCCTTCCTGCAGAGCTGCCCTATGGCAAAAGAAAAGGGCAGGAATACATCGTATCTATCAGATACAGTACATTCTGGTCCTTTAACCCTGCTCTGGCCCACAATGGGCTGCCATGCCCCAACGCAGTCACCTATGCACAATAGTGCAAGAGGGCCTGCGTTGCGGGGATGATTATTTTTGTGCAGGAAGGAAAACATTCCTGCACAAAAACAATCACAAGAGGCTTTTTCTTCTTTCTATGTGTGCTGCAGAATGCAACCCCCCATAGAAAAAGACAAAACGAGGAGAAATAAAGATATTTCTCCTCGTTGTGCCTCCCGAGGCGTAAGTTTTTGGCGCTGCCTCAGGCTTACGATTTCTCCTATATCTGGGACAGTATCCAAAGGCCATGGATGTTGCTAGGAATGCCCCCAGCATCACTTACTGTGTTAAAGGAAACAATATTTATGAGGCAGCATTAAGCTAAAAAAAGTGGCTTAGTGCTGCCCCGTAAATATGGAGCAGGCTCCTGCGCCACGGAACGTCACAAAAAGTGACGTTCCGGTGGCGAAAGGGGCCTCATAAATGAAGCCCAAGGTCTTTTGCGTAGAGGACCTTTGTTTGTGTCCACTGCAGCATCCTGCGCCAGACATATTGTAAAAATGTGTCCAAGAGCAGTTCGGTAGCGTCGCTGGTAACATTGCATTGCTGTGCTGCGTTGCGTGAAATGTTAGCAAATCTCCCCTAAGTGATTTCCCCAGAATGACGTGACACTGGCGCTGACGGCTGGACTCGAACCTGGTTTACTAGTTCAAAAGGTCTTGCAAAGATTTGCATTACCAAACTGTTGAAAATAAATCGCAGGTTTGCCAGACATTTTTAGATGTTCGTGACCACAGCACGAAGAGGGACCGTGGCATTGGAATAATCAATCGACGCGGCAGACATGCTGTGAAATACCGCGGTACTGCCACAGGCCTCGCGCATGAGCACTCTTGGAAAGTGCCTGGGGAGTGCCAAGGATTCGTCCTGCTCTCTTTTATAGTCAGCCCATATTAGGGGCTGAAAGAACCCCTGCCACGGACATGTCATCTTTGCACTCTTTCCAAATAGTTCCACTGTTCTGCTCCACCTTATATTATGCGCCTGTGTTCAGTGGAGAAGATGCAGGCGGGAAAACTGACCCTCGTTCTGTTATTTATCAACTACTCGCATACCACGCGCAACTTATCCCCAAGTAAAGAACAGGTTTTAAAATTGGGCTGCAATAAAATCACAAATTGTGGCCTATGGTGCCACCTAGTGGTGATTTGTGAATACAGTTCTAAGATCAACATAAAAAGTTAATGAACCTGAGACTAATGATATACATCATGATCAGACAACAAATATTGGAGTACAAAGACTAGAAAAACAACCTCCCATGCAACCCACGACCTGGCTATAAAAATCCACCAGCTTCCCCTTCTAGACCTGAAATGCAAGATAACAATATAACTAACCCACGCTTCACTGATGAAACTGACCTGATTAATGTAGGTAACAAAGTCTAAAACATTGTTTTAATAGTCCACGTCATCAAACAGGTATTAATAGCATTATGTTACAAATAAACACCACGGTCATATATTTAGCAGCAGCTGTTAATTTCAGGACAGAATTTCGCAGAAGAACCTGCCCCTGAGCCCATAGTCCTTCAACACTCCGCAACAAGGGGCACATTTATGAGAGCTTTGTGCCATGCTTGCACCACGCAACGTGGTACATGCTTTACGCAAACCTCAAAGTCATATTTTTGAAGCCACGCAAAGTCACTTTGCGTGGCTTAGAAGAATGACTTAAAAAATCGCAAATCGCTGCATTGCATTACTCTGTGCAAAGGAGGCGTTCCATGGGCATTGCGGTGGGTGTTCCCAACCAACTCCCATGGTTATTGACGCATTTCCGGATTTACCAAACCTTGTAAACCTGGGAATACACCAAGAAGATATGCCTCCCCAGGAGAAGCATAACAAGGAGAAACATCTTTATTTCTCCTCAGTGTTGCCACTTTCTTTGTGTGTTGCATTTTGCAGCACACATAGAAAGAGAAAAATGCCTCGAAGGATTGTGCAAGGGTGCCTGCGTAGTCCTGCGAAGTGCCACGCCTCAGTGTTGCCACTTTCTATGTGTGTTGCATTTTGCAGCACACATAGAAAGAGAAAAATGCCTCAAAGGATTGTGCAAGGGTACCTGCGTAGTCCTGCGAAGTGCCACGCCTCAGTGTTGCCACTTTCTTTGTGTGTTGCATTTTGCAGCACACATAGAAAGAGAAAAATGCCTCAAAGGATTGTGCAAGGGTGCCTGCGTAGTCCTGCGAAGTGCCACGCATCATGAGTAAGCCTACGCATTTGTAGGCAAGTCCCCACATCATCGCATTAAAAATAATCATCACGCATTATAGCGCCTTCCGTCCTCAGCTGTCTAGGTTAGAGGACTGCAGTATAATAATTAGCAGTCTGAGCAAAGCTGTCAGTGCCGTTCCGCATTGCTCGCGTCTTGGGGGCTGGGTCAGCCGCGCAGATACATTCAACCACAGCATTCTGAATCACCTGCGCACATCAGGAGAGAGACTGCAATGATTTGCCCAATGGCTGCGCAGCCGAGACAGGGAACTTAAAGGCAGGCCGGGTAGGCAGCAGCTATGTGTAGTTTGACAGCTGCAAGTCCTGCCGCTGTTGTGCTCGCACCGTTTGTGTTGTGTGCCGGGGTGCCAGTGATATATAATCTCAATTTCCTGTCCACCCGGCCCCCAAGAGTTAATTGCCGCCCCTGCGCCCTGTTAAATAATTAGAGGAGGAAGCCGGTGTGCGGCCAGTCACTTCCTGACCTCGACACTTGCTGCCTGCTCAGCCCCTGTCGTGGGGGGTCCCTGGGGGTTCTTTCCTATCGGCGTGAGTCTGAGAGCAGGTGCTGAGTGTCTTTAAAAGGCACAAGCACAGCTCTCAAGACAGCAGTGCCACTTTGCAGCTTGTCTCACCATCTTCACTGCATGATTCCCAGCAGCTGTCTGCCGCCAAGGAGGGTGACAGGCTCCAAGAGAGTACGGGGACCCATGGCCAGCAGTCTTTATATCCCCAGCTGCAGCACTGTGACTCAGAGACTTGGTAAGTGTAAAAAATGAAAACTGCTGACATTATAAATGTTTCTGCTAAGGTCGGAGTTGAAGTTTTAATATCATGGTTAAATATTTGTTTTACGGTACGATCAGGTTATAAGGGCACTAGGTTGGATCCCTTCTGTTTCTCATGCTTTACACCAGTTTCAAAATCTTCTTAGAGTTTCCCATTGCTCAAATAAGTATAATTTCAGATATTTATATGTGTCCCTCATATTCATTGCTTGATGCTTGATTTTGCTCGCAAGAAAGTGTCACTCTTAGTTGCTGAAATGCAGTGGTGGCTGGCAGGGAATGGGGGTGGCAGGGTAGGCATGGGGTGGTTGAAAAAACCAAACAACAAATAAAAAAAAAACACTTACCTTTAAAACGGCCGCCATCTCTCCGTCGCGTTGCCGCTTTTCTTCGGTCCGAGCCAGGAAGCACCCAGACTCCACATAGCCAATCTCAATGCTGCAATGCAGTGTTGTGATTGGCTCCCCATAGCCAATCACAATGCTGCAATGCAGCGTTGTGATTGGCCTGAGCGCTGTGATTCAGCACTCAGATGGGGACAGGGAGCCAGTGCATGTTCCTAACCAGGCTGTGCATTACAGCCTGGTGGGGAAGATGCAAAGTGTGCATGACTGTTTGGCCGCCGAGAATGCCGGCCAAGAAGTCATGCACACTTGAAGTGTGCAAACCACTCCTCACCTGTTGACCTCAGCCATGCCCCGCCCTAACCCAGCCCCATAGCAAAGAAGAAAAAAAATGATAATAACGAGATTATTATCATTTTATTTTGTATTTTGTTTCTGCTCTGCGAGCTGTGGGGCAACGCTCCTCTGCCTCAGTGGAGGAGCCACCCCTGCTGAAATGTCTCTCATAATTACACTAAAATTATGAAAATGTCACACATAGCAATCTAAAAACCATGGCAGCTGTGCCTGCTTTGGTGCTAGGCTGCCCATTGTGCGCCAGCGCAGGGGAAAAGGACAGGAATTATCTGTATGCCTTAAATACGGCACATTCCTACCCTTTCCCTGTCACGCAGGGCAGCGCAGCACGGTGACTTGTTGCGCTGCCCTACACCACAACTTTCATAAATATGGCCCCAAGTTTCTACCTATAACTGCGTTTGAATCTGTTTTCTTTGAACTTGTCAAAGTTTGATTGGAGCCGGGCAAAAAGGTAACATTTGCACATGGGAAGCTTCTGTCGTCTGCTCTAGCGCCGGGACACCCCCGTTGGGGGTAGCTGTGCGCTCTATGGGCCTGATTCACAGAACTAACTTACGTGAAATACGTAAAGTTAGTAATTTTCGGTATTCACAGAATACACTTACCACTACTAACTTTATGTCCACTCCCGGGCCGGAGATTCCGGCCCTGTGGCGGAATTTCCGCCTCTGGGCCGGAATCTCCGCCTCCGGGCCGGAATACCCTCATTTAGGCCGTTTGAGCATTGAAACGGCCTAAATGAGGGTATTCCGGTCCGGAGGCGGAGATTCCGGCCCAGAGGCGGAAATTCCGCCACAGGGCCGGAATGTCCGGCCCGGGAGCGGACATAAAGTTAGTAGTGGTAAGTGTATTCTGTGAATACCGAAAATTACTAACTTTACGTATTTCACGTAAGTTAGTTCTGTGAATCAGGCCCAAAAAATGCCAAAAATAAATAAATAAGTGCCATATCTTATTTTTATTTTTTTAATTTCCATTTCTTGCATCTATTGCCAAAGTAACACCCTTCCAAGGGCTGATAAATTCTACATCATGAACACAAACTTTGGGGCAAAAGGCTGGCATCAGTCAGGATTTGTATAGGGTGACTGCTTCACCCGTGAGGGTCTCGAGGGACTCTGGGGTCCTGCTGCGTGATCAGAGAGGGTTGGAATCTGACCATAAATACCTACATTTATTTTTTTTAAACTCTGCCACAAAGAAATTGTCAACAAGTACAAATGTAATAGTAAATCTACTCTATATTACTTAATAGTCACAAACATGCAGCATTTTAAAATACCATGTAAGGGTAAGGCATCTGATGCAGAGATCTTTGTGTACCCAGTAAGATAAAAGGTATAAGAGAGGTAAGATACCTCTGATATTCAGCTCAATTGCTGGAGAGATCTACGTGCAATTTAGTCACAGCTTTGGCTAATCATAAAATCGAATAGAAGGCTAATGTGCCTGCTGAAAAGCACAGCATGTAGTAGGCAGGTAAAAGATTTGTATTTTATGCAGCTAGCTCAGTAGGATAATGCAGCTGTTGCAGAAAACCTGGTGTGACACACATTACAATCATTTTAATGCAGTTTACAGAGTTATGAACTTCCAGGGCTAGTTTTAGGGTGGTGCGACCAGTGCAGCCACACCTGGCGCTGAGAAGGTGGTGGTGGGGGGTCTGTGTTTAGATATAATTTATGGGTTTTTAAAGCACCTGCTGCAGAGTTCACTGTATTCCAGCACTTTACACACATCAATAAAATTGTCAAGATAAATCACGTTTAATGTTCTTGCTCGACAGAGATTGGAGCTTGTCTAGTGGCAGTTATGCCTTATCATAATGTAGCGCAGAGGGTTAATATGCATGCTGCAAAGAACGTTTACTATTCAGATCACAGAACTGTATTTTATGTGGATAGCTCAGTGGGTTACTGCTTTCATCACAGATATCCTTTTTTACTTCAGTTCATAAGTTACAATCTATCAGAAATGGGGTCTCACGTTGGCAGAGGCTTGCACCCTGACCAACTAAGGACCCTTCCTTCGAGTCAGGATAAGGGAGTTACACACCTAGGTAACCCCTGCTCACCCCCTTGGTAGCTTGGCATGAGCAGACAGGCTTTCATCACAGATATCCTTTTTTACTTCAGTTCATAAGTTACAATCTATCAGAAATGGGGTCTCACGTTGGCAGAGGCTTGCACCCTGACCAACTAAGGACCCTTCCTTCGAGTCAGGATAAGGGAGTTACACACCTAGATAACCCCTGCTCACCCCCTTGGTAGCTTGGCATGAGCAGACAGGCTTATCTCAGAGGCAATGTGTAAAGCATTTGTACATAACACATACAGTAACACAGTGAAAACACTACAAAGGGGCACCACACCAGTTTAAGAAAAATAAAGTATCTTTATATAAACCAAACAAGACCAAAACGACAAAAATCCAACATACACTTATCAACATATCACTTTTAAAAGGTTTCAGCAATTCTCTCCATAGTAAACTATGGATGCGTGTGTTGTTCTCAAAGTACCTGAGGATGCGCCATAATTCACCAAACAAAGCAGCTGCATAAGAGTGAGTTGCAGGAAAACACAGCAATGCGTTGATTCCTGAGTCCACGGGGAGATGATGCATCAGTTTTGCTGCATGCAGCAGCAGTGTTGCATTAAATCCAGACCGTAAGGGGAAGTGATGCATCGATTTCCAGATGGCTTAGGTCTGCGGGTGTTGAACTTGGCGCACAGGTGCGATGTGTGGAAGAATCGAGGCACTGCGGGTTGATGCAGCAGCAATCCAGGTGCTGTGTCGATTTCTGCAGCCGCAGACAGGTGACGCCTTGATTCTTCCAGCCACTTGGCAGGCTTGCGTTGGAGTCGGACCGGAAGGTTTGGACTTTGAAAACTCGGCGCTCAGGACTCAGGCTGCGACGATTTCTCAAGTTACGCAGGTGCTGAGTCGATCTTTTTAGCCACACCTCGGCGATGCATGTGTTTTTCGGCAGCACTGCACTTTGCAGTGGGAACAATGGCACTGGAACAGCAATGCATGGATTTTCACCAGGGAAGTCAGCAAAACAATCTCCAAGGGCCCAGCAACTGGATTATGCACCACAAGGCAGGTCAGAACTCCCAGCAGTGGAGTTCAAGGTTGTTGTAGGTGAAGTCTTTGGGTCCCTGAGACTTCTTAACAGGAGGCAAGCTCTACATCAGGGGTCTCCAACCAGTAGCTTGTGAGCTACTGTGGCTCTCCAGCCACCTCTGAGTAGCTCATCTCTGCGCAGCCCAGCTTATTAAATTAGAAAACTTTTGCTTGGTTGAAATATTATACATATAAAAAAAATGAAATTTGTTCAGAAAGTCTCTCTTGCTCAGTTCTGTCCTCCCTGGTCCAGCCACATTTCATGGGGTGGAGACAGCATTGTGCAGGGCAGCCACAGCCTATTCAGGTGCTAGTGACAACTCCTCGCAGCACTCTTGCCCAGGATGGCTCATCAGCATATGCAGTGCTGCATCAACAATTGATGGACAGAATGCTGAATGAATCAAACATTCACCCCCAGTGAAGAGATCTGGGTTAAATCCATCGTTCTTTTGCTCACTAAGCCAGCCCAGTTTGAACCCAGCCATATGCAAATCAGCCTTGACCCTGTTTCTCATAGGAACAGTCCAGCCCGAACTGCCAACCCAGATCCTCCCTGGACCAGAAACAAGCATCCTGGGACCGGTTTCAGGGTAACAGCCCTCATCAGCCAGGCTAGCTTGAATCCAGTGGCAAAGTGAGCAAGGGACCCACGTCTGGGCATACGCATCCCACTTAGGGAGAAAAGTGCTGCATCAACAGTTGTTGGACAGAATGCTGAATGAATTAAACATTCACCCCCAGTCAAGAGATCTGGATTAAATCCATCGTTCTTTTACACACTTCGCCACCCCAGTTTGCCATCGTATATTTGGAAATTATCATGGAGAGATTTAACAACTGATCAATTCTTCCCTTGCCCTTCCAGAAGCCATACTGGCCCTCCAAAAGGACCTTTGTTTTGCTTTCCCATTCCTCTAATCTGTTTAATAATACTCTTCCCATTAATTTTGCTGTACCATCAAATTAGGGATATGGGTCTGTAATTTTTTGGGTACGACCTATCGCCCTTTTTGTATATTGGCACAATGATAGAGTGTTACCATGATCTAAGTCGTCCCAATTTTGCTACCACATTGAATACATTTGTCAGTATAGGTCCCTGCAGTTCTTTAGTCCCTAGGAAGATGTCCGTTGGCACCCCATCGGGTCCAGGCGCCTTCAACAGACATGTCTGATCAAAAGCTTGCACTACTTCCCATAGTTCAAAGCTTAACAACGAGTTATTTATCTCCCGGATGTTAGGGTTCTTAGTCATAAGCTCATTCACATTTAAAATAATTTTCCCAAAACGTTTGACCCATCCCTCCTCCTACATGTGTACATCTAGGGTGAGATCCCTGTCATCTTTTAGAAACCAGGCATTCACCACTTTCCAGAACTCACGGGTATCTTTGTTCACCGGGCGTTCACCACTTTCCAGAACTCACGGGTATCTTTGTTCACCTAGATGTGCCATGCAAAATATCACTCAAAATATATCAAGACAACAATATGGGACCTACAGAGGACAACACTAATACAATCCACAAAAGTGAAATAGACTCAATATGGACAAATGAGGAGAAGAAATATCATCCTAGACTTTTTCAATTCCAAGTCCATAAGTAGCAGTGACATATTTGTCATGTGGCGTCATGCACCGATGTTACTGGCACATGCACCAACATATATGTCAACATGGGTGAAAACTTAACTGAAAGCCCAGAAATTGTTTATAATTTAACTTAAGACATGAAAATAAAAGTAAGTCTGTCACATTACATTTCAGTTGGAACAACAGACGCATTTTTAAATCAGTTGCGGATCAGGACTGGCTCTAGGGCGATGCGACTGGTACATCTGCACCTGTCACTTACCTCGAGGGGCGCCATGTTTAGATATAGCACAGGTATAAAAAGCACCTGCTGCAGCGTTCGGTAACTCTGGTGATTAATTTCCTGCTGTAGAGAAATTGGAGTTTTGTCTAATGGCATTTTCCACTCATGATGAAGTAGGGGAGAGGGTTAATATGCCTGCTGCAATGAACGATTACCACGCAAATCTCCAAACTCTATTTTATGTGAATCCCTCAGTGGGTTACTGCTTTGGTCACAGAGATCCTTGTGTTACTTGCAGTTCATACGTTACAATCCTAATATAACACAGTGACCTATGAACTGTCCTCAAAGAGCTGCATACAAATTGCATGGCATAAGTTAGAATGTTATGCTCCCCCTGTCTTTCATTATCCTAATGTTGCTAAAAAGGGTTAATTTGGGTAGAAATACATTCTTATTAGTAAAGCCAACCTCTGTGGTACGTTTTAAATCCTGAGTTTGTGCTTCTCCAGACCAAACACTCTTAAAATATACTGCCTGATTGTATTGGTGACGTGTGACTCCTACACTTTGTAATCCTCATTGTCTTCTGTAACATTTCCTATAGACTGATTAACATACATGATTCACTGGCTCTGTATGTGTGTGTGATGTAAAGTCCTCTGACACCTTACAGTGGTATGAGTAGCGCTATAAAATAAATAAAATGCATGTGAGAGAGGGGCTATGGACAGATGAGGGGCAATGGTGGAGTGTGGTACAAGGGGAATTTGTGGAGGAGGAGGTTTTTTGGTAAGGGGGACACCAATAAAGATTGTTGCACTGGGTGCCACCAGCACTAAAGCCAGCCCTGTTGTGGATTCATTCCTCCATGCTGTACGCTATGTCACGTGTGGATGTGTCCATAATGTCTTCAAACAGCAATGCTCCCCATGCTTGACTATGCAACTTTACCAGTAGTTGTTGTAAAAGTACCCAAACATAAGAGCTAGAGAAAACAATGCAAAATGACTTCATGAACTTTATGTTAAGGTCACACAGTTCTTGTTTGTGTCCTTTTTTAGGTCTCCCCTAGGCAGCGCCTGCGCTGTCTCTTCGAGACATGCTGCATTCAGAATGTTTGCATAAAGCTCCCCCCACTTTCAGCCCATCTTTTTAATTGGCTCCTGTCATTGGTCAATAGGCTTAGTAGTTCCTCCGTAGTACTGCCTTGTCTCTTCTTGTAACCTCCCATGAGGATACCCCCTGTAACTTGTGTTGTTACTCCCTAGGTTTTAATTACAGCCTCAGAGCACTATTTTTTTTAAAGGGCTTCAGGCAGGACAAACACATAGTCCCAAGCAAGGCTGGCAGTGGTTACTTTACTCACTAGCACATCTCACATTTATATGAGACCTTCTGCCTTCTATAAATTTCCCTCCATCAGCTCCACACAGAGTACAACCTAATCCGGAATTAATATAATAATTTTTTTGTCACATTTCAAAGCTACTAATTGTATATATGAATGTACTTGTGGTTCTGTCTTGCATGCAATGCATTTTGGGTAGGGTGGATTTACCATATCTTCTGCAGACTGCAGTACGCTGGGACTTCTTTTGGTCACATATGGTACTACACCCTGCAATGTGGCTAGGTACAAAACATTGGCATTTATAATGCCAATAACTCCAACTTTGCAGGGTGCAGTATTATATGTGGCCAAAAGAGGTCCAATGGGACCTCTTTTGGCGCCACATATAGTACTGCACCCTGCAACATGGCTAGGTAATAAACATTGCCATTTATAATGCCAATAACTCTAACTTTGCAGGGTGCAGTACTATATGTTCAACAAATGCGAGACAAATTTCCAATGCAATAGGTCTCGTATGTGTTAAAGTTAGAGCTGTTGGTGTTGAAAATGACAATGTTTTTTACTTTTGCTTTTTTATACCACTGGCAATAGTGCTATGCAAATATAATAACTCCAATGCAAATAAAAAAGCAAAAGTAAAAAAAAACATTTTCAATGCAAACAGCTCTAACTTTGACAACTGCGAGACCTATTGCATTGCAAATGCTTGTTAGTAATTTGCGGCACAGCTGGCATGTCCTGCATGGGACTGTGATATTAGTGACTAATTAATATTTTTATGAAAATTAAGCAGAAAGTCACATGAAAATGTGAAATTACACAGAGTAACATTTATAAGCACCTCAATCTGCAGTGTGCACTCACATATAAAAAAAAATTGTAGTAATGTGTGGCGAAATTGCACAAGTTCTTGGCAGTCATTTTCTTTTCTAGAGAGTTCAGAAGGCTAGTGTGGTTGTAGTCAAGGAAGGTGTCACTAGTTTTATTTTTTACATTGTTTTAGGCCATTTTGTCACCCCAAACATACTTCCTTACTTTAATACCATCTCTGGCTAATGTACTTTTTTTAACTACCTACACAGAAAGCCACGTAAAACTTCACAAAGTTTTTTAAAGATTTTTTTCCGAACAACTTTGATAGATCAAGTATAACATGTGGTGTTACATCTTCAATAAATCTGAATGCACATATCACTAGTGTGATTACAGTAAAAGAGGCACGTAACATTTGTATAATGTATCGCGAATGGCAATCTGTAAATCATGGTGGCTGAGATCCAGGCATCTGAGCAGACCTATCATCCGAAGTCCTAAGAAGGAATAGTCTAAGTGGGTCCCAGATGTACCTAGGCCACAAGGTCCGGGGAGGGAGTTCAGCAAATGTCTCACTCCTCTCATTACAGTGGGCCATGTTAGCAAGCCAGTCTTATCATCAGGGGATGTGTGGACCACACCACTGCATGGTGATCCTCCTCTTAGCTAATACACAGGCCATAGCGGCCAGATGGCGGACCACAGGGGGAATTCTCTTGACATAGCCCGGGAGCACAATCAATGGATCTGGGTCAATTGTATCTCCAATCATGGCTGAGGTGGTATCTCTCACTTCTCACCAAAACCCCTGCACTAATGGACCACCCCAAGCCAAATGATAAAATCCTGCATGTTCTGCATTGCATTTAAGGAAGAGACGTGATCTAGAGGCATCTATCTTAGACTGTCATTCAGGTGTGAAATATGCTTGGTGCCAGGAAATTGAGATGTAGCCATTTATGACAGTGGTTTATGGATACCCTCTGCATCTGTGAGCAACAATACTTCAATTGCTCATCTGTGAAACTCGTATGTAAATCCCTCTCCCATGTCAGTCTGCTGCGTAAATGTGGACGTGTGCGCAGTTTGAGGCAGCATAAGTCTGGATACCTAGAGCATCGCATCAGAAGAACGGATTAATTGGGTCAGTGGCAGGAATTCATCTAGTTATGTTGGAATCCCGGCAGGTGTTGCCGGGCTACATGTGTTAGTCTGAAGTGCATGCAATGGTCAAGCGGAGTAAGCCTAGCCAGAGGTTTTAGATCACTGATGTGTGTTACTGTGGCATTGGTGTAGAGCAAGGGTCTTCAAACTGGGGGGCCAGCTCCCCTAAGGGGACCTCAAGTGATCCCAGGGGGGCACCAGGCTCTAGTCAAAAGAAGTATTATGCTGATAGCAGTTCTTTGTTTTCAGCGGAAATAAATGAGCAGCAATAAGCCGCTCTGTAATGGGCCATCACTAACATCTTTTGTCATTTATATCCTGGCTGGGAGAAGGTGTCAAAAAGGAAGGGACTCCAAATATTTTTCAAAACCCTTACCCCCATTTCTAATAACCACACTCTGGATACTTGTACATGTTATTAAGGCCTGCCTGACCAGAATAGTATGTTTGGCAAGCATGTATTTGATTGCATTTTTAAAATGGTAACAGAATTTACCTGCAATGTTTAAATAAGTCTAGACATATTTAAACATTGGCAGTTTAATAGAAAAATTAAAAAAAATTTGAGGGGGGCTCTATTATTTTTATTTTTTTTTGCACTGGGGGGGTGCTGCATTAGAAAATTTGAAGACCTCTGGTGTAGAGGTTGCCCATTTCCCCAAAGCTCATTGTTTTCAGAGCCGCACTAGCACGAGGGTCTGATGTCAGGGGGAAGAGCGGGTTCTGTCTTATACGGAGCACTTTGGAGTATAATACCAGGAAGCCAAGCTTCCTGCCAAGTCTTTATCAGGCCGAGCACATAGCTGCAATTGGTTGAAGCTCTTTCATGTCCTTGGGAAGTCTGACTGGCAGGAGGGCCCGAAGTGGAATACCCTCTGATAGTAATTCAACTCCACATGAGGGACCTCAAATCCACCCCTTTCATAAGGCAATGTAATCATGTCCCAACTAATTCGGGGTTGTCCTCCCGCCCATACAAGTTTAAGTAATAGTTCAAAAAATGATCTGCGAATGGGTTAGGTATGTTAACAAACAGGTAGAGTAAATTAGGGAGCACCACCATTATGATGAGTTCAACCCTGCCTACCAGAGACAGCGGTAACGTAATCCAATTCTCTATTTGCATGGATAAGTTTCTCGCTAATGTTCCATAATTCAGTCGGAGGTGTGTCTCCCTGTTACTATGAAGCATGATACCCAGATATCTGACCTCACCTGCCATCCAATTCACCGGGTCCACCAGGTCCACCTGGACAGTGCTATCAGTAAGGGGGAACAGTTCAGACTTTGGGCCTGATTTAGATGTTGGCGGACCCGGTCCAGCTGTTGCTTTTTTGACAGATTTCCCACCCACCGACTTGGCAGTCCACCCGCTGTATTTAGATGTTGGCAGGTCTCTGGAGGGAAGACTGTCAGAGTCCAGCCACCTCCCCAAGTATTTTGATCCCACATCGACAGCATCAGAGGCAGAGGCGGCTGGAAGAGGGAGTCCCGCCAAGAATACCACTGCGCTGAGTACGATGTGCCTTTGGGTCGAGGTAACTGTGGTGGGATTCCCTCCTACTTTGGTTTAGCAGAAAGTTGGGGTCTGTGTCGCAGTAGTGCAGATCGCCGCAAGGCTCTGATCACTCTCTGGAGTGGTACTGAAAGCAAAAGTAAGGCCCAGTCAAAGGAAGCCCAAGGCCCGTGTGACCCCCACTTCACATAGTTGTATGAATCATGGCAGCATGAAGAAGAGCCAGGCCGGCCAACAATGTCCTCTCAAGACACAGATGGGATGCGGTGAATGCAAGTATCAGAGAGTGAGCAGCAGTGGCGTAACGAAACTCGAGGGGGCCCCCCTGCAAAGTACGTGGAGGGCCCCCCTTCCGGCTCACTCAGGAGCTCTCAGTCCAGCATACTTTGCTGAGGGGGCCCCCTGGAGCTCGGGCCCCCCCGCACTGCGGGGTCAGCTGGGGGCCTTTGTTACGCCCCTGGTGAGCAGGGATGGCTCGATTTGGCAGGCGGCCCGCAAATGCGGCCTCAGGTTCTCCAGCAACCCCTGTCGCCACTGGGCCTACGAGGTCTGCGTTTGTGACCAGTGTGCATATATCTCCTCACAGGCGGAGAGGCACTAAAAAACAATGCTGCCCGGTCCACCACAAACCCCCGCCCCTTTACCACACCACCTCCCGCAGCGAGAGTTATTTTTACCAGTCTTTGGCCCTCAGAAAGGGACCACTCACGGAGCTTCACTTCAAGTGGCTATCTTGAAATTTCACAAAGTTTAAGAGCACATTAGGCAAAATATGTGATTTGCATGCATTCACATATGAAAAGTGCACGATGTACTACACGCCATCATTGTGCAACATTCGTGGCACCCATTTATTTTTTTTATAGGGAGTTGAATAGTGTGGAGGTGCAGTTGCTGTCAGGGAAGGTACCAGTAGTCTTATTGTGCATTATTAACCACTCCTCTATACTGTAACAACCCCTGTGTCTGCTGATTTTTTAATTTTCGTTTACCAATTTATATTTTTTTCTGGGAAATCAAGTATGGCAAATAGTGTTCAGAAACTGTTGAGGGCTGCACCCACTCACGCCTGCAGTGCAACCATTTTTAATTGATTGGCTGGGGTGCATCACTGATCTGTTACATCTGTAAGAACCACTCCACAGGTTAGGGGTAGATAATACACCTGTGTGGGGGGCTACCCTTCTAGGAAAGGCAAGTGTGCCACTGCAAGCGGCTCTACACTCATGGTACAGCAAGACTGATGTCACTGTCATGGAGGGGACCACATGCACCGCCTGATCCTCGAGGATCATGGCTTAGTTGAGAAGTATTTTCCATATTTAACAAAACAATAGCTGCATAAATACATTTGAAAACTATGCATCCTGTGTATGATGTTCCTAAACCACAAGTTTTGCATCTTCTTTATTTCACAGTTTCACTGATTGGGGCAGCTGGTACCTCCTTTTCTTGGGTGTAATGTAGTCAGAAACCTTGTCCCTCTTTGAGAAGGGTCAATGTTTGTTGCATTTGAGACACATCTGTTGTGCAGTTGTGTACAATCATGAGGTCAGTGGAGGAGAAGGTATAATCCTAGGATAAATAACTATTGGTAGAATAAAAATATTAAAGGTGAATGGTAGGTTAGATACATCTCCAGAAGTATCAAATGGTTTTACCCATTCTGTGTCTATGGGAACATGTGTTCGTACATATGGCCCATATGGATCTGAAGGCCAGATTCTGCATGTGTGGCTCTTTGAATGTTTTCTACATATCCATGCGATGCTTGATATACAAGGCTAGTCATTACTAATAACTGATTGCGTCTTTTTGTTTCACAGCCATTTGAAGCCAGTGGAGGTGTACCTGCAAGGAGCATGGGTTGTTATAAGTCCTCTTTATTCATTCTACACTTGATAATTATTTTTAATGTTATATTTCACTTTCAATTGTGTAAAAAGTTGTCTAAAACATGCATCATCCATGTTGGTAGTGTATAATTGCTGACACATGTTCTTCCCAACTGCACATGTTTTGTAACCTTTTTCAGCGTTGAAGAATTGCTAAGTACAAAAATAAATAAATGAGAAGGCATCAAAAGAGTACATGAATCAGTGAGCCATGGTACAGGCGGTGTAACTCATGGCAGCCCTGCGTCAAAGCAAAGCATTCCCTGAAGCCCTATGTCCTTCCCAGTAAACATGGTCGGCAGAGGTAGGTTGGTGGTAATGTCAGATTTGTTTGAACAGCATAGACTGCTGAAATGATTTGCGTCTATGTGATATTAGCATGCAGTTCCCATGCTGTGTGTAGACACTCCTAGGAGGGTTCGGTGCACTAGAAAAGCATTGGTCTGGTGGCTTCTGTGCACACACATAGAGTAACGTGATAACCATAGACAAACCACCAGGCATGACCGGCACAGGTAAGTGCGGTGGGGCGGGGCAGGGGCAGGGCAGTGTGAGGGGGGGATCGACTGATGACAGGATAGGTAAAATGTAATAAAAAAATAAACAAAACTACTTACCTTGCACTTGCCACATTGCCGAGTCAGCGATGCGGCGAGCGCAAGGTAAGTGGTTTACATTTTTTTTAAATTAAATTTTACCTATCCCGTCATCTGTTGACCACCCCGACCCCACCCCACCCCACCACCCCACCATCCCACTGCTTTTTCCCGTGCCAGCCACACTTGCAAACCACTTCAGCACCTCGTCAGGAGTAAAAACCACAGTTTAAATGCAATTAGCACATATTAGAAAGAGAAGAATGTGATTGCATTGTATTTTTACCTTCGTATGGCACTTAAAGCCCTAGTCAGATGCTCTTGAAGTGCTTGGACTAATGGGTAGCAGGAAACAATATGGCTGTTATCATGGTAAGAAGTGTATGGGCAGTATGGGAAACCTTTCTCATATTGTGACTGGATGACCAAGTGGCGTCTCTAGTCCAGTTGGCTGAACCCAAGCAAAGTGTGTATTTGGGTCAGGAGAACTAAGGGATAAAGGAAAGTTTAATTTGGTTCAGATTCCAATAATATTAAAAGGGTTTTTAATAAATCAGGAAAAAAGGCGCCCAGCTCAATAAACGGTAGTGTGTAAAATAAATCTAAAGTGTATGGTGCTACCAGGTAAGGGGATAATTCCCTAAAACCCCTCAATGTGTGTAAGGTCAAGCCCTACACAATGTAAATACAATATAAGTCCCGGGCACACATGAACTAGGTGTAAAACCAAAAATGGTTTTGAAATTTGCGAAAAAAAGTCTCAATGTCCAATCTCCAATGTATTCATTCTTGTTTTAATTGCTCAATGGAACACACGAAAACCAGCCGACACGTGTTTCGTCGCCAATGGGAGTTAACCCGCGACTTCCTCAGGGCTTAAAAGTAGTGTGAAACTTGGTACGAATGCTCTGCCGGTGATAATTCCAACCCGGCAAGTCACGATATATCCAGCATCAAAAAGAAAATGTCTGAACACCAGTGATATCTTGCAAGGAGTAATGCAATCTTCGTATTTAGCTTCAGCAGAAGGCCTAATCCTATAGATTATTCGTAAACGTGCTACAAACTTCTGAATGTGCGAAGAGTATTCCGTGTCTCTACAAGCGGGTGCGCTGTAGAATTGAACTGCCGTTAAATGCCGAATGATTAACCGGGTTTTTGGTTTTACACCTAGTTCATGTGTGCCCGGGACTTATATTGTGGTTCAGATTCCTTTTGCTTGTCCACTATGCCTTGAACAGCGGGCAATGTGATAAGTGTTTTGAATAAGGCACGATGAGTGCTTGCATGGAAGAGATAACAAGGGTCTGAGAAAATATGACTACATCACTCCATCTTGATGGGATCTTACTGGCTCCACCTGCCTACACACACCATCCTTAAAACCAGGTGCATCATCTACAAAGCTATCACAACTGATACCTCACCTATCCGGCAAACCAACTCTCTACCTCCAGTGGCTCTCATTACAGACACAGCCAGGACATCATCAGATTGCAGATGAGGCACAAAAATGGAAAACAAAGCAACAGGCCTTCTCCATTTATGCACTCAAAATCTGGAACTTCAGACCAGTATCCATCAGAAATGACAACCCTGCTCTAATTAAGGAAAGACCGATTGAGACCTCTTTAAAGAACACTACATCACAAGGAAGTAACAGTCCATGTCCACTCATAATCCAGCTATATCTTCAGTCCTTTTCTAACTGTACCTTTGCGTTTGACCCTGTATAGAATTCTGCTGCCCTTTGGCTAGGTTTGCTCTATACTCATAAAGCAAACATACAAGCCTGTTTGCATGCACTGCTTATGTTGCTGTACTTGTCTAGCTGTGCTTATACAAGGTGAAGTGTCCACATTCACTTAGTCAGAAATGACTGAGGTCACAGGCTCAGAAGTAGTCAGACTGCTCCTTCCACTTTCATGATGCATCGTCAAGTGATGGTGCATTTGCATGTCACATGTTTGAACCCAGAATACAAAAGGCATGAAGCCAACAATAATAGGTATGTCTATTGACAATGTAAAAATGTTGTTGTTACAAACATCTGAGTTGTTTAAAGACACATTAACACTTAATCATATCCCTAACTATGATTCCTTCTGCGACCATAATTAACATTTTTCTCTTTTAGAACATGTGTTGGGTCTCAGACTGACGTTTTATGATGCAGTGAAGAAGAAACAACTGCAACACCTCCATGTCTCTTTTCTCACACACTCTTCTTAAGTCATCCCTTACCCTATCCAGAGCACCCATTACTCTAGACCTGACCCAGACTATCCAACATCTAAACTCACCTTCCTTACCTCCAGAACAAGTTAGCCCTATCCTGTTTCTTATCCCAACACCACCCTTACTTTATTGCTATGACACCATCCTCAACACCATTCTCTTCCTCTATTCCAACATGTCCCTTCGATTGATTTACCTAAAAAATCCTAAAACCTGAATGATAAGATAAAACACAAAAATATGACCCCCTTACTCACTCAATGAGGTGAAAGGCAGTCAATGATATGAACATTGAGGGTTCAGGAAGTGTGACATGATTTGTGGAAACGATGTGTGTTTACTGGAGTGTGTAATTCAGTGCTTGTTTTATTGAGAGTGCCAGACAAAGAATATTTAGAGATCCTTTTGTACTTCCTGAGATTTTTGATCCTAAAACATTCTTCAACTTGGACAAAACAGAATCCATAACTCTGACCTATCCTTTTTCTTTAATTGTTTCCTCTCAAAATTATATCTAGTAATTTATAAATTTAGGCTTTGAAGTTACCTTCTTTCCTTTGACAACTTCTTTAGGATTTAACTCATTGACAGGTTTGCACCCATTTGGAAATTCAAAAGGGGAATCACTGGTTAGTGATTTTGAAAAAGGAAATGTAAACGTCTGTAGTCTTGTGCAAATTTATCAATTACTTTTTCAATCAGCTGTTATTTGTTTTCATCAATTTTTGCTCGATGTATGTTCATCATGCACAAACCCAATAAGTGATCATCTGCTATTGTCGACCTCAACCAGTTTTTCACCCTTCTCATTGCGCAGAAAGACCTTTCCACTGTACAAGTGGTCACTGGTAATGTGAGAGCAATGAGAATTGCTTGCTGGACTGATGGAAATAAATCTGCATGGTTTAGCAAATCCAGAAATCCATTGTCAAACTGCTCATCCTTCATTGACCGGATTTCAAACTATATGACTGCTTCGACTTCCAGGTTTTCAATGTTGTAAATCTTTCTGATGTTTGTAATCTGGCATTTGTATTGTTCAAGTGTCATTTTTTCCATGCACTTTGGGTAAAGTGAGAACAGACTGAAAGTTATCTTGTTTTCATTTCCAAACCAGCTTTCTAATGATGAGATGAAAGAGTCCATGGATGGCACATAGACAGACTGGAGATAGTATTCTTCCACAGAAGAGGAACCATAATTAGAATGAAATACTTGCCAGCCACACTGTCTGGGAACACAAAGTTCGATGTTCAATATTTATGCCTTTGTTTGAACAAATGAAAACATTTCCTTAAATTGCTCTTCTGATTTTTGTCTGTGATCACGGAACACAGCCAGAAGGTCTTGCACGTGATTACACACCTTGAGGATATCAAGCTGAACAGCTTGGAGAGCCTGGCTTACAGATTTCAATCTTGACGAGTAATTTGAAATTATGGACAAGCAAAAGAGAAAGCTCACTGTGCTTGAGGAACATTGCAATTGATATGCATCGTGACGTGTATTCCCTGATGCTGTAGTAACCAGTAAGTTTAATTTCTTAAAAATCTCTTCAAAGTTTGAGTTAAAAATTCTAATGCTCTTGTATTATGCTGCCCATTTGTGTTTCCTCAGCAATGGCACATTGGGAATAAGAGATCTTCTTTTTTGGGCTCTCCCGGAAAAACTTGATGATGGCTTTCACTGTGCCAATAGAATTCCGTATATTAGGAACAGCATTCAGCTCATTAACAACTAAATTAAGTTCATATGTAGCACAGTGAGCAAAAGCAGCTTTAGGATATTTTCTCTTTATTATGGTTTGAACGCCACCTTCCTTTATTGTCATTGTAGAGCATCCATCATATCTTTGGCCGTATAGTTTTTCTAAGTTTAATGCTAATTTAGAACATGTATTCATATTTGCAATTGAGATAGCATCCATTTCTATTATGGTTGAAAATTCTAGGAAGTCTTCTCTGATGACAGCTACGGTCTACTTGTGACTACAAAACGTACTCCAAGTGATATCGGTTCTTTCCGGATATGTCAGCACTTTCATCAGCAATGATTGAAAATCCATTTGACATATTGACTAAGGATACTAGATCTTCTCTTAATGTTTCTTAACATAATGTAATCAATTAATTTTCAACTCGAACTGATGTATAACGTGCATTAACTGGTACATTTTCCAGTTGATTCTTTAGGATCACATCTCCTGCTTCAATGCAAAATTGGTACTGACTTTGCACGGTTCTGGTTCTACTTTTTCCCGCACATAAAGCAATGTCATGTGTGTCACAAAATAAGATAGTGGACAAAATTGGAAAAAAACATTTTCCGAATTTTCTTCAACTTGCCTTTTCACAGCACTGTCTAGTTGGCAAACAACACTTGTATCTAGTTTCTTTCTGATCGCCAAAAAGTGAGTTGCATCCACTTGTGCGTTTTTATGCAGAGACCATAAAACATGGTTGCGTGCACTTTCATGGAAGTCTTTATATTTAGTGCAAGGCATAGTTATGAATGTTCCTTGTGTCTCATGATGAACTGGCTGTGGAAGAACTCTGCAATACTTGCAAATCGCACCTTTCAGTTGTGGAGAGTAGCTAAGCTATGATGAAAACTGATTAATCCACATATGATGGAAATAGCATGGTCCACCTGAATCCTTCTTAAAGTCATAATTTTCTGGTGGGGTCTACGTATTAATTAGTAGATTGTATATAAAATTGTCTGTTAGTTTTTTTGATGAATTAAAATACAATCCAATATCATTTACAGGAGCATCAACATCATGGCTACATTCTATTGGAGCTGAAATTGGACCTTCAAAACTGATTGTGCTTGGTTCTTCTGCCTCCTGTTCACCATGTCTGGATTCTTTTCTTGTTTCCTTAATATCAGATTCTAAATCAACTAATTTTCGTTTCGAAAAAAAATTGCGGATGTTCATTTAAAAAAAGAAATAGAGATCATGAAATACTCTGCTTATCACCAGATTGGCTGCATTGAATAAACTGTGAGTTGTAGATGAGCTACAGGGAGTTTAAAAATCCCTTTAAATTTCTCCTGTAAGGAGAACCAAGCTTTGCTAGCATAATGCATAGTTACATTGATAAGAAGAAATTTGTGAACTTCAAATAACTCACCTACAATGCACTATTTATTGAATGCAGCCCTGTATGCAGTAATATATACTTGAAAAAGGAAAAGTGTATGTGTGTGGATATATATACACACACATACAATATATATGTATACTGTAGTAGCAGATTTTACTTGCCACAGCACCGGAAGGCATGCACAGCAGGTGCCACAGCACTAGATGGCACCCACAGCACCAGATTGCAACCAAAACACTTGCCACAGGACAAGCTATAAACCCACAGCACTCGCTTTGGCACTGGATGGCATCCACTTCATTCACCAAGTATAATCCCACATCACCAGATATAATCCCACAACACTAGATAATCATACAACCCTCCATGGTGGCACAAAATATAAACCCACTGCTTTCTCCTGCTTTTGTCTTGCTTTTTACTGCTTTCTCCTTCCTCTCACCCATTTTTCTGAGTGCTTTCTCATGCTTTTGCCTCGTTTTTTTCTCCTCTCTCCTTCTGCTCCCCCATTTTTCTGAGTGCTTTCTCCTGCTTTTGCCTTGCTTTTTACTACTTATTACTTCCTCTCCCTGTTTTTCTAAGTGCTTTCTCCTGCTTTTGCCTTGTCTTTTTACTGCCTTTTGCTCCTTCTCACCCATTTTTCAGAGTGCCTTCTCCTGTTTTTGCACTGTTTGTTTTTACTGCTTTCTCTTTCCTCTCCCAAATTTTTCTGAGTGCTTTCGCATGCTTTTGCCTCATTTTTTTCTGCTCTCTCCTTCCTCTCCCCTGTTTTACTAAGTGCTTTCTCCTGTTCTTGTCTTGTTTTTACTGCTTATTTCTTCCTCTTCCCCTGTTTTTATGAGTGCTTTCTCCTGCTTTTGCCCCCATTTTTTTTTATTGCTTTCTCCTTCCTCCCCCCATATTGCTTATGCTTTTGCCTCTTTTTTCTACTCTCTCCTTCCATTCCCCCTGGTTTTCTGAGTGCTCTCCCTTGCTTTTGCCTTGTTTTTACTGCTCTTTCCTTCCTCTCCCATGTTATTCTGAGTGTTTTCTCCTGCTTTTGCCTTGTGCTTTGCTACTTTTTTCTTCCTCTCCCCCCATTTTTCTGAGTGCTGTCTCTTGCTGTTGCCCAGTTTTTTTACTGCTGTCTCCTTCCTCTCTCCCATTTTTCTGAGTGCTTGCTCATCCTTTTGCCTCATTTTTTTCTGCTCTCTCCTTCTGCTTCCCCTGTTTTTCTGAGTGCTTTCTCCTGCTTTTGCCTTGTTTTTTACTGCTTTTTCATTCTTATCCCCCTGCTTTTCTAAGCATTTGCTTCTTTTTAACTGCTTCTTTTTCCTTTCCCCCGTTTTTCTGAGTGCTTATTTTCCCTTCTTTTTCACTGCTTCTCCTTGTTTTTTCATCAACAGTGCTGCACAAGGTATATTGTTTCTAAACTGCCCAACAAATGCCTGAGGGAGCAAACTATGACATACTGCCGGGATTGGATGCAGCAGGTTGTTCGGGGGCCAAAAAGTGCTATGAGCCACTGAGCCAGTGAGTGAATGTGTTGTGCAGAGTGCTGCTGCAGAGCACGACACACTCTGCTTCTTACTCTCTCCTCTGAACTCCGCTGCCTTTCTGATTTGCGACACACGAGGTTGAGCAGTGCGCGCTATGCTTGGGGCTCGGACCAGGCCGTGGCGGGGCAACTTAGGAGACGGAGTGGTGATCGGACCATGATTGGTCCAACTCTGGAATCGGGACACGTGAGGCGGCTCTCAGTGCTGCCAGACTGCAATGGCAGACTGAGGTCAGAGTGTCATTGTTAACTGAGCGCTACACTACTACCAATGAGAGTCTCATTGGTAGCGTAGCGCTCACCTACCAATTACAGTCAGCAGGCTGCCACTGGTAGCTGCATGCCTCCAAGAGGACCCACCCGCCATGACCTGGTCCATCCTGGACTGTTTTTGGTGCACTGGTGCCGCCCATAATACTAGACTAGTGCTAGTGCAGCGTAACACTACGGTGCAATGCACTGCACTGTAAATCCACCAGGCTGCTGCCTGCCACTGCCAGGCAGCCAATGAGTGACCTGAGTGATCTGGGTGGGGGGGGGCAAGAACCCCTTTTTTCCCACTCTGCGGACACCCATGGTTATTACCCTCATGTGAAAGCATGCCCAGAATGAGAACATGCAAAATAGCAGACTTAAGAGTCCAGAAAGCACACAGTCAATTCTGATTTGGGAATTGTGAGGGGCCAAGTAATAGGGAAATTCTTGAAGAGTGGGGTTAAATAGTCTCCAAGAGTCTGATAAGGCATTGTGTGTGATAGTATGCTTGAATGCTTCATGGGCCTTATGGGGAAGGAATCTCGTATTTGAGTGCCGGTCGAGGAAGGGATCAATGGCTGCAGCCACCACCCAATTTGACATTCTCTGGGGAGTATAGTGCAGCCTTCTGAGAGATATTTCTCCAGTCAGTTGGATCGGGGCATGTAGGACCATAAGCGTTCATTATTGTAAAAGTAGTATTATCAATTTTGAAATGAACTAATACCCATCTATCCTTGTCATTCTCCTGGGTAGCAAGTGATATATTTGAACTCGTATGGCACAGTATTCCCACACTGTCTGCATGAAACACAAAGGGGAAAAAACAGAGTTCATCCACCCATTGCTTTTTTAAGCTTGTTAATATCTGCATCAGTAAGGTGCATTTCCTGAAGTAATGCGCATTGGCATTTTAGTCTCGATAGGTGTGCTAAGACATGTTGGTGTTTAATGGGGTTTTTCAAACCTTTAACTTTCCATGTTGTAATTCTGAGCTGCATACAGGAAGAAGTCATCAAAAAACATTTTAGGAAGTATCCAATTGGAGAAGACAGAGAGTAAGGGAAGACAGATAGAAGAGAGAAGAGAAAGATGAAGAAGAAGGGGCAAGAAACCCCAGTAAGTATATAGAATGTAAAGGCAACACAGGAAGAAAGTTCCTTGGTTGCTGTAATATTATTAATGACAAAAGAGAACATCCTGAGAGATGAACAGGGTACAGAGCACCTTATGAAGATGGAACTGAACTTAGCTCCAGTGAACAAAAGGGGCAGACACAGCAATGACAAAGACAAAATAAAGGCTACTAATTGTTAGAGAAGGGGAGGTCAGCAATAAACATTGCCATAAGAAACAATCACTAGGAAGATAAAAACGGAAAGATGAATAACATTATGTAAAACATACCATGAATGACAGGAGAGGATACAGTGGGAATGGTACACAACAACATTAGGGCAGGGATGACAAACGGAATACTCCTTATAACATCATGGTGCTGAAATACAAAGGGAAATAAACAAAAAATAAAAAAGTTAAATAAGGTAGTAATCCGTAGGAAAAACTGTGCCTAGATCGATAAAAAGAAGATGGTTAGACATAAAAACAATTAGACTTGGCATAAATAACAGACATGTTTCAGCAGTGGGCCAGTCTCCATGTCCTCCTCCTGATGTTGGCGAAGAAAAGTCTGCAGCTGACCTTCAAAAAAGTATGAGTTCTCTTTGTATGTTATGTTGAAAAAGTATGGGTAGACCAGAGTGAATCTAATATTAAAAACCTTTAGTTGTGGACGGAATTCAAGGAAGTGTTTGCATCTGAAAGTCGGGATACTGGAGACATCCTGCGAGAAATATACTTTGTGAACAGGCCATTGCAAGGATCCTACTTGTTGGGCAACATAGAGAACTTGCATCAAGTCGGTGGATCGCAAAAAGAGAATAATTATTCCTCTTGGTCGCATATGAGAGGCTGATGCCGATTGTTTGGGGCCTAGATGATGGTCTCTTTGGATGCTGAGAGGGCTGTGCTCTTGTAAATGGACAATGGAGGGGATGCCCTTTTGCAAAAAGGAAATCATGTTGGGCCCCTCTGAGTTTTCTGGAATACCATAAAGCAGCAAATTGTTCCTTTGGGTTCCTGTTTTCCAAATCTTCAGTAATCATTTTGAGTTGCTCAATTTCCTTTGTCAGCTGAGCTACACATCACTGAATCTATTGTTCAACAGATGTGATACAGTGATCATGAGTGGAACATTTCTCCTCGATGCGTTGAAGGGATTCATTGGTTTCCACAACAAAAGGTTTTAAGGTCCTTATCTCTTCCAAGATGTGTTATAACATGGGAGGAGATGGTGATTTGGAAGGAGAGTCCAAGTCTCTTTTAGGTCTTTTGACTGAACCAGAAGGTTTTTGGACACGGAACCAGAAGCTAAGGGATCACCCCCATTCCAAAGTCACTGGTTCTTTCCATTAGAATTGAGATGCTGTCAGGGGTTAGGGCCTGTTGACAACATTTATGTCATATGATGAGCTTGTTGGAGGATGGGAGGGGTGTGGTCTTTTCCCTCCGCTTCGGAGATCTGATCATATAGCAAGATGGGCCGATAGAGCCTACACAAGGACAAGGAGTAGCATATATCCAATAGGAAATGCTTCACCTGCCAGGAATTTTGAGAAACCATGAGGCTGGAAGCAGTAGTCCATGTGGCAGCAGGAAAAATACAATTGTAGGGTTAACGAAGTGCAGGGAGACACTATTGTGAAAGACTGAACTGCTATGGGAAATATCCAATGAGAAAGGAACTGACCATATGGAAAGCAAATAAGCCCATTACTGTTACCAAAACACTGCAACATTAAAGTTCCAAATTTAGGGTAGAAATGTCTTGCTACCTTCTGTGGCGCATCATAGAATTTCCTTCAGAAGAGTGGTAAGGCTTAAAATGGCAGCTCCTTCTGATGCGTGTAGTCGGCACTGCATGCAAGAGAGACAAAATTTGTCTCAAAATGTATTGCCTACCTTCTGATTGCTCATTCCAGGTAAGGATAGAGCAGCCAGGGACTTGCAAAGTAGTGCTCCAGAGTTTTCTCCAGAGCCACACTGGAGTGTTATGAAGCGGCTGCCATCTTGTGCAGCGCTCGCGTTGCACATCACACCTCGTGTGCTCAGAAGTCTTAACATTAACAGCAGGCATGTAATTACTTAATAGCCTGAATCAATGCTGGAAGCTACAGAGAAAGATGTATTACTGTGTACCTCCATAGACACAATTACACCTTAGCGAAGCACAGATCCAAGGGACTGCCACAACAGGACATTGAAAGTTTAGGCCACCAAGTAAGGACCATGACCATCTGCTGTCCTCCTAAGACGAACATGTGTCCATCTGTCAGCGCTCAAAATACATTTGGCATAATGGTAAGAAGTGCAAAAGTTGAAGTCAAAAAAGCACATTACAAAGAGGGATCACAAGAGGACAGTGACCTATTCCAAGCTCTAAAAGACACTCCAGTCTTCACTGAATCTCCTGCTCTGGGCATTTTGTGCGAGGCATTGTTGATGGTAGAGAAGATGTCATGAGCAAAGGCATTTACCTGGTCTATAGTCTAGGAAAGAACTTAGGGCCACATTAATTTTATTTAGCGAGTCTCTAATTGAGATTTTTTGCGACTCGCAAAATGAAATGTACTAATGCGTCTTAGACACATTAGCGATGCCCAATATTCATAAGGCAGGTCACAATTTGAGACCCATTGGGAATGGGCAATAACACAGGAATAGTGGCCTGCAGGTGGCTGCACACCACCATGTCTGTGTTTGCTTTTAAATAAAGCAAAGAATTTTTTTAATGCAGTCCGTTTTCCTTAAAGGAAAACGGGATGCGTTTCATAAAGAAAAATGAAACATTTCTTCCATTGCTGCCAGTCACAAAGGGGAAGGGGTCTGGGACTAGCTTACCACCTACTTGAAGTAGGCGGTAAACTGTGATTGTTTTGCGACCGCATTCTAGTCGCAAAACAATAGTACATTCCCCTGCACTCGCTAATAGGAAGGGACACCCTTGGCATGCCCCTTGCTAATAGCCAATGTCAAAAGGCATATTTCCAACCCCCTCCATGGCGGTCGGATCCTAATTAGGTGGTCGGGACTGCCGACTACCTGTTGGACAGTCCCTTTACCGCAACGATCCTGGCTCGTCTGATCGGCATCGTAATTAGGGCCATAATTCCTTGTACAATGGTCATGGCTTTAAACAGAAACTGATTTTTAACTGGAAGTCAATGCTGCTGAACTAAAGTAGGTGTAACATGTTCTTCTTACTGCATAACTGATTAACCCATTGGTTAATCAAGGCTTCTGGAGTGGCAAGGTAAAGAGCATCACCATAGTCAAGCCTGGATTAAACTAACGCATTAACTATGGTAATGTGATGAACAGGCTCAATGTATGGAAATAATGATTGTACAATTTTCAAATGTCAAAAACAGATTTTAGAGACAAGAGTTAATTGTGCTTTCAATGATAACTTGTCGTTCAGCAAAATGCCTACGTTTTGTGGTGAGTTCAAAGGTTTAGGACAAGCGTCCACTGTTTCTGGCTGGGGAATTTAAATCATGGAAGAAGACTGAGAGGAAAACAGAAGCAGCTCAGTTTTATCTGGATTTCATTTCCTGTGGTTAATGAACATCCACCATTGAATGATGGATAAAGATGTAACCATAGATTGTTGACAATCAGGCTGTGGAAGAGGTACTGGATAGTTTTAAAATCAATGCATATCGTCCGCATACATGCAAAAAGAGGTTCCATACTTTGTCATACTCTACCCAAAGGCAGCTGTTGGGATGGAAAAGTCCTCTGCATGGCAACGTATGTGCACCCCTGCCATGTGTGCCCCAGCTACATGGATATCTGGACCTCTGATAAGGATTTTTTATCATTAGCAAACATGTATCATGGCACCATGCACCATGACCTAGGCCAGTCTCATGGTAATGCAGTCTTCTTGGACTGGGAGGGGCTCATGAAGCCCTACCCTCATGATTATAGAGGACTTTTTGGATAGGACCATCCTTGCTGTGGCATTCACCCAGATTTTTGTCGTCCTATGCTGAACCCATTTTTGCTGGCCATAGGACTCTGTGCACTTTACCACTCCAACCAGAGATAAAGTGCTTGTGCTCACGCTTCTAAACATTGTTATATTGACATGAATCTAATTACCACATTTAGGGGCCTATTAGCAATAACCGGCGATAATTATCGCTAAGCGCAGTTAGCGCTAGGATAATTATCGCCGGCTATCGCAGGTTTCTATCGCGGAGATAGCGTGCTATCAGCAACGCTTATCTCCAAAGCGATAGAAACCCTGGAGAACAGTGTGAATATCGCTTGAAAACAAGCGATATTCACACTGTGACCAGTGTTAGCTTGGCGATAGGGCGAGGGGATTTAGCCATGTAATCCACCTCCCATTGGATTACATGGCTAAGTCAGGTTTAGACCAGGCGTTAACAAACCAGCGCTAAACGTGTTTAGCGCTGGTTCGTTAATCACCTCCCCTGCCTCGCTAATAGGCGATAGCGACCTTAGCGACTGTTTCCAGTCGCTTTTAGGTTGGGAACGCCTACTTTGCATGCCATTAGCGATAAATATTGCTGGCATGCAAAGCGGCACCCAACCCGGTCGCTATCGCCTAGAAGCTATCGCTAACAGCAGTTAGCGACAGCTTGCTAATAGGGCGTTTGAATTATCGCCGCTTTAGCGAGAAAAAGTCCTGCTAAAGCGCCGATAGAGCCCCTGATAATATGCCCCTTAATTTACTAGGCTCTTGTACATAGTACTACATGTATACCTAGGGCCTGTAAATTAAATGATACATGTGGGCTGAAGCACTTATTGTTTCACCCACTAAAATAGCACTAAAGAGGCAGTATAAAACATGTTTCCAGGCCTGCCCCTGCAGCCTGGGTATGCTGTTTTAAAACAGCCATTTAGTCTTGGCAAAATAACCCTTACTTTTTAATACTTATAAGTTAAGGTAGGCTCTAAATGCCCATAGGGCAGGGTGTGTGGTATTTAAAATGTAGGACATGTATATTTAAAGTTATACATGTCCTGGCAGTTAAAATCCCCTAAAGGTGTTTTTCACTGGAGCAGGGCAGGCTCGCCCATAGAAAAACACGGTGGTACATTACAACAACTTATAATGCTTAATTTCAGTTTGGGAGCAGCTAGAAAAATGATTTAAGGATTCATTTTAATAGTAATTTAAAATCCAAGTTGTTAGACCTGGCATCATTGGCGCGGGTCTCCCTTCCTCTTTTCGCTTCTGACCTTTTATGTTGGCTGGATTTAGATGCTCTGGGCGCTGTGCCACTGCCAATCAGTGACACAGCGCGAATGCTCCCTGTGTAAAGGTAACTGTATGAATTGGGATAACCATAATTGGCTCGTTTGGTTTACCTGTCAGCCCCTAGTATCAGTGCACTGTGTGTGCCCAGGGCTGGTAGACCAAATACTGCTGGTGGGCCTGCAGCGCTGATTTGCGCTACCCACCGAAGCAGCTTTCAAAGTATGTCTGTGTAGCATGTTCTAATAGCGAGTTACCCTCCATTTCCCTGTTTACTAGTGTGAGGCTATCCGTTCTCATAGGCCAGAATGGGCAGGCTGAGCATTACATGCCCTAATCCTACCTGCCCCCAGGAACCTGATAGGAACGTCGAATTTGATATGTGTAAGCTCAGAACATTGAGATACATCTTTTAGTAAGGATTATTAGCGTAGCCCGTGTTCGAAAATGCCTCTACAGAAAAGAGGTATTTTCTGGCCTAAGCTTTCCTGTAGGCTTTGCTAGCGTGTGTATTGGCCGTCTGGTTTGTAGCAGCAGGGCCAGCTGGGTCAGACCTGGCTGAGAGAGAGATCAGCATTTAGAGTAGGGTGAGGGGTGACTCTGATCTGAGCAGGGCCGTGCCTGGCAAGGTGAATGATGGCTCCACCTCCCACTGGGCGTCTGATAGCAGACCCCCAGATTCTCAAAGGGCAGGATGTCGCCTCGTAAACCAAGTGCTCCCTGACCCCACCGAACTGGTTCTGGCTGGATGCAGTGATTTGTGACTGCAGAGAACAAAGACTTTTTAGGTATAAAACGCTGCGCTGAAACCTTTTTCAGGTGTTTCTTCTGGATGTCAAGACGAAACTCTGTCCGAGCGGACAGAGGAAAGGACTTTGAAACTTTCACCAAGCTTGCTGAAGAAACTACCCGAGGGCCTGAATTGAGAGCGCCTCCTGCTGAAGTCTCAGGGACATTAGACTTCACCCCGTCAGCCGTCTGAATTCCTGCGCTAGGGATTCTACTTGCAGGTGAGGCCTCCGTCGAGTAATCCGGAACCTCTAGTTCTACTTTAAGGAACGCGGACTGGTAACCCTTGTTAACTCTGTGTGTGGGCCGCCGCAGCTAAGAGAGAGCTGCCGCCGCTGAGCGCCCGCCTTAATTTGAAGCTTCTGAACCTGTGTGGGCCACCGCAGCTAAGAGAGAGCTGCCGCCGCTGAGCGCCCGCCTTAATTTGAATCTTCAGAACCTTCGCTGAATCTGTGTGGGCCGCCGCAGCTAGAGAGAGCTGCCGCCGCTGAGCGCCCGCCTTAATTTGAATCTTCAGAACCTTCGCTGAATCGGTGTGGGCCGCCGCAGCTAAGAGAGAGCTGTTGCCGCTGAGTGCCCGCACTTGTGTCAGCTGTGTATTATCGTGATTTGTCCTGTGGGCCGCCGCAGCTAAGAGAGAGCTGTTGCCGCTGAGTGTCCGCACTTGTGTCAGCTGTGCATCATCGTGATTTGTCCTGTGAGCCGCCGCAGCTAAGAGAGAGCTGTTGCTGCCGAGTGCCCGCACTTGTGTCAGCTGTGCATCATCGTGATTTGTCCTGTGGGCCGCCGCAGCTGGGAGAGAGCTGTTGCCGCTGAGTGCCCGCACTTGTGTCAGCTGTGCATCGTCGTGATTTGTCCTGTGAGCCGCCACAGCTAAGAGAGAGCTGCTGCCGCGGAGTGCTCGCACCTTTGCTAACTTTGCATCATCGTGATTTGTCCTGTGAGCCGCCGCAGCTAAGAGAGAGCTGCTGCCGCTGAGTGCTTGCACCTTGGCTAACTTTGCATCATCGTGATTTGTCCTGTGAGACGCCGCTACTAAGAGAGAGCTGCTGCCGCTGAGTGCTCGCCCCTTTGCTAACTTTGCATCATTGTGATTTGTCCTGTGAGCCGCCGCAGCTAAGAGAGAGCTGCTGCCGCTGAGTGCTCGCACCTTTGCCAACTTTGCACCATTGTGATTTGTCCTGTGGGCCGCCGCAGCTAAGAGAGAGCTGCTGCCGCTGAGTGCCCGCATCTTTGCATCATCGTGAATCGTCCCGTGGGCCGCCGCAGCTAGGAGAGAGCTGCTGCCGCTGTGCGCCCACCACGGAGCTGCACGACGAGAGTCATCGCCACCACCAGCCCAGGCCGCCGCAGCCGCGTGCTGCTGCCGCTGGGAGCCCGCCTGTCCCCGAGTGCCCGAATCATTGTGAGTGCACGTTGCGGACCACTGCAGTCGAGAACTGTGGTCGCTGGGAGTCCGCCTGTCACCTTCTCCGCTTCTTCGAGAAGCTACGTACTGTGTCCCCGTCCAACGGCAGGTATCTGGTGCGCAACGGGTCGCGTAGACCCAGGCCTTGAACTCAGTCAGTGCCACATTCTGGTGAATACGTTATTGCCTTTTTAAAGTCCCTACTGATTTACGTGCATTGTGACTGGTTAAAACGCTTTTGAGAGTCTCGTACTAAACCTTAGATAAAGATACTATTTTTCTATACCTCCTTGAGTTGTGTCCTTTTTGTGGTGTCGTTACTGCCTTATTGTGCATGGTCATAAATGCTTCACACACTGCCTCTGAGATAGGCCTAACTGCTCGTGCTACGTTACCACAGGGTTGAGCAGGGGTTATCAAAGGGGTAGCCCACTTGCCCTGACTTAGGAAGAAGGGTCCCTATTTGGGCATTGGCACCAGCCATGGCCAACTAGAGACCCCCATTTCTAACACAAGTTAATGGTAACTGAATGGTAAAGTGGGTTTCTTAATTTACCATTTTGAAGATGACACTTTTAAAAAGTTGTGATTTTCTTGCCTAAGCCAAATGTGCCTTCCTTTCTGCCAGAGTCCAGTGTCACCTGACTGTTGAATGGCTCCCCTGTGGTGAGATGTGGTTTTCTCCCAAACAGTGGGCAAACGTTTTGGGTGTTTTCCTCAGTGAGCAGGATGGTCTGGAGAAGGGGGATGTGCACAGCCTCTTCCTGAGCTTCAAAGGGTGTCTACCCTGCCACTGGCAGATATAGTTCACACCTAGGCCTGCCTCCTTTTGTCTTCTTTGTTGGCTTGACTCCACACTCAGTGGGAAGAGGGAGCTGTCCCAGAGCTGGTTTTAAGTGACCACAAGGGAAGGTTTGCCCATTTCCATAGCACCCCTCTGGGTGGGCACAGGGAGCTCTTACCAGGGAAACAAGGATTCTGCCAAAGAGGGGTGCTGTGGGGTAGCTTACAGTAAAACTCAAAGGAATTTCTGTAACAACGTGTAGGGTCACCGCTGGGAACTTTTCTCCCATTGGTTAGGGAGTTGCCAGGAGTTTTCCCCACCCACAGGCTGGCACTGGGCATAAATGTGGCAACTACAACACCCTCCTCAGATCACTTCTGGACCTGCTGTCTGTAACCTGAAAAGAGCCTTGAGGACTGCGCTGCTCTCCCTCCTGTATCCTGGACAAAAAAATGGGCTCCAAGGGTCATAAGTTTGAACTACTGTTTGGTCTACAGGGATATAACAAGCTCCAAGAGGCATTTTTCCTCATTCTCAGTTCCCTATTACTAACTGAACCTGTCAGGGTCCTGCTTCTGGCCTCTGCAGGAGTGAACGTGGACCCCCAAGGTCCTGGACCCTTCGCTGGTGTCAAAGTATACTCCTGGAGTTTCCTGAAACCTGGGACTTAGGAAATGTTTGCCAACTTTTGGCTTTGAGACCCAGTGGGGTACTGGGACCAACCTGCTAAGCTGATTCGACGACAGTGCATAGCCACTGGGTCAAATATTCAAGTTGCTCCTGCTACGTTTTTCTCTGCAGCAACAAATTCAATTCAGCTGACCTTATAGAGAATGTGTCTGGCCTCATGGACCCCTCTTTGTTTACAGGCTGCAGGCTAGCCCTTCTGAAAGAATCTGAGCTCCAAAAAGGGACTAAGTCCGAAGGCAAAGGTAGAACAACTCATTGGGCAAAGGTACAAAAAACATCTGGCTGGCAAAGAACTTTCTTCTGCTTGTCGAAGAACCTGCCCCCACCAAAACTCAACAACTTCACCAAGACCTCGTCCAGCAGCTTTCTGATGACATGGAGCCCTCTTCGGTCACAGCCTGCTGCCTTGCCCCCGCTGGGGATTTTTGGCTTCCGTTCCAGAGACTAAGGGGCCTATTAGGATGGCGGGCGAATCGCCCCCGCCGGCCCGGCGGTAGCCACCGCCGGCCCGGCGGAGGCGATCCGCCCGCCATCCATGCCTCTGTGACCCCCAACCATATTAGGATGGCTGGGGGGTCCACGGCGGACGGGAAGACCGTTCGCCGCTTTTCCGCCGGTCGACTCTTCGACCGGGCGGAAATGTGCACAATATGGTGGCGGTGTCTGCAAGACACCGCCATCCATATTGTGATGCAGGCGGAGATGTGCCTTTCCATGGCGGCGTTGCCGCCATGGAAAGGCATACGGTCTTTGGCAATGGGGGCCCGTTGCGGGCCCCCGGGGGGGTGGAGGGGTGGGGTGTGCACTTAGGGGTACCTATGGTACCCCCTACATTGGCATGCACAGGGTGGCAGGCACCGCGCGGTGCCTGTCACATTGTGCATGCCAATCTCTCAACATGCTTTTTACATTGCGGCGGGTGCTGCTCACAGCACCGCCCGCCGCAATGTAAATGATGTGGGATGCCACCGCCACCGTGGCGGTGGCATCCTAATTGACATGGCGGGACCGCCGCACCTCTTGCGGGCGGTCCCATTTGCCGTTGGGGTGGCGGGCGGACTTTGTCCGCCCGCCATCGTAATGATGCCCTAAGTCGGAAGGTAAATCTTTAGCTGGGATGAACCTGGTCTCTGTATCTGACGCACGCTCCATTGCAGTCACCCTTAACTTTTGACTTTGTTTGAGTCAAATGTCAACTTCATAAACTATGAGAAGGCATTCAACAGCATGGACAGATGGACCGAGAGACCCTTTGGAAACTCCTCTGCCACTACAATGTGATAGACCATATAATCAATGACAGTGGAACCCTATAAGAAACTAGCACCTAACCCGCTATCCCCTGTATACAGTAAACAATGGGATATACCCAAATAGCGTGTGCACACAGTATTCTTACCCACTGTCACAGTGCCGTCCAACACTGGACTCAACAATGTATAGTAAAACAAATACAAGCAGTACACCAATTCTTGGACAGTAATACAAAAAATAAGAGATCTGTGTCCGATGTTATTCTTCGAATCTTCTTTTATTCAATCATAGTTAATTATAAACACATCAAGTTTAAAAAGAACAGCTGTTCTTTTTCAACTTGATGTGTTTATAATTAACTATGATTGAATAAAAGAAGATTCGAAGAATAACATCGGACACAGATCTCTTAATTTTTGTATTACTGTCCTAGAAGTGGTGCACCGCTTGTATTTGTTTTACTATATAATGTGATAGATAAACTTTTAAGAATTATTAGGAACTCTTACTAGGAAATGACCTGCAAGATAGCCCATTGAGGATACCTCATGGAAGCCTCACAAGTGAGGACCCAAGTCCACCAGTGTTGTTTGCTCTCACCTTTTCTCTTCCTGCTGGCCATAGACTGGATCATGAAGACATCCACAGCAAGGAGAAGAAATGGGATCCAGTGGACACTCTGGACGCAGTTTGACGACCTGGACTTTGCAGATGACTTGGCCGCACTCTCCTATGCTATCTGCAGATGTAAGAGAAAACCAACAATGTGGCAGCCACGTCAGCAAAACGTGGTGACAAAATCCACAGGGAAGAAAACAAGACCCTGAAGGCTAACATGGACAGCACAACTCTACTCATTCTTGCAGGTGATGCACGGGAAAAGGTTGAGGCCCTAACTTACATGGGCAGTGTCATAGACAAGCAGGGTGGCACAGACACCTCTGTCAAGGCAAGAATCGGCAAAGCAAGGGTTGCCTTTTTGCAGCTAAAGAAGATCTGGAACTCCAAGGACCTACCACCGCAAACCAAGATCAGGCTTTTTAACACTAAAGTAAAATCAGTCCTTCTGTATGGAACAGAAACTTAGAGGACAACAGTGACCACCAACAACAAAGTCCAGACCTTCATTAACACCTGTCTGAGGAAAATCCTTCCAACCCTCTGGCCAAACACCATCAGTAACAACGACCTATGGCAGCAGACTTTCCAACTCCCTGCTCATGAAGAAATCATGAAAAGACGCTGTGCTGAATAAGTCACACATGCTGCAAGCCTGCATCAAATACCACCAAGCAAGCCCTGACCTGGAACGCTCAAGGAGAAAGGAAAAGAGGAAGGCCAAGAAACACCTGGTGCCGAGGCTTTGAGGCTAACTGTAAGGAGATGGGTTACACCTGTAGTCAGACTGAAAGAAAAGTCCAGGACAGGGATGGCTGGAGAGCCCTGGTTGGTGGCCTATACCCCAGGAGGGGTAGTAGACATAAATAAGTAAGTCAAGCATAAACAGAATACTGTGAGTGAAGATCAATGCTTTTTGGTGCTATTTCGAACCTTACACTTTAGAAATTCATAACTCTGATTCTACTGGTTAGATTTTTATTTTTTTTGGTGTCTTTTCATTTATTAAGATTGACTCCATTTTTCTAATTTGGTTTGGTGTTTTTTTAATATTGTGTTTTCACTTAATTACTGTTTTGAGTACTTCATAGATGTTTTACACATTGCCTCTCAGTTAAACCTGACTGCTTTGTGCCAAGCTACCAGAGGGTTAAGCTCAGGGGTATTTAGTGACGTTTGTGGTTCACGCTCATAAGGATTGTGAATATTATTTGAGGTGGGTTATCATCCCCCTCAACTGAAACTCAATTCTCTAACGAGAGCTCCTGCCCATACCAGAATTTAAGTGACTCAAGCATGGTGGTGGCAGCATGCCTGTTTTGTGTTTAGCAGTAATCAATAGAGTAAACAGGCCTCTTTATTTGTGGCACTGGAGTGGTTGCTGCTGGGGCCCACTCATGCACAGTTCTGTGGTTGTTCACTTTACTCACTCTTGGCCTCAATGGATTGTGTGTAGCGCTGGACAGCACAAGATACTTGTGTGTGCGTTCTGGGATGCATGTGTGTGTCTGTGTATGGTACATGACATGGAGGCCTGTGGGTTCCATTTTGAAAACACAGGGTCTGAAGATGTTAGAGGATTTGAGCACTGCATCCCCCAGGCAAGAGATGTAGATTCCTTACATTCCTGAGGACTGGGGTGGGAACACACTACCCCTCAGGACTGTCTCATCTGTCCAGCAATTTAAGAAAGGACTCAAGACCTGACTGTTCAAAAGAACAGATCACCACGAAGCAACTAGCAACTCCTGTGCCTTGAGACCCTCACGGGTGATTTGCGGCACTTTACAAATCCCCTGATTGATTGAAAGAAGGGGAACAGAACATCTTCTGTGCACATGAATGGTCACTTTGATTTCAGGAAGAGTTACTGGTCAGTGAGGCCTGGGATCATTATCAGGGAGACAGTGAGACTGATGTGGTAGGCAGTGTGAACCAGTGAATCTTGATTCTTGTTTGAGAGGAAAGTTTAGGCATTTGCACCTTTGAGAGGCACATGTCATGGGAGGAGGTCAGCCAGGTGTGATCCCCAGATACTCCCTTGGCCTGTGTTGGGGGTCAATCAGAATTGGAGCCACTCCTGCTGTTACAGACTGTCCCTTTGACAAAGGGCAGTGCAGAGGAGAGAGCACTTCAAAGGAGCAGACACCCATGAACTGAATTTCAAAGGATCAGACATGAAGGGCCTAATTTACAGTTTGGCGGAGGGATACTCCATCACATACATGATGGATATCCTGTTTGTCGCATTACAAGTGCCATATAAGATAATGCACTTATATAACGTATGTTGATTGCCTATGAGATATAATATAGTGTACAGCATATCCATCATATTTGTGATGGAGTATCCCGTCCTGTGAACTCTATATCAGGCCCTAAATCACATTTGTATCTGGAGCTTTATTATAATGGTGGGAGTATGAGTTCCACACTTTGTTCAACACCACTGTGCGTTCAGTGGAGAGGGACACCAAGACTTCTTGCAGCTGGAACCAGGCCTAGGGACCAAGGTCTGCTAGTCTCACTGCAAGAGGCCATCACCTTGAAGCCAAGACCACTTGCCCTGAGCCAGAAGCACCAACCTTCTGCCTGCCTGTCAAGACCAATAGACCCGGAGAGGAGGAGGGGAGCGCCTGAAGGGAGCATGGTCCAGTGTGGATCCTGCCGAGTGGTTCCTGGTGAGCGAAGTGTGTGACATCCGCTAAGGTCGCAAACATTGCTGCAGTGCCATTCAGCAACTCTGGTATGCCAGGTAGGGGCCACTGTGAAGTAAGAGCCATCGCACAGTATAGCGCAGCACCATCTGTCATTTGCATATTACAAATCCATTCTCTGAACGTCTGGCTGTTGGATGTAGTCATTTGTGCATAATGCGGCATAGTTTTTTTGTGATTGCAATGCAGCACTGCTAACAATAGGTAATCTGGGCCTGGGTGTACTGCACACCAGCAGAATCCTATGGATTCTCTGGTGCACATTAAGAGCTGACATATCAAGTCTACGGGCATTAATTAGAGCCTGCATGATGAAAGTTGGCAACCAGGCAATGCACAGCCAGAAATTTCATAAATAAAGGAAGGTCAACTCAGAGCAGTCTTGTACTCTTGACTAACAAAGGGGGAGGGTGGAAAAATTGTCTGTAACAAGTGGCCCTTCATTTCTGACAGGACAAAAAACAATCACTAATATTTGACTTTGGGGCCACTCGCAAATATTTAAATTCCTTACATCTCAAAACTGCCTCCATTGTAGGCTTAGCGACTCCTAACCACGGGATCTATAAATTGCCAAGTGAATTTCTAGGCCCTTTGCTCTGCTTGCCAAATAGGTTACTCAAAGTTTTGGCACAACTTGTAACAGGAGCAGGCCCTTCACCTCGGTTTGGGAGTGTTGAACTGGTTTATTTCTAGATTTTGTTTTAAATTAAATTCTGGTAAAGGACAGAGGTGTGTGAATAATGGCCCCTAAAACCAATTCAGCAATTTATAAGGACATTTTTTAATGGAAATTAAGCCCCCAACTCAACAGTCGAAATGTCCACCACCCCACGACAATGCAGTAAGGGCCTTATTCAAAGGTCTGCACAAATCTAAAATTGATGGCTCTTCTGTCAACTGTGGCATTAGAGGATAGGATAAGTGGTAGCAACTTCTTTATCTTGAAAGAGGCCTAAAGCCTGATGCTAATACCTATAACGACCATTAGGGGTGGACAAAAATAGTTTTTCTCATGAAAATTATGAAATAGACTTGCTCAAAAGCATACACATTCAAAGGTCACTCAGGATACCAGCATATTACTCTGAGATAAAAAATAATGCCTATGACATGCAATTTGTAATTAGGATCAAACTCTAAAAATCTTGGGGCTTATTTACAAGCCCCTTGCCCCGCCGGTAAGTCATGTTGCGTGATGCACTGGGGGCGCAACCTGCTGCCCGATATTTACATGGACGCGTAAAGCCACCCTGGTGGCTTTACGTGTGCTTGTCAATATCGCTCCTCACGTTCACTTTGCGTGTAAGCCGCGTGACATGGGTATTGCTGTGGGTGTTCCAACGCAACACCCATGTATTCTGATGCATTTCCAGATTTACGAGAAATTATAAACCTAGAAATGCGTCAGAATGCTACGCAACCCCAGGGGTGGTGTAGCGAGGCGCAACGAGGAGAAATGTTTACATTCTACAGCACGCATGGAAAGAAGAAATCACCTCAATTGATTGTTTTTGTGCAGGAAGGTTCCCCCTTCCTGCAGAAAAACAATGTCCCCACGACGCAGGCATCCTTGCACAATGGTGCAAGGGTGCCTGCGCCGGCACATGGCAGCTGATTGTGCGCCAGCACAATATGTCTCATCCCTGTGCTTTGAAAGGGACTCAGTGTGACACAGTCAAATGGCTTGCGGCACGCACTGAGTCACTTTCATTGTAAATATGGCCCCTCATACTTATATACTTGTTCATGCCAAAAACCAAATCATCACCAGGTTTTAATTTCTCTTGTCAGCAGCTTCATGCTTTATCTCAAACCCTTGTGCATCTTGTGAGAGAGTTCAGCTCACCAGAAACCCTGGGGTGGGTCTTTCCAGGAGACCAGTTCTTGGCTAGGTGCCTCTCTTGGCCTATAATCTTGACTGCTGATAGAAATTTCGGTCTTTAGGTTCTTTTTGTTAGTCTGAGAATTCGATGATTCTTCTTTTCTGCAGTAAACAGACTTCTTCCACAAAACTGCTAACCACCTTAAAATCTCAGATGTCCTCACTGACATCATTCGTCTCCATGGCCAACTTCATCCATCAAGTTGCTTCAAACATCAAACTTATTTACAGCCCAAATAGTCTAGCAGCATAAACAGACCAGATACTGACTCACCTCACGCAGATTTTTACACCGCCTTCACATAGATGCTGATTTACCAAAATACCAGGAATAGTGTATGTGACGTCACGCACTCTTTGACCACCAGTGACGTTGCATGGTCAACTCCTTGTCCCACCCATAGGCCATCAACAGCATCTTCAAACATGGCTGCTGGAGCCATATTTTCCTTTTGCTTCTTCTGATACCTCATGCCTCAAGCCAATGGTGGCCAGGGCAGTGCCAGTGCTATTAAAACGCAAGCCAAGGCTAGCATATGCTGTCTCTAAATGATGTCCACACGCCTAAATTTCTTGTTTCTCAGACCATCAGACATTGCGTTACCGTGGACTATGCATTCATTTTCCTGCAGGTGCCCCTGTGCATCCATTTAACCCCCTGTCTCTCGTTGTGCCATCCAAGTGTCCACTAACAGCCGTCTGTGCTCAGTAGGAAAGTCTGCGGCGCATCATATTCACAGTTACTCACTTATTCAGTAACCTAAAAACAAACCCCTGATCCACGAACTTAAAAACTACACCACTACCTGACTATCTGGATTTTTTTTTTGTTTGTAGTTTTATATAGTGCAAACATGACCAGGAGCTATTGAACACCAGTTACATTACACAAGGTAACATTCATTGTTTTCTGTAGGCACGGGAAGATGTAGGATTTACTAAGGTTTTGCACCAGTTTGCACCACTTTTATAGCGCAATCCCAAAGCAAAACGCTTTTTGCCATTTTGCTATCTACTAAGCCATGCAGAGCCACTTTGCATGGCATATTCATGGTTTAGTAAATGCAAAGTAACGCAAAGCAGTGCATAGCGCTATCTTGCGTTACTTTGCTTCAAGGCGGTATTCCATCGGTAGAGCTTGGCTGTTCCCATCCAGCCACCCATGGATTTTGACACAATCTCAGATTTACTAAGGTGAGCAAATCAGGGATTGTGCCAAAAAGCTACGCCTTTCTGAGCCTGGTGTAACAAGGAGACATATATGTATTTATCCGATTTACTTCCTCTTTCTATGGTTGCTGCATTCTGCATTCTGCAGTACACATAGAGAGAGGAAATTGCTTCTAATGATTGCTTTTGTGCAGGAAGTTATCCCTTCCTGCACAAAAATAATCCTATCTGTGACGCAGACACACTTGCATCATGGTGCAAGGAGACAGGAGAAATGCATCATATCTTAGTAGATGTGGAGCTTTTTTGCTGTCCCTCTTTCATGCAAGTACTTTCCCTGTGTTGCGTGAAATGTTGGAAAATATGCCCCTAAGTGATTTGGTCAGAATCACTGGATGTTCAGTTGATGTTGAGACTCAAACCTGGTTCCCGAGAGGATGTGGCCTAACAGCAGTCAACCTTGAATCAGGTGAACCGGGTTCAAACCTCGACAGGGATGCTCAATATCCTGTGATTCTTGGCAAATCACTTAATTTAATTTAAATTTATTTTTATCGTTTTGTAAAAGCGCATGGTTACACCGCCGGTGTGTCTCCGCGCTGATATGGACTTCTGAGTGGAGCAGGCGGGGAAGCTATACCAGCTATGAGTCCCCAGAACATAAAGAGGATCTGAGTGTTCTAGTTTGAAGATGGGAACAGCCAGGGCTTCAATCCCTTGCGAAAAGTGCTTTGGCAAGGTTCGGTTCTCAAAGTCACTGGCAAAGTATTCCAACTCTTGACTGCGGGGTATCCAAAAGATAGAGCTCCCAACCTGACTTTTTGAATTCTTGGCACCGTGACCAAGAATGTTCCTTTAGATCTTAAATTACGTGCCGGAATGTAAGAGGTTATCATAGGTCGAAGGCATCTCGGACCTTTTTTTCCATAGAATTCTGTGACGATAGCACATAGCCTTAAAAGTAATCCTCTTCTCCACAGGAAGCCAGTGGAGGGTAGCCAGAGCCTTCGCGGCAGATGCTCTTTTTGGAAGATTCAGGAGTAGGCGTGCGGACGCATTTTGAATAGATTGAAGCTTGGTTAGGCCTTTTTTTGATACTCCCAGATAGAGGATATTACCATAATCTATCTGGGATGTGACCAAGGCATGAACAATAATTTTTCTGGCAGCAATCGGTAATAGATCTAGGAGTTTCCTTAGGACTTTGAGAGTCCCAAAACATTTCCCGGCAACCTTCCTGATTTGTCTCCCAAACGTTAGTTTGGAACCCAGCCAAACCCCTGGGGGCTTATTTACAAGGCCCTTGCGCCACTTTGCGTCATTTTTAACATGGGAAAAGTGACGCAAAAGTGGCGCAAGGGCCTTGTAAATCTACCCCTAGGTTTTTAACTTCTGCTTTCAGGGCAGGAATTTGCCCCAAAGTCTTCATCTCCCTGTGCCTAACCAAATGAATTTGTTTGCCTGTAACCCAATTGGTGCTTATGTAAAGCTCTCTGATACCTTTCGGTCGAGTTTGCGCTACATGAAAACTCCACAAAAAAAAGGTCGGCATCTCTGGCCGTGACACCATGGGTTCTAACGCACGTGTGGATAACATTTTGAAATGCATAACTATTATAATCCCTTGAGATGGTAGGCTTTCTATGAGCACCTGGGCCGCCATACTCAAGCAAGAACCTGCCTGAGAAATGGACTATGTGATTCTAAAATTTAACACCCGACCAATCACGTCTTGGTAAGAACTAAATTTCACAACAGAGCAACACCATTTTAGAGATTGTGCCACTAGATGATGGTGTTTCCTAGGTTTTGGCCCACTCTGGATACAATTTGTTTTAGAAACAGATGACTAATGTTATACACTTTATTATCCACTAGATGGGAGTGTTTCCTAGATTTAGCTGGCAATGGCAATGTTTCACATGATTTATTTTACACTGGCGGAACTAGACCCGAACTTTGGGGAGGGGGCGAGTGTTCTAAATTGAAATAAAAAATAGTTGTTTTTAGCACCCCACACAGAGTTGCTCTGTTGTGCGATGACTCAGCTACATCCACCAGGCAAACAAGGTAGTTTGTTGAAATACCATTGTTGAAATACCATTTCAACAAATGGTGTTCCAGGATGCAAAGGATACAAGTATTCCTTCATGCTCCAGAACACATAGAAAGTGTGGCTGATGGGCAGTGTCCTGCAAATAGGTCTCTCATTAGAAACAGAAATAGTTCCTCTTAATAGCATATTGCATAATAATAATCATACTGCTTTCAATTCTCTTCTGAAGCCCTCAGCACACAATGGGGCAAATGTATCAAACTTTCACACAGCACAGCAAGCCACCTTGCTGCACTGGGTGAAAAGGAAAGGGCAGTAATGAGCCGTTTTTAACATTATACAGCGCATTCCAGCCCTTTCCCTGTGCTGGTGCCTTTTTGGCTGCCTAGCACCAAAGCAGGCACCCATGCGCTGTGGTGCAAGGGTGCCTGCGTTGTAGGCAAGATTGTTTTTGTGTACGAAGGGGCACCTTCCTGCACAAAAACAATTCTCAGAGGCATTTTCCTCTTTCTAAGTCTGCAACAACGAGGAGGAATAAAGATATTTCTCCTAGTAACGCTTCTCCTGGGGAGGCGTAGCATTTTGACGCATTCTCAGGTTTTACCAGTGTCGGTAAATCTGGGAATGCACCAAAATCCACGGGTGGATGCGTGAGAACACCTCCCTGGGGCAGAGTAACTCAACGCACAGATTTGCACTTCATTGCCTTACTCCAGATTTATCAAGCCATGCAGGGCCACACGAGCGTGATAAATGTCACTTTAGTGTTGCGTAGCTTTTGCACACCCCCCCCTGCTTGGTGAAAGGGTGATGCAACACATTGATAAATATGCCCCAATAGTGTCAAATCCATTAAAATATCAATATTCTTTTTTAATCTTTCTAGGGCAAAGTGTATTATGAAATGCAAGAGTTATTACACATTCCTCAAAAATTCCTTTAGGAAAGAGACTATTAACTATTTTGGCTGTTCCTAAATGTCTATACTAATTATAGCAATTAGGCTGGTCTGGGTAGAGAAAGGGACAACCTCGGGTGGGGCACAAAAGAGACACCAGGCAGACAGCTTGGTTGCCAGTTTGCCATTGTAACTCTGGAACAGAACAAGTAGTGCACAAAGCAGTGTTTTTATTATGTAATGCCTTCGCATTGGTAACCTATTATACACAATATCCGGAGTTATGATTCTTTTGACATATCCAGGTTTAGTTTGACAACAGAGTACGGTTTCCTATGCACTTTGCTGACAAACATTGCTAGTTTGAAAGGGAAGGAGAAAGTTATGTGATGACCACAGAAGAGGCGTGTGGGTATACTGGCTTTGCATAGACACTATTCAAAAGAAAAACCTACAAGGCATAAGTTAAACCATATTCTACATCTGTCTTTCAATGCACTCTGCGAAACTGATCTTAGAGGTGTTTGCTTTAGGTGGCAGAAGTATGCCTCTGGTTAGACATCAATGATATAAACAGGCTTCACACAGCTGAGCTATGTCTCCGTCTACTCTTTGGTCAGGCATCGGACATCTGAGCTATCACTCAGGTGACACTTCTCCATCACCAGGCCATATGAGCCACAGCCCATCGTTCCTGCTCGGTTTCTTCTAAAATATCCACCAGCATTGCGTTTAGTGTCTATAGGCAACTACTAAAGGGGTCAACGTAGCAAGCAGTGGTATAGGTGAATCTACAACTCATGGTAGCATTAACATAAGCTTTCAAAAGGCGCAGAATAAAAAGAAGGTTATTCTTTAAGATCTTTAATTGGAGGTAAGAGAACAACATAACTGCAACAGCAAGGATGAGGCAGGTGGAAATGCCATCATTGTAATCCTGTCTGACGTCATACAATACAGCCACATCAGCAGTCCAAATGCCTAAGCCTGGCTTTAAACTCATCCAAGTGAAAAACACAAAGTCCCTACTCTTATACTGGTTCAAATATATAGATCATGTGTTAGGGGACAGTTAATGAGGGATTACAATGTATTCATTTGAGAAAGGTACAATCCAAATATATCACATAAAACCAATTAAACCAATATTATAGGGCAAAGTATCAAGCGTAAAAACTTTTTTTATTGGAATAAAAATATTGCATACACTTTTAAAAACGTTTCACTAACAAAACATCATATCAGTAGTCAGGTAAAATACAGTGGTAGTACACAGTTAAAAACGTTACAAAAAGATCATTTTATACACAAAACCAGAAAACTACAAAAAAGTCGATGCGGCGTTTTGGCGAAATCACTTCTTCACCTTCTTCAGGACAGAGTTTTCTATACTAGTAACGAGGTTCTTTTGGAATCACTCGAGAGTTGAAAGGAACAGACTCATTCAAATAGCGTGATGGGATATAACCTTCATAGTTGATTTAAATTCTCAAATAACTACGTTCGTTGGAGCCACCGTTACAATTAATTTGGAGACACCAATTTTTATGTTGGTCACTGTATAGCGCAAAATATGCTGCGTGATGGGGCTAATACGTTCAGGAAGCGTCGTATTAAATAATTGACGGTACTGTTCGATTCCGGTTACTTGCCGGTTGATGGACCTTATGTGTTTCTCACGTAAATTACTCTGTCGGCCTCCCTGCTCCAACGTAACGTCTTCCGGGTCAAACTCATCCAACTAGCATGCAGTAACTGGTGCTCCTTAAGATGTTTACAAAGCTGGTGACACAATTTCTAAAGAGTGTTCCGAGACACTCTCTAGAGGGGAGAGAGAGGTTTCTCTAAACCAAGGCGGGATCACAGGATACCACCTCCAAGATACTGCATAACAACCACAAAGTAACCCGTACCCTTGCTGCTGGATGAAAGTCCAGGCTTTTTTCGCAGACCTCAATTTTAATGTCCCTACCAGGTTTTTTGTAGACCTTCACACACCCTATTGGTGTCATGCTTCATCATCGGGTCTCATCCTGGTCCCTATAAACCGGGATGGGCTCAAACATATTTCAGAGAGAACTTTGAGATATTGCCTCTGATGGGGGTCTGGATGCTATAAGATAAAGATATCTATGGTGTAGCCCTGTATCTCTTTAAGTTCAAAGCTGTATGGGTGGTCTAGATAGGATAAAATGTCCTTATACCCGAGTTATATATGTTTCAGCCCTCAATACGTTGGCCACTCAGGGTCCGGGGTTTTTGTCAGGACTAGTGCTAGTACCCTACTATCTGCTCAGCACTGAGTCTTGATCCCTAGTCCTGCCAGACAGGGCTCTCTAAGACAGTACAAGACGAACAACATAACTCAATACAAGGCAGCGTAGGCTTACTTGTCTGTCTTTGGAACATATATTAATGACCCATAGGGTATATAATGTCAACCCTTAGGAGCACAGGCCTGAGGCGCATCACCATACGTGAAGACCTAATGAGAAGATGAAGCCTCCTATTCATTGCGCATCAGGAATGGAGGGGTGTTCAAGGTTGCAGCAACTGTCCAAGGTCTATGGGATAGGAAAGTCTGGTAATGTTGCAAATGAACAGCATGAGGATGGAGACAATTGGTCTCTGGAGGGGTGGGAAGAGATCTGATTGTTGCTGAAGGTTCTATTTCTTTTAGTTAGCGTTCACACTGTTAGAACTTAGAGCAGATTCCCTTAGACTTTGAGGGGTACAGACCTCTCTGCTTCCTTTTATTCTTGCAAGTGTGAAGCTTCATGCTAAACACTTATTCCAATTCTGGGAGACATCTACTGGAGTCCTCACTGTGCTGACACCTTTCCGTTTGGAAATTCTTTGAGACCCTCTTCTATGAACCATCCTTATTCTAACATAGAGCCCTGATTAGATGACTTATTCATGTTTCATAGGAGTTTAAGGAGCACCTATTTCTAATTCTCAGTTTCTCTATTGCTGTGATTAATTTGTATCCTATCCTATTGAGACTGAACCAATTGCAATATTTCAGCTTGCCAGCCGTAAACCTTTATCTTTTCAATAATCTCCTGACATGTATATATATTGGATTGATTATTAATTGGAAATAAAACTACTTAACTTTGATTATTAATTCTTGCTCCTTATTGTGGGGCCAAATGGGCTTCACGAAAGTTGAATTGTTCCTTCATTGTTAACCCCCTTTGAGTCTCAGTTAACTTAAAAAGATCCATCAGATGAGAGATTGTCAGTCAAGCTCCTGTGCGCTCTCAGCCCCTTACAACCCTAGGCCACGGTGCCACTGCTCTTGCCGCACCAATGATAGATACTCCCCTGAGCCTGGTTATTTGTAGGTGCTAGTGCGTGCCTATATGTGGGGCACATTAACATAACCTCTCATTTCCATCTAAATTTGTACAAAGGAGAAGGGAAATATAATTTTTTACAATTATAAAAAGCACCTGAACATTTTGAGTGTACAGTTCGTGGACTTCTTTTGACAAGCGATCGTGCAGGTGTTTTTATGCCAGCCTGCACAGAGCGTCATAGAAGCATCCTTACAGCCTAAATGAGAGCAGCCATGAACAGCACCTCTACAGACCTTGACTCTACCTGGCAATGAACAGGCATCCAGAGGACTCTGAGGATAGAGGATGGATCATCTGCTTCTTTTAAATAGCCCTGCATGTCACTCCTTGTATGGCTCTCAGGCTGTGCAACCTGAGCAAAGGAGGAAATGGGATTGTGAACCTCCAATGCATCAGTTAAAGCGAGTGGGAGCAAGGAGTTACTCTAGGCCCCCACTCAGCCATGGCCGCTGCAGGTTAGAGCGGTGGGGCCGGGTGGGGGGGGATTTCGAGAGACGACCACGAGGGAAAATTCATTATTTATTTCATTTTTCCTCATGGTCGTCTCTCAAAATCCCCCCCCCCCCACCGTCCCACCGCTCTTACCTGCAGCGGCCGCGGCTGCCCCCACTGACTGGTAAGCTGTTCCAAAAAACACAGGGGCCTATTTACAAGCCCCTTGCGCCACTTTTGCGCCGCCGTTGCGTCACGCAAGTGACGCAGCGGCGACGCAAACCATGCGCCGCGTTGCGCTATATTTACAACGTGACGCATAAACCCCTGCGCCACATGAAACCTGCATCAGGTTTCATGTGGGCGTACCGGCGCAGGGGGGGGGGTGTTCCGGCGCAGGTACGCCTCAGAAAAGTGAGCGTAGTGAAATCTGCAAGATTTCACGCAGTCACTTTTCCGAGCGCTGGTGCGCTAAATCCTTACGCCTGCTTCAAGCAGGCGTAAGGATTGACGCACCATGTTAGGGATAGGGAAGGTTGGAACAGTGCTGGAGTTGCGTCGCGCTTGCGACGCGACTTCAGCACTGCACCAACTCTCCGCCGGCTAGATGCGTCACGCATCTGCTTATCCTACGCCACGATGCGCCGCATTGTAAATGCGGCGCATTGGACGTGGCGCAAGAGGTAAACTTGCGTGACGCATTTTCCCTGGCGCATCCCTGCTGATATGCAGGGATGCGCCAGGGAACGTAAATATGCCCCACAGTGATTAGCTCTTTAAGGGCCTCTCTGTCTGCAGGTTTGCAAACACTCAAAAATAACACTTCAAGTGAATACCATGGCAAAGCTGATTCATGTGGGGTGGGCCAAGGGCTGACAAATGGGACAAGATGTCAAAGAAAGAATTAATGAAAATGAGGGGAAAGGACAGAGAAAGGTAAATAAAGCGATAAGAAAGATAGATGAAAGATGGGTAGACGAAAGTAGGACTTAACATAGGCAGATTGAAGGGAAGGATGGAAGAGCAAGCAGAAAGATGAAAGGGCGAAAGGATGCATGAGCGGATGGAAGGGTGAAAGAATGGATGATGAATGGGTCAAATTAAGCATAAATGCATCAAAGGGTGAATGGGTAGATGGGTGGATGAAACAGTAAAAGGATGAATGGATGGAAGGGTAGAAAGGATGAATAGAAGACTGAAAGGGTGGATGAACAGAGGTTGGAAGTGCGGCTGATGGGTGGGTGGACTGATGAATGAATTGGTGAAAGTATGCATAGAAAAACGAAAGGATTGGTTGATAGATGTAAGAAAGGAAGAGAAGGAGAAGTGAATGTTTTTAGGGAGTCAGGCCCTCTTTCTGTGCTTGTTTGGTGCAATTAGCGCAATGGATCAAAGCTGGGGGTATTTTAAATTTCTGTCTACTCCCTTGAAATGAAAAGCAGGCACCGCAGAGTCATTGAACTCCAGAGGGCTATTAATCCCTTTTGGAGCAAGCTGGATGTGTGAAGAGGGGCATAAGTCCTCAAAAGTCGGCCAGTCCTGTAAAATATGGAACGGTTGGCCACATATGCCCCTATGCCACATATATCCATGAGCTCCTTCCCTCAGCCAAGCACACACACACAACAAAATATCCCGATCACACACCCACATTTCCGTCATTCTAAAACCCTCCACTCACCTGGAGTCTTCTGGCTGAGCAGCCTCCTATAGTCGCAGAGCAGGGCACATCTCATTTAGGCCTGGGGGGAGTTTTTCGTAGTTCTACTCTGCGGAGCTCTGCAAAGTGCTGCAAAACCTCCACAGCGCTCTGCGGAGTCCCACCAGCTGCGGAGTCTAGTAAGTCGCGCTGCTCGCACTGATTTTAAGCACCGTGAGTCTGTCTCACACTATAAAATTAGCGCGAATGACACTGCGTCGCACCAGAGGCTGCTGCTGCTTTCTGCCGCTTGAGTAGACATTCTACTCAAGAGCTTCCTCATCACGAGCGACAGATTTCTCAACGTGAGTGGCTGTGACCTGCCGCGACCACCCGCATTGAGAAATCTCACCAGGAGGAGGTCTAGTGGTGATTTTTTCTCATGTGCGTTCACCAACTTAACGTTAGCAAGCCACACCCAAGAAAAAACTCCACTCCGCGTCGCTTTGCTGAGTTTTGCGGAACTTCGTGATCCGCGCAGAGTGGGCAAAACACTACGAACTCTGCGGATGGAGCGGAATTCTACTACGGAAGAGAAAGAGGAGGGGGTGACATTAGGAAAAGAAAGGAAAGTAGTGTAGTCAGAAGAAAAGATATGTGGAAGTGGAAAGAGAAAAGAGATAGGCAGAGAAAGTGAAGTAGAGGGATAGGCAACGTTTTAGAGTGAGATAGATAGAGACAGCTGGAGTAAGAGATGAGGAAATGTAGCGAGAGGAGTGAGTACGCCAAAGGGTGAGAGAGAGAGATAGAAAGAGAGAAAGTGAGAAGAGAAAGGTAGACAAAGAAATGGGTAAAGAGAGAATTAAAGGCTGAGAGGTAGAAGTTGGCAGGTAGAGTGATAAGGTAGTGAGGAAGAGGTAAGAAGAGAGAGGTGAGGTAGAAGAGGTGAGGGCAAGTGAGAAGAAAGGTATGACACTAAAAAATTATTTCTTTGCATCAATTGCCACCAGCTGCCTGGGTGTGTAAATCAGTGGGGCCTTTAGAAGGTGAGGACCTGGGCAATTGCCTACTCTGCCCATTCATTAAAAGTCTCTGTCCCGAGGGAGGTGATGTGCTGCACTATTGACGGGATAGAAGTCTTGCTTTTTAAAGCAAAAGAACAAAAGCAAGAAATGCTGAGTGAGTTCTGAAGACTGATACCTTTTTAATGTGAACACATTTTTATTAATAGAATAGTGCCATAAAGGCCAGGTATGATCCTTCCCCAGGGAGTTTATAATGCAATTGACTGACATGGTATTGCCCCTGTTTGAAAGAGGATTCTAACTGCATTCCATCATTATGTGCAAATGTAGTGGTAGCTCAGTGGACTAATGCAACCAGCATTCAGTATCCCTCATTCATTATCAAGCTTTGCTAAGTAAGTGTGTGTCTGAATATATATAATTCCTTCAAGGCTTCAAAAATAGCTGCCCAGATGTTACCAATTTAACCCAAGGTTAAGCAACATAAATTTAGCTCTAGTTTTCCACTACCAATTACTTGGTAGTTCTCAAGTAATGCAATTTGCGTTTGAGCTATCTCAGCATAACTTCTTGATTGTCTGCACCTCTTTTATTTATTGTTTTAAGGCTTGAAGAAGTATGACCACATCACACCACCTCGAATTGCTCTCACAAGGCTCCCCGTTGAAACAAGGTTCCTCCAATTATCCCCTCTACATTTCACCTCTAAAGCATACATAGTAGATCTCTGCAATACCTGGCTCAAAAACTGTCCATATTACTTGGTCGCTGCTCCTCACTTCGGAGAGTGATATCACTCTTGCATTCAAAAATAAAATATTCTAAAACAATCTTTCTCCAGAAGACAACCAGAAGTCTGACTCTCCATTCCTTGGACATCGAGACAGTCACATCCTATGAAACTTCAAAAGCACCATCACTTGTGGCCAACTATCAGCCAGCCAGTTTATGGCTTTTGTGCTCGCTGGAAAGATCTTAGTCTGCAGGCCCCTGTTTGCGGCAAAATTTAATGCGTGTGCAAGGGAATAATATGAATGGCCTGAATGCAAGTGGTTGTTGCTCATGCCGCTTGTGTTTTTGTGCAAATTTTTAAATGAGTCCTTCTGTCAAAAATTCATGTGAGGACGGATTTCAGGCTGAATATAGCACTAAATGATGGATTTACATTTCACATAATTATATGAAATTTTGCATAATTTCTGGAAATTTTTCATAATTACGCGAAAGCAAACTCCACAAATTTTGCACACCACTAATGTATACCAATGACACCAAGATAGTATTGCGGTTGGAAAAGGATGATGTAGGCTCAATGCGTACTCATGACTGCTTGTGTCACATCTTTCGATAGATGACAGAAAGTGTACGAGTGTCAAAGACCCATTTATCAACTAACAATCCCATCAAGGTAAGTGTCATTGGAATAGCAAGCTTATAGGTTCTCTTTTGGAGTTTTAATAGGAAGGGATTGTCCTGACGGCTGGCGGTTACAGACTTTTGGGGCACTCCTGAAGAAAATTATTTTCCTTACTGAATGTAGAGGTATTCAGCCTTGTCATCACACTCTGAACTGAGAATTGACCAGCAGATATGTTTTTAGGTATGTTGAAGATCCAGTATGCAAGTATAGGTGATACAGGATAATTTCAAGAAACGTCTAACTTCAATAGGGAGCTATTATCCCAATGTATATTTTCTCATGTGAGACATGGTAGACCTAGGCAGGGATAACAAACTAGGGGCCAGATTTTTAAAAAATGCATGCAAAGCAGCGCAGCCCCCAAAGTGACTGTGCTGTGTTGCGTGACAGGGAGGGAGCAGGAGAGCACCATATTTACAGAGATATGGCTCTCTCCTCCTCCTTCCCTAGCACTAATTTCAGCTGCCGTGCGCCACACACACACCTTAGCGCCATAAGAAATATGCAGAACATTAAAGTACAGTCATGGTTACAAAATAAAACAAAAATAAAATAGACATTTGCATGCTATAGTTAGCTCGGTAATGAATAACTCGCAGAACAACAATGCCACAATTCACACACTAAATGAAGCGCTTTTGGTGTGACACACACCATGTTCAACCTGTCAGCCTTAGGGTGGTCTTCCTTCATACTTTTTGCCTTGCTCCTCCATATTTTTCTGATCTCGTTTTTGTTGGCCTTCGAACTCTGTGCACTTTTCCACTGCTAACCAATGCTAAAGTACATTTGCTCACTCCATAAAACATGGTAAAATTGGCTTGTCCCCAGTTGGCATATCTGATTTACTTATAAGTCCTTAGTAAAGTGGTACCAGATGTACTGAGGGCCTGTGAATTAATTCATACTAGTGGGCCTGCAGCATTTATTGTGCCACCCACTTAAGTAGCCCCTTTAAACCTGTCTCAGGCCTGCCATTGCAGCCTGTGTCTGCCATTTCATTTCGACCTGGCAAAATACACCTTTTGCCAGGTTCAAACCTTCCTTTTGAATACATATAAGTCACCCCTAGGGAGTCCCCAAAGAGCCCATAGGGCAGGGTGCAATGTATTTAAAGTTTTTTAAAAAATGCCCTGATAGTGAAAAACTATTAAATTCATTTTTCACTATTGCACGGCCTACTTCTCACATAGGATAATGTAGTGTAGCTCCTATTTCCCTAATAGGCTCTGCGCATTGGAATAATATATCCTATAGGTTTGACATAGGACTAAGGTCAGTATGTCCCTATCGAGTATATTAAACTTAATTACTTGTGCCAGCTAGCTCAGAGGCCACTAGAAACTCCTTGACAAACAAGAAGGGAGTAGTTTCTGGCAGCCACAAAACATGACCACTTCGTTTCCCTTTAGAATCAGAATGTGTCCCAGAGTCGTGGAAACAATAGATAACTATTTCACTCAGCTCAGTCGTGCATGCTTAGTTTTCTCCAAGTTACACAGAAAGAAATAGACGGGCGTTTCAATAAAAGATTTATTGAACAGTCTTGTTTCTGGTGTAAGTAAAATGTGCTGTTACGATCACAAGACAGTATGCGAGATAAATAATGTACAGTGTGAGCAGTAGAAATAAATAATACTGCGAGAGCATTATCTTTTAGTACATATGCCTTTACATAAATAACACAGACTAAAAATGCGAGTACTCATACGATGCGTTTCTAATCTAGTTCTACCCCAATGTACCTAACCTAACCTAGGTGTAGGGAGAGGTAGGAAGTAGGTGAAGTATTCCTTACTATGGTATACTAAGAGTATGTTAAGCCTAGTATGCCAAGAGTCCCTCTAGGTTCTTATCAGCTCCATACCTGAAGAAAGAGAGAGGTAGGTGTTGAGAAGTGAAAGAGATTATAATCCAGGAATCCAGAAGAACACAGGAAGCGGTAACGTTGAGTTGGGTAACAATAAACATCTGTTATTCAGCGCCAAGATACCCAAGGGTGAACGTGCGCTTTACAAATACACATGTTATGTTATGTTATAACGTGAAGTTTTCCTCTTTTATTCAGGCATTAAGGTACAGTAGAACTCCACATGTACAGGTTACAGTTTTGAATGCCCTAACGGCGTAAGGTACCAGAATAAATACCTGCATCCCACATTTAATTAATCACAACCCACGAGCTCCCAACAATATATTTAAAAGACACACCGCGTGCAAGGAGCACGCGTGTCACAACATCCCCACTTCATAAATAAACAATACCATACACGCGACCGCGCGAGGATACCTAGATACCTCGCGCGCTCGTGTGTATGCAACACACCTTCCCCCTTGAAATATATATATATATTTTTTTTAACTAAGAACATAATCTGCAAATTTAGCAGGAGGGCGTCTTATTCTATCCATTTTTTGTCTTGTAGTATCACCAACATGTGTACGTTCCATACTAGCATGTTGATGCGGTTTAGTTACATGAGTACTAACATATTGATGCGGTTTAGTTACATCCAAAAATACATTACTTTCAGAAAAATCACAACTAGTAGTATTACCTTTAAACAAAGACACTCTGTTCAGATTCCATACACTCCCCCCTTCTACCCGAACAGCACTCCTAAAAATTTGTATAACATGAATGGGATCAGACCAAATACTCCTCCTCTTCCCATCAGCTTTGTTTTTTTTTATGCGTACCACATCACCAACATTTACTCTTTGGTTGCTAGCAGAACCCCTTTGCAACTCATGTCTTGCTTCATTTTGGATTTGTAATCCTCAATTTTGCGTCTAATTTCCTTGAAATCTAACTCAAAATCATCGACTGTAGTACCACGCTTGTTCCTTAACCACCTTGGCACTAATTTGGATCCAGGTTTACGTCCCCTGAGTAGTTCAAAAGGACTGACTGATGTAATAGCATTAGGAGCTGTTCTATAAGCTAATAGCATGGAATGTAACGCAATTTTCCACTTTATACCACCTTTCACACTCAATTGAACTGCTTCCTTGACGACTCTGTTAAAGCTGTTCCACTTGGCCATTTGCCTCAGGATGGAACACAGCAATTTTCTTATGTGACACACCACAATTATGAAGATAATCCTCAAAACATTTGCTGACAAATTGTGGTCCATTATCCGTGACCAGCTCTTGAGGAATACCCTCTCTGCAAAATACACTGTCCAAAAATTCCACAACAACTTCCGAGGTTACATCTTTCACCATCTTGACCTCAGGTCACTTGGAATAATAGTCAATGAGAACTAATCCATATGACTCATGTTTTGGCAAAACAGCAAATGGTCCAATGATATCAAGACCTAATTTCCGCCATGGGCCATCAGGAAACTGAACCGGTTGCGGTTCAGTACACAAAGCTTTTGCCGATTTATCACTTAATGCACAATGTTGGCATAACCTTACATGCTGTTCAATGCAAGCATCGATTCCTGGCCACCAAAAACACTCTTTCACCCTTCTTCTGGTACAGGAAATTCCTAGATGTCCCTCATGAGCCAAAGAAATGAGAGAATTCCTTAAACTGAACGGAGGAATGAATTTGTCCCCCTTACAACTATACTGCTTTCAATAGCTAACTCCTCGCAAACTTTAAAAAAACCAGCCAATTCATTTTTACTTTCCTTTGTTCTGGCCATCCTTTAATAATACACTCTGCCACATTCTTGAGTTCGATATCTTTCTCCATTTCCACCAACCATTTATCCTCTTGAACAATAGGACAGGAACTCCCAAACAAAATAATATCTTTATGTGTAAATGCTTCTTCACACTCAAACTTGTCATCCTTCTCAGACTGATCTGTAGCTACTGGCAACCTTGACATGCAATCGGCATGTACATTGTCTTTCCCATTCACATATTCCAATTGGTAACGAAAATTCTGCAATCTGAAGCCAACCTTGCCAACCTAGCAGACATTGTGCGACCACCACCTGGTGCCATCATGTATACAAGGGGTTTGTGGTCTGTTTTTATAATAAACTTGGTGCCCCATAAGAAGGTCCTAAAATGTTCGGCACACCAAACACAAGCTAAAAGCTCCTTTTCTATTACAGAATAATTCTTCTCTGCATCACGTAAAGCTCTAGATGCGTAAGCAACTACCCATTCCCTGCCATTGTCCCTTTGGATGAGTACTCCACCCAAACCACTATTGCTAGCGTCAACCATCACAATGCTTTGTTTGCCAATTACAAACGGTTTTAAACATGAAGCATTAATTACACATTCTTTTAGCATGGAAAAAGCATTGCTCATTTCTTGAGTCCATTTAAAAACAGCATTTTTCTTCAACAGACACCTAAAAGGGTCCACTTTAGAAGCATAGTTAGAAATAAATTTTGCATAAAATTCAATTAAGCCAAGAAATGCCACTAACTGTTCTTTTGAATTAGGAATGGGTGCATTAATAATACTGTCAACATGACTCTTCTTGGGTTTGATACCTTCCCCACTAATATTGTGCCCAAGATACTCCACTTCCAATTTTTTAAATCTGCATTTGTCAGCACGTAAGGTAAGACCTTTGATGATAATGCAAAAAGGACTTTCTTGAGATTGTGATCATGTTCCTCGTGGTCTTTCCCAAAAACTAGGATGTCATCTTGAAACGCAATAGCTCCAGATAACCCCTCCAATGTTTCGTTCATAAGTTTCTGGAACACTGAGGCTGCACTTGCAAGCCCAAAAGGCATTCTACAAAACCTAAATAATCCTTCAGGTGTGATAAATGCAGTGAAATTCCTAGATTCCTCATCTAAAACGACTTGGTGGTATGCGCTGGCAAGATCTAGACACGAAAAAACATTGGCGCCCGCTAAAGTTGATACCATTTCATGTAAATTTGGGAGAGGATGAGCATCAACCCAAATGGCGCTATTTAAACTGCGCAAGTCCACACATAATCTCAGTTCCCCAGAATGTTTAACCGAAATCACGATGGGAGAAACCCATGGTGATGATTCTACAGGTTCAATAATGTTTTTGCTACAAAGGTCTTGTAGCATATCTTTGAGTTTATTTCTGTAAGAGATGGGAACATTTCTTACTTTATGACGCACAGGAATGGCACCCTCCATAACTCTGATAGAATGTTTAAATCCTTGATAAGTTCCTAACTTGTCACTGAACACTTTAGGGAAAGACTCTTTTAATTCTTGTGTGATTTTGGTGGAACCATTTGTACTAGTAGTAGGACTTCCTATGGTAAATACTTGAGGATTAGCATTATTTTATTTATTTATGAGTTTTATAGAGCGCGAACTTGACCCGTTAGGGTATCAGAGCGCTTTACAGGAAAACATAGCCGTGTACAAATTAGGCATAGCATTATCCAGTTGCGGATTGAATGGGAGAGGGTAAGGTGCAGGGTACACAGGGAGATAGGGCATGTATTTACAGATTAAATATCCGAATACTCAGGAACGAGGTAACATTTTTACAGATTAAATATCCAAATACTCAGGAGCGAGGTAACATTATTACAGATTACGTTAACCAATGTTCGCGACAAGGCCCCCAGTTTCTGATGGGGTGAGCTAGATAATCCGAAGGGAGGCAATAGATGGCCATAGTTCAGGGCTGTAGTAGTTGTAGAGGCAAAGATTAAACGAGAAATTTACCCATAAGGAATGTTTTGGCATCCTTTTTGAAGCGGGTCAGAGAGGGGATTCTTCTGATGTCCGGTGGGAGAGAGTTCCATATTCTTGGAGCAGCCCCGGAGAAAGCCCGGTTGTAAGTTTTTTTTTCCGAAAGCGTGCAGGTTGGAGCAAGAGGTCTCTGGCAGATCGTGAGTTTCTGATTCCACCGGAGATCACAAGTTTCTGCCTCAAATATGCAGGAGAGTTAGAATATAAGGCTTTGTGCGTGATGCATGCTATTTTGAGCTGTATTCTTGCCTCCAGGGAAGCCAGTTGAGAGCTTTCAAGTGTGGGGAAATATGGTCGTATTTCCTCGAGTCGGTGAGTAGTCTGGCGGCCGCGTTGAGGCAGGCTTTTAGAGGTGCCAGGGAGATCTTGGGTAGGCCCGAGAGGGTAGAGCAGCCATATTCCAGTCTAGAGATGACAAGTGCTTGGACTGTCATTTTTAGGTCGGGAGCATCGAGGAAGGGTTTCAGTTTCCTAAGGTAGCTCAGGTGGAATCTGGCTGATTTGGCCATTGAATTTATGAAGTCCCGCATGTTCAGGTTGCTATCGAGGGTGATTCCCAGAGATTTGGCCGAGTCTACGATGGTTGGTGAGCAATTCAAGGCTGTAATAGCCTTAATCCATGATTGAATCTCAAGGTTGGTATTGGGCGGGGCGATCAGGAGAAATTCAGTTTTCTTTGCGTTGAGTTTGAGTTGATTGGATGCGAGCCATTGGACAGTGAGTTTCAGGGCTTCGTTTAGGGAGAGGATTTCTGCGAGCGATGAGGTTTTGATGTAGATCTGAGTGTCATCAGCGTACATGTGATAGGAGATATTGGCAGTGCGTAGTACTTCGGTAAGCGGTTCCAGGTAAAGATTGAAGAGGGTGGGGGACAGTATTGAACCTTGAGGGACTCCAACCGTGACCGGGGATGGTGCAGATAGGTTGCTGTTGACAAGGAATCTCTGGGATCTGTTTTTGAGGAAGGACCTGAACCATTCTAGAACGGTGCCATCCAAACCCATCCTAAATTTGAGGCGTTCGAGTAGTTTTTCATGGTTGACCGTGTCGAAGGCCGAGGATAGGTCTAGGAGGATTATGAGACAGGCCTTGCCCAGGTCAAGGGCCTGGAGAGCATCATCAACGATGTGGAGCATAGTGGTTTCGGTGCTGTGTCCTGGTCTAAATCCGGATTGGAAGTCATCAAGCAGGTGGAAGTTGTTGATGTGTTGACTTAGTTGCTGCTGCACACATTTCTCCATCACTTTGGCTAAGAGGGGGATGTTGGAGATGGGTCTGAAATTGTCAGGGGAGGCTGGATCCAGCGACAGCTTTTTCAGAATGGGGAGGACTTGGCCGGCTTTTAGAGAGTCGGGCACCATTCCCTGCCGGAGAGAGGCGTTAATTATTGTAGTCCAGCTAGGAATAATGGATTGAGCGACGGTAGCTAGGCAGTTGGAAGGGAGCGGGTCATTAAAATGGTTGTTAGGCTTTAGGGAGGATAGGATTTTGGACACTGAGTCGTCATCATAGAGTTTGAAGTCAGTCCAGTGAGCATTGTTTTTGGGTGGAACCAGTGGGGCGATGTGGCTGGAGGAGGCGGGTCAAGAGGTGTTTGAGGGTGAGTGGTGGAGTTGAGTTCGCTCCAAGGGCTGAGATTTTGTCTGCGAAGAAGGAGGAGAATTCCTCTGAGGATATAAGAGACTTGGGGTTTTCTTTTGAAGTTTTGGCCAGTATATTAGATTGGTGTTTGACCAGTTCGAAGAGCTTTTGGGGCCTGTTCTTGGCCTTCTCTAGTGCAGTTCGGAAGAATTCTTTTTAGACTTGAGTATGTTCCTGTTGTAGGAGTTTCTGGCCTGGCGGAGGAGTTTTAGGTGTGCGGCAGAGGGGTGCTGCCTCCAGGATCGTTCAGCTTGTCGGAGGACTCTCCTCTCGTTGTTAAGGGATCCCGTGAACCAGGGGTTTCTGTCTTTGATTTGGGTTCTTTTCAGCTTTAGTGGGGCTAGATCATCCAGGATGTTCGAGATAGTCGCCGAGTAGTGATTGTTAAGACCGCTGACTGTTGTGATATGTGAAGGGGGCGGGAGGTCGGATTTGCAGCGAGCCTCGAGTTCCCTGCGGTCTAGGTTCTTAGTGTCTCTGATCCAGCGTTTAGGAATCACTGGTTGCGGTGCCCTTGTTTTGAGGGTGCCCGGTAGGAGGAAGGTGATGGCGTGGTGGTCAGACCAGTCGCATGGGTCTATAGAGATAAGTTTGACTGTTGATTCTTTGGAAATAATCCAGTCAAGAGTGGCCCCTTTTGAGTGAGTTGGAAGTGAGCAGGCCTGGGTCAGGGCTTGATCGGCCAGAAGGTCCTTGATGGCGTTGACATGTGAATCCTTTGGATCGTTCCAGTGCAAGTTAAAGTCACCAAGGAAAATATCTTTGATATTGTTGGAACTCTTAGCTGTGATGATTTCCATGAGGTGGTCGGTGAAAGAGTCGTTCATGCCTGGGGGTGGTAAAAGATGTGCAGGTTGCACAGTAGGGTGGAGTTGCTGTGAATAGCGAGGGAAAGGTATTCACAGGATTCAGTGGTGTCCGCCAGAAGTTCCGTGATCAGAAGGTTAGAGCGGTAGATGCAGGCGACACCTCCTCCTTTCTTGTTAGATTGTCTGTCTAGCCTTGCGATGTTGTAGTTAGGAGGGACTAGGATGTCCAGGTGTGGAGATGAGGATTCGTTGAGCCATGATTCTGTAAGGATCGCTAAGTCGAAATTTTTGAAAAGGATGAGATCGGCAATATCCGCGGCGTGTTTAGCTGCCGATCGGCAGTTAATTAAAAGGGCAGATAGAGAGGATTTGGAAGGAGGTTCGGGGTCTGGGCGGATAGGTGAACAGGCGCTAGATTGTTCTTGACCATAAATCTGTTGCGGAGGGTAGCTGGTCTGTTGGGGTTGATAGTGACCGTGCAGATGGCGTGTTCTGCCTTAGCATCTAAAGGATGAGGGATAGCTGGGGTAGAGTTGTAGTCTCGGAGGATGGCGAGGATTTCCATTTCAGTGAGATCTAGTGGACTTGGGATGGCAGAGGTAGAGTTGTAGGATAGGACAAGAGCATGGGTTTCTTCCTCTGAGAGGTGGCATGGATGTTTGTGGGGGCGAAGATGTCTCAAGGAAAGCGGAAGAGGTTGTTTAGAGAGCTCAGTCAAATGTGGGGGATGGCGTTTGGTAAGGGCATCAGGTTGGCGAGGAGAGTTCAGCGAGGTGGAGGAGGTTCATTAGTTCCAGGATGGAGATATGAATGCTCTGGGTTAGTTTGGCAGCTCTGGCGTGCAGAGAATCGATGTCCCTATGAGAAGGTGGTGTTAGAGGGCAAGGGGGCAGTAGTTCGGGAGCAGTACTGACAGTGAGAATAGGTGATAGGGGGGAGGGATTTGTATGGCCTGTGTTTAAGCGATAGGATCTATGTTAGAACCCCTTTGCGTGTTGGGTTGAGGGCAGGAAGGGCAGGTGGGACTTGTATCGTAAGTCTTTGGGGGCATACTGGTGACATAGTCTACTTGGGGAGCTAGTGGAGCAGGGACCAAATGTCTAGGGGTGATTCTGTTAGCGAGGCCGGGAGACGTGCTGTAGTGGTTCGGGTGGTCAGCGATGGGAGAACTAAGGGGGGTTTGTGAGTGGCTGGCCATGCTGGATGGGCTGGTTGGGGACTCAACGGTGCGGGAAAAGTAAGCGCGACCTGTATCGTAGCTCCTTGGGGGCGTATCAGTGACATGGTGTACTTGGGGAGCTGGTAGGGAGGGGACCAGAGGTCTAGAGGTGATTTTGTTGACAGGACCGGGAGACGTGCTGGAGTGGTAAGGGTAGCTGGAGTTGGAAGATCTTAGAAGGGTTTGTGGGTGGCTAGCCACATTGGATGCGCTCGATGGGCTGGACGAGGGCTCAGCAGGGCGGGAGTTAATTACCCTGCTAGTGTCGTGTACGTGTTTTCTGAGGAGGGTAAAAGGTCTGCAAATTTATTTAAGTTTTTGGATGAGGCTTGGATCATAACGATGCCGTTTTATAGAGGGTGATGGTGAGGTCAGCTTGCAGGGTTGAGGAGGGTACTATGGTTAGCTTAGTACCGTACGGGATGTTCTGAGTAGCACGTACATTGAAATGGTGAGCAAAGGTTCTGCGCCAGGCAGAGGTTTTTCTAGAATAGAAGATGAGGTCATTAATGACCACGCCGTTGTCTGCGCTGTAACGCAGGTCAGAGATCAGTGTCTCAGGGTGTCTTTTCAGGGTGGAGTGTTCGAAGGATTTTATGGCGGTTTTGGAGAGGTTAGGGGGGTAGACCAGAGTGTGGGAGTTTTCCCCTGTTGCGGACAGGCCAGTCCTTGCCATGCTGGCTCGGGTCGGCTGCTTGGGCACCAGTAGGGACAGAGATGCAGCAAGGTGGGCGTATCCAGCATTAGGGTCAATTTTTATTCCCATTTCTTCTTGATGTGGCCAACCCAAAAGCGATTGCCCTTTCTTGGATACATAAACTTTTCCATATGTGGAGCGGCCAGAATAACTTAAATTGGCCCAAAAATAGCCAACCAACTCAATTTTGTGGCCAGTATATCCGCCAGGACTAATATCTGGATTACTTCATTCTAAATTGGACCAATTTTTGTTGACAACATCATGAGACAAGATAGTATACCAAGAACATGAATCCACTAATACATGTGTACGCACACCATTAATTGTGACATGGCAAGAAGGAAACTTATTGCTACTTTCACCTAAATTCAATATAGTGTTTACATCTTGTTCATCATATTCATACGAAGAATCAAAATCATCAGAAACATGTACAAAATTTACTCTTTTAGGAATAGATCTACATACTCTACTAAAATGTCCTTTCTTTCCGCATTTAATACAAGATTTTTCTAAAGCAGGACAATTTCTGGAGTTCCCTAAATGCCCACTACTGCCACACTTGTAACATAAATAAGGGCCTCTTTTATTATCTTGTCTCGGGTCTTTATATTTCTCATTCCTTTGAGAATTACCAAACTTGGGAGGGACATTTTTTTGTTTTTATCAAATTCTTTAGGGACAACTTGTACTTCACACTTCTCTGTACCTCTTATCTCTTGTACAATCTTCTCAGAATGTTCAATTGCCTTGGCAATATCAATAGCAGCATTAAGAGACATGTCAGACGTAGTCCACAACCTCTCTTGAATTTTCTTATTATTTGTTCTCATTAATATTTGGTCCCTTAACACTTGTTCATATGAGATGTGTTCAAAATCACATGTGACAGCAAGAGATCTTAACGCTGAGACATAATCATCAATAGACTCATTAGCTAACTGTTTTCTAGAATAAAATATAAATCTCTCCATAACAATGTTTGTTTTCTTACCATACCTTAAATTTAATTGCTTGGCTGCATATTGATACACATTAATATGTCCAGGATTAACTAAAGGCGGAAGATTCTTAATTTTTTTTAAACCCATACCCCCTAAGCAATATTTCAAAAGTGCCAGTTTCCTTTCAGGTTCACACACTTCCCCTTCAAGTACCTCAACATAAGCTAAGAATACAGGTTCCCATATATCCCAAGCCATAGGTGGTTCACCAGGAGTTGGTAAAAAGGATGGGGGTGGTACAATTCCTGACATACTTGGAGAAAAAAAAATCAACAACAATTTAAAATAATAAACTTAGTCACCGTTGTCTGAAAGTAGAAAGGCAAAATAACAATTTAAAATAACAAAAGTAGTCACCGTTGTCTTAAAATATGTGAATAGTAGGTGTATCACTGTGATAAAGTGTACACGTTGTTCAAATACAATTCCTTTCGAATATAAATATGCACAAAAGTTATTAAAATAAATAAAGTACAGAAAATGTTACCATAACATGTGTAAAAACATGTTAGAAAACGCAGGATTTGCGATGCCAATGATGAATCAATAGATGCTGTAGATAACACTTCCTCATGATAACAGCTTCAAAAGGAATAAGCTTGGCTAAACAAATGCCTTGGTTGCAGTAACTCCCATAAATCAAAGAGGACGTTAAACCAAGAAATCCCTTGAGACAGCAACCTCCGTGATCCAACGAGGTGCTGCAAGGGTTAAAATGCACTTCCAACGTCACCGTGGAGAGGCGGAATAAAACGCCCAATAATCAATCAAATGCCAGATGCTTCAGCTGACGTGCCGTGCCGTGCCGTGAAAGGAAACAGCCGGAAGACATCTCTGCTTGTGGGAAGTACAAACGTTGCACTATGATGATAGAAGAGACGAATTCACAAAATCCACGAAATACTTAAAAATGTCGTGGTTCTCCCATCCTCGTCGCCAGTGTTGAGAAGAGAAAGAGATTATAATCCAGGAATCCAGAAGAACACAGGAAGCGGTAACGTGAAGTTTTCCTCTTTTATTCAGGCATTAAGGTACAGTAGAACTCCACATGTACAGGTTACAGTTTTGAATGCCCTAACGGCGTAACGTACCAGAATAAATACCTGCATCCCACATTTAATTAATCACAACCCACGAGCTCCCAACAATATATTTAAAAGACACACCGCGTGCAAGGAGCACGCGTGTCACAACATCCCCACTTCATAAATAAACAATACCATACACGCGACCACGCAAGGATACCTAGATACCTCGCGCGCTCGTGTGTATGCTACAGTAGGAATCTCTTTGCCAGACTCGAACTCCAACAGCCCGCAAGGGAAGTCAGATCACTGGAAGCTGGACTCTCTGCGTGCAGGGATGACTGCATCTTCTCAGTGCGTCAGGCCGGGAAACGGGCTCCTCTGAAGTCGAGGTCTCCTCTGATTTACAGGGGCTAGGAAAGGTATATTTATACCTGAGAGTACCTAGGAATGTTAGTATTGACGTGAGTCGGACAGCGAAAGACGTCATGAATGAACCCCTAAGGAATAATGGTTCATGCATAATATATGAGTCCTTGAAGAAATCAATAGTCCTGGGCTAGGGAAACTCCCGCAGCCTAAGGGTCTGTTCTTCATGTACTCGTTAGACGTTAGGGTGGACGGATGTCGGAGACCATGCCTGTATTTGGAGTGCACGGTTTAATGCCTAAATAAGGGCTGGGATTTTATGCCTATATAAGGGCAGGGCGAATTGTGCCTCTATAAGGACATGATACTGGAAAGCCCGTTTATGGACACCCTAAGAGGAATACAACACCCACTCCACTTTCGTGTGTACGATAATACTAAAATGCTAAACATTTAAAATGCTAAACATAAAATGGAGTACCACATATTTAAAAATATTTCTTAAAAGCATTAAAAAACATAGTAAAAATGCAAAAGGTACTGTACATTTGAAGCAAATGCTTTTCATTTCAGGCATAAAGTTCGAAAATAAATGCAATTGGAATGAAAGAAGCAGTAATATTTACATGTGACAGAAAATGATCGATAAATTGTTCAAAAATCAAAGTCATTTCATGTCATGAAAATTAATAAACTGTTTTAGACACACAAGATGACTAAGTGTCCGTGGAAGTACCGTGAAGTCTGTACTATAAGGCTAGTTCTACTTTAAGCAGATTGAAGTGCCATTTTCTTTCGAAAAAATGGGAAAAAGTTCATTTTTGGTAGAGTTCCAAGTTTTTGTAGAATGAAGGCCAAATTGTTACTGCATCTCTGGAACACTGTATGCTGAATCAGAGTCAGTTTACGGGTCTGGTGTAAACATGAGATCATCTATTTCTATAGACAAAACATCATCCACTGTAGTTGGTGTCAGTTGGAACACCTCGTGTAGTAGATTAATTGCACAGAGATGGGAAGCATTGCTTTCAGCATTGGTCGCAGCAGCAATGTTCACGTCCGTTGTTACCTGTGTGCCTGTAGTTCTTTCTCGTACCTCAGCAGCAGCCGGAAGCGTCTGTGAGATCTCAATTAATGCTGACATCAGGATTGGTAGCCTCTAGGGACAACACAGAGCATGGGCCGTTATCGGGTCCAGCAGAGTATTGATATCCGTTGGCGTAGCTGATGGAAATGTTAGACAGGTGTCCAACACGCATTCTTCACCGCATAGCAGGCATCGTAGAACAGGTAAGATGCAATCTTGCCAGATTGGTCTGAATGACAGGAACCAAGTTGTATTAAGGTCCCGTAGACGAGTCATGCCCAATAGCTGTACTATTCGCTCACGGCACTTTCGTTCAAGGAGAGCTTTTTCCATTTCGCTCGGAGTGATGTCTGTGAATAGGCTGGCCATAGCGCAATAGCAGGAAGAGAAATAGAATTCCGGCAACAAGTGCTAGAATTAATGATATGCCACCAAACACCGAATGTGCAAAGTTCGGGATGATTCCGAGTATTGCCTGGAAAGGTGCTAACAGACCGGAGCAGATGCTCTTAAATACATGTACAATTCCGGTTGTATCAGACATATTGAAGATACGTCCTATCATTTCTACGAAATGTATAGGGCAGTTTGTACGTATTAAAGTCTGTATCTCAGCCGAAGTCCTTGCTACTTGTAGATCATAGGTTTCTTTGGCCGAGGTCAAAGGCACTGTTTGCTGTAAAAGCATGGCTTTCATTCTGCTCAAAGTATCAAATCTTATAAAAAGAGACGTTCAGCGAAGGCCATAGAGGCGACTCCCTGACTGTGTCAATTGGGGCAAACAATACTTGCATACAGCAAGTGACCCTGGAGTTGACCGTTACTAGATATGGGATGCCTGGCAGCATGCCGCAGCAACTCTGATCATTCAACATGAGGTAACTCCCATTAGAAAGTTGTCCAAACGTTGGATTAATCACAGCAGCTGGTCTACCCTGCTGATGGCAAGACAAATTTGCCACAGAACCATTACAAGCCCCGTGTAAAGAAATGTCCTGACATATAAGCTGAACCGCTCAGTGCACGTTTACAGTGTGTACCGCTCAAAAACACTTCACGATCCTCACTCCAACATCTATATGTATACGGTAAATCCCAAGATGTCTTAATGTATTCCTTACCCAACCTTTCATATTTGCCTGCTTGCATTTGTTTGAGGCAATACTGAAACTGAAAAGTAGTCACAGGTAGTGTGATTTTGCCATGAATAAGCCATTCTGTAGCTGGTTTTTCTGCCACTGTGAATGGTAACTTTTCCAGTTTTTCAATGCTCAGCACTGTATACCTTGCTCCTCTTTGTGCCAATTCGATCTGTTTATCAGTGAGATTGTATTCTGCAAACAGAGCCGTTGTGTTGATAAAACGCCAAGGCACATAGCCCGCTCGCAAAGATTGCAGCGTCCAGCTTAATAACACAATAGAACGTAATTGAGACTGGCCTTGTTGTAACATCGCCAAATCTTCTTCTAGTATGTCGATAGCAGAGGATACAATGCCATCCAATGAATATATTCTGGAGGACAAAGTTGTTAACCCATTGTCGACCACAGAGAGTGTTTTCTCTAAATTAATACGATCAAGTTCACGTATTCGTTCTGCAGCCTCCATCTGTGATACTTTCCATGCTTCATTATAGGCAGCATAAATGCCGGCATATATGAAACGTTTTTGACGCGGTTTTCTTGGTCCAAGCAAGAGTTCCCTAAGGTCTGCGTCCTTTTAAGTAAGGTTAAGTGTTGTTTCACATCCTGTAGTGTAGACTTATGCAGCCAATCGAGGCATAATTTTCCTACACTGTATGTTGTTACTACCCCCGGATGTTGTCTTTGGACGTATCTTGGGTCTGGCCTATTAATAGTAAAGCCCTGAGTTTTATTCAGGAATCTTTCCTGACAGTTATTCGTGTCTGTGGGCCAGATCAACCATTTTTTCCAATCAGGATTAGATCTGTTGAGTTGTAGTATATTGTCAACTGTCACCACTGCCTGTGTATCGTTATCACTTGCAGGTGCTGGTACAGAAGGTGTGTTCATCTCTTTGATCTTGGCTAATCCAAGACAAGATGTTTGTTGGATGGTTTCATTCAAAAACATTATTTGTTCAGGGATGATACAGGCTCTAAATAAAGCTTCTATCCCCTGCACTTGCCAATCTTTAGTACCCCAGACTGTTTTGGTGTCTACTTTGTCTTTCCAAAAGTCAAAACCCTGTCTAGACAGTTGGGCATTAAATAATGCAGAGTAAATCTGTTTTGTATTTGTTAACATAATTTTCAGTCCTGTCTTGTTTACATTTTTATAGTAAAACATTTCTGGATCAGATGTATTGTAACCTGAAAAATATGGAAACTTGTTAGCAAATGTTTTTGAACTACCTTTAGGTGGTGTAGGACAATGTTCCCATTGGTTAAACATAAACACATTTCTTGGATATGCAGATTTATGCAAATAATGATGACCATAGTGGTTATAACAATACAGTTGTTCATAGTCTGATGAACCCTCTAAATATTCATTTTTAGAAAATGCAGCAGATTTTTCTAAGTCATACATTATGTCATTAACAGTCTCAAAGTCCCAATCATCAGAATAGGTACTGGACGAAATTAGATCACTTAGTGAGATTTTAAACAAATGTGGAATGTTCAATTGTTCCGACGGGCCGAAGATGTCAAAATCTGTCTTGTCCCACACTATACCATCCTGTATAGGAACAGCTGTGATGTTCACTGATGACAAGTCTCTTGCTTCACGATGGGATGATTTATGAGGTTTCAAAAGTACGTTCACGTCTTTTCCTTCAGTGTTCACATGGATGTATCTGCCACTTATAAGCACGCTCACAGTTGTAACCAAAGCTAGCCAGAGCAGGAAAACAAAAAGTCCAGATGTAATCCAGAGTTCAATCCATGGAGAAACCAAATAAGTCTTTTTCAGAAAGTGAAGAAAGTCTTGTACTTGCTGCTTGAATTTGAATGATGCTGGCGTCGTTTCAGGTTCACTCGGATCTTCTGAGAACGTATCAAAGTTAATGAAATAGCCAGAAGCAGTTCTGTCAATTGTTGGAATTGCATCAGGATTTGTAGAAATCACTGGAACCAGTTCATCACTTGCCACATTAGTGTAGACAGGTGTATTTGGACGAACTGTTGCTTTGTGTTGAAGAGGGATGAGTTCCATAGCGTTGTTGCTTAGTCCTCCATCTGTTACAGCTGAATTCTCGATTGTTATTAGTCTTTCAGTCTGAACCTCTTGGATAGTAGCGAGAGGAGTGCGTCTGCTACTAGGTCGGAGTCCACGAGGCCTACTATTTAGTATTGGCCACATACTGTGGTTTGAGCAGGTCGATGGACACAAATCTTTTCTCCTTTCTTCCAGCAAGGGGCGGCAGAAGTATTGTTCTTGTTCCTTGAACTGCTAGGACAGGTACTGGTTGTCTGTAAGAAGGTCCAAATTCCTTCTTGTCCGCAATTTTTTCTCTGACTAGATCCCCAACTTTTGGAATCCAGACAGGCCTTGCTGGGACCGCCGATTTTTCCCCAGTGGTGGTTGGCTGTAGGAATACGTTGCTTTGTTTCGTTCTTAACTTATTGAGTTCCTGTAAAACAGCCAAACGATCTTTGATATCAAAGGGTTTATTTTCCACCACTGTGCCTACGTGTTCAAGGTCTGGTACCCACATTCTTGTCCCAAATAGGACCTCATATGGAGTGACCCCCCCTAGAGAACTTCTTGGCAGATTATTCAATGAGCGTTGGACCCCACTAAGGTGTTTGACCCACCCATCACCCAAACCTAATACCCTAGCTGTTATAGACTGCTTTATGTCACGGTTTTTCCTTTCCACAACCGAATTTCCCTCAGGATGGAATGGAGAGGAGTACTGCAATGCATCGCCCAGACTGGCCATGGCTTCTTTGTAAGCCCGAGAGCTAAATGCAGGACCCTGGTCAGAATGTAGCGTGCCTATTGCGTATGTGCCGATAAAGACTCGCAAATCTTTTATAACAGTTCGAGCGTCAGCTGAGCGCTGAGGCCATAACCATAGGAACCTAGAGCATGAATCCACTGCAACCATGATATATTTATAGTTACCGTCCCTTTGCAAGGGACCGCAGTGGTCCAGGTAAATACAAGCTAATGGTTTGTCTGAAATTAACAGGGGTGTCTGCGCAGGACGTTTCACTGTTGAGACTTTCATCTGTTGGCAAATATCACATTCTAAAACATAGTTTTTAGTTTGTTTCCGAATGCCAGGCCACCAATATCTTTGCTTGAGTAAAGATACTGTCGCTGAAACACCTGCATGGGCAGAAGCTAACCCTTCGTGTGCTGCTAGGATTAGTCCTAATCTGCGTTCCTTGTTTGGAATTACCCTATCCCCCACTCCAGGGATTCGAGCAAAGGAACGTTGTTCGCATCAATTACATAAGAGTACTTGAGTGGAAACTTTTTGGTAACGCTGCACTGCTGCCTTTGCTTGAAGCATTGACAGCCAACATTATCTCACCGTCTATTTTTGTTTTTGGACGAGTGATCGCAGCTACGGAAGCCGTCTGCACAGCCCCTTTGCGGCTTCATCAGCCAATGAATTCCTGCAACGTGAACGCCATCACGTTGATGACTCAGTGTGTGGATCACGTGAGCCTTTGGTAGTTCGTTTTTCAACTGAACTACTTGTTCCCAAAGCATTTTGTGCTTTATTGTGCCACCTTTCGCATCTTTGAAACCATTTTCAAGCCAGTTTTGTATATATTCATTATACGACTGAACACAGTAAAGGAATCGCACACTATTAGTGTGGGGAATTCTCGATCTGTACTTTCAAGTGCCAGTTTGAATGCTTGTAGTTCAGCTCGCTGAGCTGTACAATCTCCTAGAGACTGAGTTTTTGTGACCATAGGTCTGAAGATGCCATTTCGCATGCGACCTTTAACGATTGCACACGCTGCACTGTAAGCTTGCTTATTCCCTATTGCGGGTTGTGCGGATCCGTCAGTGTAAATTATGAATTCGTACTGATCGAGAGGCAGAATTTCAGTAGGCAGAGGACATTCATGTTCGTATTGCAGGAATGCTTGTGTTGTTAAATCTGGATCAAAAACATATTCAACATCTGTTGCAGCAAGAGAATTAACCCATTGTATCCATCTTGGATGTAATGCTTTAGCATTTGGAATGCTAGCTTTTGTGACCGCTTCTAAAGCTGGTACTGGGGTTACGACAATAATGCGTTTCCCTTGGGCTAAGGCTCTTTCTTTTGCTACAGCGGTTTGAACTGCTGTTAGAATTTTTTCAGTTGAACTGAAGCGCATTTCCGCTTGTGTGTACAAATGAGATTTGTAAGCTATTGGTATTTTCTTTTTCTCACCCTCATTGAAGGTTAAGAAGGTGAATCCGCATTGACCCGAAATTATTCGGATCACCAAATTGCGTTGACTTACGCGTGTTTGTAAGTGATTTGTTGCTAACATGTTAGCCTGGAGTGAACGCAAGATTTCTGTGTGTTCCTGTGTCCAGTTTCTGATCGAAAAATCAGGTTTGATTAATGCGTAGAGAGGTTTAACCCTTTCTGCGTAATTTAGAATGTATGTTCTTCCAAAATTTAGGAAACCCAGGATGGATTGTAAGTTTTTAGCGTTTTTGAGGTTGGAGCAGCGCACACTTTTCTAAAAGTTAGCTGCCAAGCTCTTGCCTTCACTTGAAAGCTCATATCCTAGAAATAGGACATTGAGATGGGCAATTCTGGACTTTTTAAAGTTGAACTTGTAGCCCTCAGAGTATAATGGTGCTCACCCTGTTCAAGTGTTTTTCCAGGTCATCGTCTGTCAGATATATGTCATCGACATAGGACAATGCCTCATTGTCATAAATTTGTAGTAACTCCGTTACCCTCGCTGAGAATAAACCGGGACTGTTCTTGAACCCTTGTGGGAGTCGACAAAAGTGATGCTGGGTCCCCATTATGGAGAATGCTGTTAAGTACCTGCTTTCAGGTGCTATGTTTTGACAAAAGAAACCATTTGAGATGTCTAATGTTGTTTTATATTTTTACGCACAATGTTATTCATTAATGCTGTGCTATGTGCATTTTGCACTGCAAAAGTTTTAGAACAAGTGTTTAGGTGCCTGTAGTCCAAAACTAGACGATATGTATTGTCTGGTTTGGAGACAGGAAACAAAGGATTGTTCATTGAGGAGGTGCATGTTTCAATCACCCCTTGGTATTCAAGTTGATCTAAGATCTCCTGACCTGTTTTTTAGCTTCTTGCTTTATTGGGTACTGCCTTTGTGCAGTTGGTTCATGTTTCAGATGTATTTTATGGTGAGGTGAGTCCTCATCCCATCCTACATGATTTTTATATAATGCTGGGGCCTGGGCTACTGCCCATTTCCTGGCATATGTATATTTTAGGTGAATTGGAATATGGTTGGAGAAGGCAGGCATAATAATGTCCTCGCCATGTGGGCACTCCGTGACAAATTGTGGTGGCCAGTCCTTTTCTGCTAGAAGTATGTCATAGCCCTTTGATAGTCTTTCCCAAAAAAGTGCTTTCACCTGTCTAGGCTTGTCTCCCTCCATCCGGAGTGTTATTTCATATAACTTTTGTGGAGTACTAACCCTGGTGTCTACAGTCTCTACTTTAATGTACTCATTCAAGTCCACTATCTCCAGAAGTTCCTTCAGGTTCTGGCGAACTATTGTGACTTCTGCTGCACTGTCCAGCATGGTCTGAGCCCATTCTCCGTTCTTGAGTTGTGTTCTCAGTATTCTCGGCATGTCTGATCTTTAGACCTGCTACTTTCTTTTTGGAGAATTGAGGTTTTGCTTTAGTTTTTGGAGCGTGTTTGTCGTCTTTCGATTTCACGCGTTCTTCTCTATGTTCCGATCGTCCTCTTCTTTCCGAAGTCTGTGATGAGATCTGAAAGGGACGAGAGGAACGTGTATCAGTATCTTGATACCTGTCAGGCTTTCTCAAATTATCCCTATTCCTGAGGTTATACCTCCTTTCAGAGGGCTCCATTTGAGGAGACCTACCTCGGGATTGAGAACGTTTCTCGTTTGATTTTTGTTTAGTAGACTCCCACTTCTTTTTAGAAGATGTAGGAGTTTGTTTAATTGAGTCCTTCTCAGGACTTTCAGATAGCTTCGGCTTCACTGGTTTTCCACCCAAACTATCTCTGCCTAATTCTGCATAAGATTGTTCAATTATTCTGGGTAGCTCAGTTTGATGTTCTGTAACATCAAATTCCCTTAGTTTTTGGCGGATCGCAACTGCTGCTGCCTCCCCTTTAATATTAGATAATATTATTGTTGAGACCTGGTCGAAATTTTTCAGTAACTTCATACCTAAATTTAGAGCAGGTTCTGCCGCGTATTCATTTTGAATTTGTTTCAGGACATCAGGTATTACCGCAATTGACGGAATGCCATGTGTTTTAGTATAGATGGCAGCAAAGACTGAGCCCCAAGTGGTGCAGTCTTCCAGTTGTGGTGTGATCCCCATTGGTAAACTGATTGTTAGTATTCTGTGTTTCTCATACGGGCTAGTATTTGGAAATACTGCTTCGATTTGAGTAATTTTTTGAGCTATCCAGAATGGAATTTGCTCACGTTTTGTGGGCATTTTACCCATGACTGCGTATAGAGTCTGTGGTGTAATTTTTAGTGTATTCCCCTGTTGGGGAGTTGGATTTGGAAGTGTTAATGGTTGCTGGACTGTAAAAGTCCGCATGACATATTGGACCAATTGTCTGTAAATTTTTATTAACTCTGAGTTGAGTAAGTAAATCCTCGTCTGACATCTCTTCAATGTCAGGATGAGGTGTGTAGCCGGCTAAAATCGGCCATGTTGCTCCTGGTCTACCTAGTGGACCGAGCCTGGTAATGTTTTTGTGATGTTTTAGGGCGCCTTTAAACCAGAGCTGATGCTCCTGGTATGTTAATGGAATTTCAATATCCTCGAAAGGAATGTATTCCTCTGGTGGATCATCTTCTTTGTAGAAGTGAAACATGTGTGTTACTGAATTTGATTCAGGAAATATTACCCATGAATAGAATACCTCTGTCTGAAAGGATTCATGTGCCTCTATCACGAAAACTGCTCTATCTCCTCTTGGTGGTAGCCCATGTTTTATAAGTTTTAGAGTGATGGCTCTTCTTAAGTTTGGAGCGATGTTTATGACACCCTCCTCGGTTTCATTTAAACCTGTAATGTGTAAAAACTGCTGCTTGGGCTGGATCAGCCGCAGCTTCACCGTTTCCGGTTTCAGTGTCGGAGCCAGGCATTTTGTTGTTTGAAAAATGTAGAACAAGTTTCAAGGAAACAAAGATTAGGTGCACAATATTTTGGAACACTGTATCCTTCAACGTTGAGCAAACCAAACAGCTAATATATAGGGTGTTACCCTATGTAGCCGTGGTGGATACTTAACCCTGCCCACTCCAGACGTCTTTTGGAGTATATGGGTAGGGGTCTCTGAGAGAAAAAAGCACGGCTGAGTTACTCAGTATCTAACGTTGAATTACCGCCTTACCAAACCGTTGGGCGCCATGTAGTGTAGCTCCTATTTCCCTAATAGGCTCTGCGCATTGGAGTAATATATCCTATAGGTTTGACATAGGACTAAGGTCAGTATGTCCCTATCGAGTATATTAAACTTAATTACTTGTGCCAGCTAGCTCAGAGGCCACTAGAAACTCCTTGACAAACAAGAAGGGAGTAGTTTCTGGCAGCCGCAAAACATGACCACTTCGTTTCCCTTTAGAATCAGAACATGTCCCAGAGTCATGGAAACAATAGATAACTATTTCACTCAGCTCAGTCGTGCATGCTTAGTTTTCTCCAAGTTACACAGAAAGAAATAGACGGGCGTTTCAATAAAAGATTTATTGAACAGTCTTGTTTCTGGTGTAAGTAAAATGTGCTGTTACGATCACAAGACAGTATGCGAGATAAATAATGTACAGTGTGAGCAGTAGAAATAAATAATACTGCGAGAGCATTATCTTTTAGTACATATGCCTTTACATAAATAACACAGACTAAAAATGCGAGTACTCATACGATGCGTTTCTAATCTAGTTCTACCCCAATGTACCTAACCTAACCTAGGTGTAGGGAGAGGTAGGAAGTAGGTGAAGTATTCCTTACTATGGTATACTAAGAGTATGTTAAGCCTAGTATGCCAAGAGTCCCTCTAGGTTCTTATCAGCTCCATACCTGAAGAATGAGAGAGGTAGGAATCTCTTTGCCAGACTCGAACTCCAACACCCCGCAAGGGAAGTCAGATCACTGGAAGCTGGACTCTCTGCGTGCAGGGATGACAGCGTCTTCTCAGTGCGTCAGGCCGGGAAACGGGCTCCTCTGAAGTCGAGGTCTCCTCTGATTTACAGGGGCTAGGAAAGGTATATTTATACCTGAGAGTACCTAGGAATGTTAGTATTGACGTGAGTCGGACAGCGAAAGATGTCATGAATGAACCCCTAAGGAATAATGGTTCATGCATAATATATGAGTCCTTGAAGAAATCAATAGTCCTGGGCTAGGGAAACTCCCGCAGCCTAAGGGTCTGTTCTTCATGTACTCGTTGTGACGTTAGGGTGGACGGATGTCGGAGACCATGCCTGTATTTGGAGTGCACGGTTTAATGCCTAAATAAGGGCTGGGATTTTATGCCTATATAAGGGCAGGGCGAATTGTGCCTATATAAGGACATGATACTGGAAAGCCCGTTTATGGACACCCTAAGAGGAATACAACAATAACATTGGAGTTACCTTATCACATTTAATAGCTGTAGCCTCCAAATGGGAACCGGTAAATAGTTCATGTTTGGTGTCTGGAATCGTAATGAAAAATCCTCTTTTATGGTGAAGACGGATTTTTTATTACATGTTTGAAAATGCCACTTTTAGAAAGTTGGCATTTTCCTGTCTTAGTCAATTAGTGCCTGCAGCCTGTCTCTGGATCACATGACTGGGTGTAGTTAGAAGTTTGTCTTTGTATATTACTCCTAGACAGCCACATATAATAGAGAGCTTAGATGTGCCTGGTTTTGGCTATCACTGGCAGGAGGGAAGGGCAGAGTTCGGCACAGACCCACTTACACCTGAATAGGCTGTTTCCTGCCTTCACACAAAGGATTGGTTAGTCTGGAGCCAGGGCAGGGCAAGAAGGAAACCTGTACCCTTTAAAGGGAAATCTCTGGAAGCTTCCTCTGCTTCATCAAAGGAGGCACCAGGCATAAATATTGGGCCTCAGACACCAACTCTTTAGTACACTTCTGGAACTGTGGTAGACTCTGTCAGGAAGAAGGACTGCTGTGCTGCCGAAAGGACTAACACTCTTCTGGACTGCTGTCCTGAAGGACTGCTGCCTGCTGTGCTGACCTGCTGCCCTCTTGCCTGAGTTAAAAGGACTGGACTTGCAACTTGTACCCAGGACCACCAGAGTGACTCCAAGAGCTAGTCTCTTGTAAACAGCACCTGGACTCTGCAACTATGAGTCATACCCTGCCAAGCAGTGTGACCCCAGTACTGGAGCTGTGGAGGTGGGTCTGAAGGAGCTCTGCCAGTCCATCTGTGGATCCAGTATAACTGAGACATCGCCTCTGCTGTGTTGCACAACCCTGAGCAGAACCGACGCGTCACCTCTGCTGCAAGGATTCTTCCAGCGGAAGGACTCCACATCAACCATGCAGGTTGCAGCCCCATTGGAACCACTGCTGCATGATGCATTTCTGATGCAGGCCCTCACATTGCAAGCCTCTTGTTGATGGCAGCCTTGAAGATGACGCAGGACTTCACATCGCAAGCCCAACAGTCCCTTTGGAACTAGCCAGTACATGTTGTATCCTCAACACAGGACTCCGCATCACAAGCTTCGCTCATCAATGGCCTCCTTGATGACAGCACAGGACGTCGCATCGCAGCCTCGCAGCTCCCTGGAACCGACACTGTGTGACGCATCACTGACCCGGACCTTGCATCGCCTCAGCTGTTCTGCGCATCCTCGACGCGGGACTGTGCAACTCTCCAAAATCAGGATTTAAGGTACTCTTGTTCAGCTGGCCTAACTGGGTCACTGTAGCTGGACCGCACTCCATCGTAGTTGGGCTGAACTAGAGACTTTGTCCTGGTCTTGCGCAACCAGATATTTCCATTTGGCACTTTTTTCTTTTTGGCTCTATTTTTACTTAAATTTTCAAAATTGCATATCTCCAGTTCAACTGATTGGATTTTTGTTGTTTTCGTCTTCTTTCATTTATTAAAATGTACTCTGTTTTTCTAATCTTGTATAGGGTCCTTTTTGTGCTGTGTACTCACTTTGTTACTGTTTGATGTGTTGCACACATATTTTACAGATTGCCTCTGAGGTAAGCCTTACTACTCTGTGGAAAGCTACCTGAGGGTTGAGCACAGGTTAATTTAGGGTTTGCTTGTGACTTCACCCTGACAAGGACTGTGATTCCTGCTTGAGTAGGGTGTCACTCCCCTCAACCAGTAACCCAATTTCTTACACACAGTTACAAAAGATCTGAACAATGCTACAGCTCAACCTACTTATTACATTAGCATTAACACTACCAACGAGGCAACACTCAATACCATTGGCATTTACCTTTTCAGTATGTGTGGTGATGTGTTGCTGTGTTTTTTGTTGTGCGTCTTTTATGGGTTTTATTTTTTTAGGCCATTAGCATTGCATTTGGTGTGCCAGTTTGGTGCACATGAACGTGCTTTGGAGCTCAAAGTTGACAGTATATTTTGAGAAAGGACTATAATAATCTGAATAAGGCCACTACACTTCTATGGTGTCACACACTAGATAAAAACTGATGAACATGCTGGCCAAGGTATTTCTTCCATGTTTAGGTTTCGCCTACCAGATAGCAAAAGTTGTCAGGTTGTGAAAGACATTTTGTGGGCTTCCTTAAACTTACAGTGGGTGTACAGCCTTCTCATTGCTTAACATTAGTTGTCATTATTGTCACTCTCATTTTCTTTCCTCATATTTGATGGCTTGCCTTCCTCTTCTTGTGCTTGTCCCTCCCTTGTAGCATAGCCTCTTGACCATCCTTTCGATTGGCTGACTTGTATCCTTCCCCTGCTTAGTTTTAAGGAATTGCTTTTTTGGGGCTTTAGGCAGCCCATGAGCGTGCATGTGATTTCCAGCATTCTCTGTTGTGTGCTTCTCCCATCCTGCCAAATTCACAGCTGCCCACCTGCACTCTGTGTTGCTCTTTCTCTCTCCCTCTGGCTTCTACCATTCCAAACTCCCTTGCTCCCTCGCTTCGTGATGCCCTCTCCCTCGTGTGCTTCTTCTCCAGTCCCCTGGTGACCCTCTCTCCATTGTGTGTTACCTTTCCGTTCCTCCCCCAGCCATCTCTATTTTTATTTTATTCCCCCTTCCCACTCCATGTTGTTTGCCACCCAGTTGCTCCCCCATCCTGTTTCTCTGTTACCCCTGCTTTTTAATTTTTTTAAATCGCCCAACAGCAAATTGCTGGCAGATGCTTCAACTTACAAAAAAAAAAGGTTTTTGCACTTCTCTGATTTCATTTTTTGACTTTACAATCCAATCTGGATCAGTACATTTAAAAAAATGCCACCCACACAATAGGTGTGCACATGCATGGAGAGGCATGCATACATTTGCATGAGGATGCATGTGCACGCTTTCATGATGGTGTATGTGCTCACTTGCTTGATGACACATGCATGCCTATACTTCATCTACGTCATCATGCACTCACGCGCTTTCTAAATGACATGGCCACCAGCTGCGATCAAGTCATAGAGACTTTTCTTTTGGATGATGCTGCACAGTATCTCCAAAAAGCATTGGCAAAGCCAATAGGTCACAAAGGTGACACCTGTTGGCTTTGCCAATGCTTGTATTTCTTATGGGGGATCTGCTCCAGCCAAGTGGACCCAAAACCGGTGTTGTTCTTCATAAAAACCTTCTAATTTAGATCTTCATCCGCCTGAAATCCCAGCTCTGTCAAGTATTTATGAGCTGGATCTAGGAGCCGTCCTGCCCAGGAAAATATGATGGATTTTTCCTGGTGCCATTTTACGACACTGGGACATAATTCAGCAGTGTTCGCAGATTCAGTTTTCTCATCAGAGCAGCATCCTGCAGGCAGCGAGGGGGCTTTCTTAATTTCACTTGCAGCTGGGCCCAAAACAATAACCTGATTTAAATGGCCATCAGCCCTTCTTTTGTTTAAGTATCATCCTGGCTGGGAGCTATCTGGAGCCTATCAACTACATACTAATGTATTGGGGTGAACAAATGTACACAGCTTGTAATCACTTCACAAGCATTAAAGAGAAATTGTGATTTGGAGAGAAGTTTTTGGGTTTGTTCAAACACCACCCATGTAAGGAATGTGCATGCACTGTAAGAATGACGATATTTCTCTATGAGTAATTACCAGATAGCGATCTAAATGGCACTTACTCACTTATTTTGTATTTAATTCTTTTACAGCACTACTCATTCCAGTGTATAGTGCAGAGCACTTTTCAAAACACACAGCAAGACACTATACCATACGAGTGTGTAAATTGATGTAGAGGAAAGGTTACATAAGACAATGAGACTTATGAGGTATTGAAGTCACATATCGTCCATGCTTGTAGAGATTATATGCCAAGAGTGCAAGGTCGAGAGAAGCACAAAGTCAAGATTTAAAATGCGACGCAGTGATTAAACTTGCCTGTACTAACAAGACTTTACTACTGTACAAAGGAGTCCTTTTTTTCAAACTTAAAAAAACAACAGACTAAGAAAAACCAGTAAGGATCTAATTAACTCATGCTTGCAATTTGCAATTTGCATGCTTCTCCTTGCTGCTCACTATGCTATAATAGGAGGATTGCAATTTATGAACTGGAAGTAAAACAAGGATAGTCAAAGCCCATAGGTTCAGTCTGCGTGAGATCTATTGGCTTTGTCAATGTTGTTTTAGCCATATTGTTCAGCAGTGCTCTTTTTTTAGGTCTCGCCTAGGCAGCGCATGCGCTGCATGCGCTGTCTCAGTGAGACATAAAGTAATCTGTATGTTGGCATAAACTTCATGTAATCTGTTTTTCCGCATGCTATTGGCTTACTTATGGTAGTGTTGTTGTTATCTCCCTTTCTGTTGGCTGTTGGTCATTTGCTAACTTCCGTGTAGTCCCGATACAGCGGCGCCTAACTACAGTTTTAGTCTGCTCTGCTTGCACTTTTTTAGGTCTCGCGCCTAGCGCTGCAGTCTCTGCACGTGACTACATTTCTTATCAGTCACGCTGTTTACACATGCCAGTCGGCTCTCTGATTGGGCCTCTATTACAATCACGCTGCCTTCACGCCGATGTTACTGTCCCTCCTCCCCGCTGCAGCAGCAGTACCATACGAGGAGGACTCCCGGGGACAGGGGGCCGTGCGTGTGCCCTCCTGTCTCGGCGTGTTTATTTTTTATTTAATTAATTAGCCGAACGATTTGCGTGCGGGCCGCTTTTACTTTTGCGGTCCTCTGATTTCTGCCTGCCGTGTATTGCCGCGAGCCAGGGACAGCCCATGGGCGCACAGGGAGCGGCAGAGCTGCAGCAGCCAGGCCAGCTAAGCAGGCACGGAGCTCAGAGGCGCACAGGGTAACTCCAGGTCTTCAGCCCCCCCTGCACAGCGCCTCGATTCCTTCCTTTATTCAAGGTTTCATGCAGCGTGAGGCTGTGCTGTGCTTAGGACGGCGGCTGCGGTGACTATCGCACACTGTGACCTTGGTGACTCCAGGTCTTCAGCCCCCCTGCACAGTGCCTCGATTCCTTCCTTTATTCAAGGTTTCATGCAGCGTGAGGCTGCGCTGTGCTTAGGACGGCGGCTGCGGTGACTATCGCACACTGTGACCTTGGTGACTCCAGGTCTTCAGCACCCCCCTGCACAGCTCCTTGATTCCTTCCTTTATTCAAGGTTTAATGCAGCGTAAGGCTGCGCTGTGCTTAGGACGGCGGCTGCGGTGACTGTCGCACACTGTGACCTTGGTGACTCGCACAGGGTGCGGTGTGTGCCACGAAGCCGAAAGTGGTCATCAGCGCTTGAAGTGCAGGTGTGTGTGGGAGGGGCCGAGCCTGGGACAACGAAACTCTGGGGACGGCGTCACTTCCTCATTCTTTCCAGGTTTCTCTCCATTGTGGCGATACCCCCTCCCCCCCACCCCCCGGCTCTCAGGCCTGTCTAGCCCCCTGCTCTCTGCTCTCAGCAATCTCTTGTGTGTAGGATGTCACTGGGTGTCTTCTGTCGTCTCTCTAATTCCCCTCTCACTGCCTGTCTTCTTTCTGTCCCTCTGTTTCTTTTGTTCTTCCACGTACCGGTTCTAAATAGCACCGGTGCAGTGCTGCACAACACGGCAGTGGTTTGCAGGACAGGGGGTGTACAAGATAAGGGGCATTATATAGGGCATGGGGTGGACTGCTCTTGTCCCTCCCTCTATCTCTTGCTCTCTACCCCTCCGTCTCTTACCCACACTCTGCTTCTTGCTACCCCAGTGTATCTTGCTCCTTACACCCCCTCTCTTACCCTCTACCTCTTTATTGCTCTCCATCCAAGTGGCTTTTGCACCCTACCCGCTGTCTCATGCTATCTAGCCCTATCTTTTGCTCTCTACCCTGTTTACCCCTTTTGTCTCTTGCCCCTCTACCCCAGCGGGTAACATTAGCCACATAGCCTCCGCAATGCGGAGGGCCCACAAGCTCCAGGGGGCCCCCTCCGGCATTTTGCAGGGGCGGCAGGCCGCTGCACTCAAAGCTCCTGACTGGGTCCAGCAAGTGGGGAGCCCCCTCACCTTTCGATAAGCCACTGCTCTGCCCGCTGCTCTCTACCCCTCTGTCCCCTAAGCCTCACCCCGGCCCATGCTCTGTGTATCCTGTGCAGACTCTCACTGACTTACTAAAAATATCGAAATAGCATAATTGTATTGTAATTGCATTTATATAGCCATAGCTTTACTATACAGTTGCTATTAAAAATTATAATATGATCTAGTTAGTCAAGAAGCAGCGATCTTTTAGGTGTCTGGTATTGGTGGGCATTGTTAGAAGGTGTTCACATGGCGAGTCATGGCGTGGACTTCTCTGCGTGCTATGGTCGTGCGCTGTTCAAGCATCAGCTTAGTAGTGACGACTTATTTGTTGCCCCGAGCTGAAAAAGAAATTTCTTGGTTTCAGTGCTTGTTTGACCTACCGCCCCATTAGTTCCGCTCCCCAGCCTCTCTCCCGCCCGTCACTTTCCACCCTCGTTGCACTACAACAGATAGCGAAAATAAGTGGCAGCACCTCTTAAACAAAGCACTGTACCCCATGGTACCGTGGTCCGGGCACTGGCTGACCCAGAGCGCGCCGTAAAATACAGGTATTTCGATGCAAGCTAAAACCTGAAGTCTCAAACAATACCATGCACTTGTTTTCAGTTGCTATTGTGAAATATGGGGGTCTTACAGCTTAGGTGGAGCTCGTTTTCGCCCTTGCACCATGTGTAGCTCCCCGACCTCATTCCCCCAACCCTCCCAGTGCTCCTTTCACCTGTGGCCCCTCTAAAGGTGGTTACTAGACACAACACAGCTTGACATAGCCTGCACCATTCGAACAGGCCTCTGCCCCGGGCGAGCTGCAGAGCCTCGGGGGTCACTTCTTCACTGCCCGTTGCCAGACAGGCCCCTTCAGTGGCCTAGACCCTGTTTACTGCTCCTACAGTGAGTGGGGGCGGGGGAGCCAGCCTCAGCTGCTGTTGGACCCACCACCATCCACACACAACCAACATGCACACTAACCTGCTGTTCTTTTTCTGCCTCGGAGCCACACATTACGCCGCATTGCATAAACAGTGACACGTGGAGTGATGTCTCGCTCCCAGCACACAGTGTGCTCCTGGGCATACATCACTTCTTCACCCCTGCTAAGTGTCTATCAGAGTCTGTGCCCTACGTCTTCGCACCCCTCCCTCCCTTGCACACCATCTCACACAGTCCACAACCACCCCAAAACATCTCAACCGGAGTCCGCACCAGTTCATCTCTCTCTGAGCCTGTCTCTTCTGCTATCCCAGAACTCACGATCATGCACCCCTCCCCATCAGTCTTTCCCGCTGCCCTCCCTACCTGAGGCCCTCTGTTCATCCCTTCCCCTCCTCCTGCAAAACGTTCGGAAACTTTCAGGGGAGTTTTAGTTCCACCTCGCTTTTGCTCTAGCCCCTCCCACCTGTCCATCGACCTTCCTGCGCCCTACTGCCACAGTCATGGCTTATTGCAAAACTAGCCACCTCTTTCTTCATCGCACTCTCAATTCCGTCATGCTGTCGGCCTGGTTCTCCCTCGCACTATCTGCCCTCTCTTGCCTTCGGTGCCTTTCAGTTACTCTCAATGTCACAGTCATTTTCCCACACTTACTAGCTGTCTCTTGCACACCCTCACTCTGGTTGTCTCTTATATACCTTCAGACTGTCTCTCATTTTCGTTTTAGTACTGCGGGAGCTGTGTTAAAGCTCCAGGGCTGCTTCCAATCTTGAAGCATTTTTAGGTCAGCAGTCGAGTGTTTTGGACACTCACGCCAACGCGCACGCCCAGCTACAAAAGGGGCTGATGACGCGACCGCGCAGCGGACGCGCGCAGCGGGCGCGCCGCTGGCGCGCCTAAGGCGCGCCTAAGGCAAGCCCGTCCGCGCCCGACCGGTCCCAGGTGCCAGAACCCCTGCCGGTTGCGCGAGGGCGTCGTTCATTTATACCACTGATCAGCTCCAGCAGTATAGAGGGACGGTAAGGAGTACTTGTATTCATAGTATGTGCCCTGATGGGAAGACAATGCAATGTGTGCACTGCCCCTTTCAATTTCATCCTGCCCTCAATGAGCACACAACCTCGATTCCAGCCACTGTTTTTAACATGCTGCTGTTGAATTGTCGCTCAGTGCCCAGACATGCCATTGAAATTAGATTATTGTTAGAGGAGGAGAGTCCAGATGTTCTGTTTTTAACAGAAACATGGCTAACGAGTGAGTCAGACCCGAGCCTTACGCAAGCCCTCCCCTCTGGGTACACTATTCAAAGACATGATAGAGAATATAACAGAGGAGGTGGCATAGCCATCATTTACAAAACTGGATTTAACTGTCGTGTGTCAGGGAATCCTATAGCCGATTGCGAGAGTTTGCTCTTTTCCATCGGCTTTTCCCACACATGTACTTTTTCTGGGATTTTAATTTATCGCCCCCCGGGGACATTGGGCACATTTTGTAACGATCTCCCCGAGATCACAGCCAACCTAGCTAGCCCTCTGTCCAATTTTTCCCTTTTGGGAGATTTTAACATGCATTTTGATGATTATTCCTTGCCAGCCACACGTGACCTAGTGAATAGTATGGAAGCCCTCCAATTTTTTCAAAAAGTGAGAGGCCACACCCACTCCCAGGGTCATTTACTTGATCCTATTTTTACTAATGCCATAGATCTTCAGGCTGGAAATCCTATTTCGCTTCCTTGGACAGATCACTCCCTCATTCCTTTCTCTTGGACCTATAAAGCTAGTAGCAGATCAGCGGTAACATCTACCAAGCTGCTCCGCCCATGGTCACAACTCCCAGTAGAACGCTGGGTATCAATACTTAATGACACCAGACCAGCACCTGAGTCCAATCCTATCAATGCAAGTCATAATTTTGAAAATTGGCTGATCTCTTCCTTAGACATAGTGCTCCCAAAGAAACAAATTAAGGATAAAAATGGCGCAAATAGAACAGCTTGGTATACCCCCAAACTGCGTAAACTTAAGCAGGCTTGTAAACGGTCCGAAAGAAAGTGGAGGAAAGACTACTCCACTACTAATAAAATGATTTATAGGGAGGATATCAAGAGGTATAAGGAAGAAATTAAGTGTGCTCAGTCACTCTACTATGAAAACCAAATACTTTCAGCCCCCAATTCTTCTCGCGAAATATTTCGCATAGTGAAATCTCTTATTAAACTCCCCCCCCACCTATTTCTTGCGATGATATGTCATCTCGCTGCAATCTTTTAGCTACATTTTTCTTCAATAAAATGCAAGATATTTATACCTCTTTTCACCAGACCACAGCTTTAATTAATGTCCCCCAATTAACAACAAAGGAGGCATTGACAATTGCATTTTAGCTGAAATTCCTCTCCTGGATCATTCTGCCCTGCAAGGTATCCTTGGCCAGTTGAAGTCAGGTTCCCCCAAGGACACAGTTCCCCCCCTCATTCTAAATCGAATCTTTGATACAGTGTCCACAACTATCCTAGATTTGATTAATGCTACATTCCGGACAGGCATAGTCCCTCCCCCTTGGAAGCAAGCAATGGTTAAAGCTTTGCTGAAAAAACCAAACCTGGACCCTGAAATGTTAGGGAACTATCGTCCCATTTCATTGTTGCCAGGGATCAGCAAAATTGCTGAAAAACATGTGAATAGTGCTCTGTCCGTGTTCTTGGAAAGCAATAACTGTCTTCACCCATCTCAAACTGGCTTCAGGCCCCAACAGGGCACAGAAACCGCTCTTTTAGCTGTGGCTGAGGGAACTAGGAAAATCCTAGACAATGGGGGCTGCGCTGCCATTGTGCTTTTAGATCTGAGCGCAGCCTTCGACACAGTCAATCATCAGCTGCTCATCCAGAGGCTTAAAGATGTAGGAGTGACTGATCTGGCCCTTAAATGGATCTTTTCCTTTCTGGACGACCGGTCATTTCAAGTGTTCCATGAAGACTGTATCTCTGACCCTCTGCCCCTCCGATGTGGGGTTCCTCAGGGATCCTCCCTGTCCCCCACTCTTTTTAATGTGTATATGAGCTCCTTGGCAGGTGTTGTGGAGCCTTTCGGCATTCAAATCATCACATATGCCGACGATACGCAGTTGATTGTCTCTTTTAATCAGCTCAACACCACCGCCCCGGAGTGGGCAATGTGTCTTCGAGAGATCTCAGTATGGATGGAGGGTTCATTCCTGAAGTTGAACGGATCTAAAACGGAGCTCATGTTCCTGGGTAAACCTTCTATACCCAATTTAATATCTTCTTGGCCGAGTTGTTTCGGCCCTCCCCCATCCCCCAAAGATTATATCAAGAGTTTGGGAGTTTGGTTAGATCATAACCTTGATTTTGGGGAACAAGCAAGGAAGGTTGCTGGTAGCTGCTTTGGGCTGATGAGGATGATACGGAAAATCATTCCCCTCCTCCCTTTCTCTGCAAGGAAAGTGGTGGTCCAGTCCCTTATTCTTTCTAGGCTCGACTATGCCAATGCCCTATACTTAGGAGCACCTTGCTCCACGATTAAGAAATTACAAATTGTACAAAACTGTGCGGCACGACAACTCTTGAATATCCCCAGCCGACAGTCAGCAGGGGGTGCCCTGGCCGCCCTTCACTGGCTGCCCATTCAGCAGAGAGTGCAGTTTAAGGCTCTCTGCATTGCACACAAGGTGTTGTTAGGTTCTGGCCCACCTATCACACGCTCTCTCATTTCCTCTTACCATCCTGAGAGAACCCTGCGATCATGCAATAAACAGTTGGCAGCTGTTCCTAGAATTAGGAAAGCCCGCACAGGGGGTCGCCTCTTTTCATATAACGCTGCTAGGCTTTGGAACTCCCTCCCCCTTGCCATTCGGTGTGAAACTAATCATCTGGTCTTCCGGAAACGCATAAAAACCTTCTTGTTTCCATAACTGATATGTAATTATGAACTTCGGCCTCTAGCGCTGGGATGCCTTTGGTAACCAGGCGCTCTACAAATGTTTTACAATTACAATTACAATTACTTACATTCTGGCTGATTGTCTCTTCTTTCTGCCTTTCTGTCTCCCTCCCTTCACGCTGGATCTCTCTTGCTTGCAAGCTGACAATCTCTTATGTGTCCTCTCATGACTGTACTCTGCCTTCTCGGTCTTTTTTCCCCTCACCCTACCAGTCTCTCCCTTGCCCTTGGTGCTTGTCAATTGCTCTCTCGCTCTCTAACTCCTGCTCCATCTCTCACTAGCCATCACTTGTTTCCCTATGCGTGCATGGAGTTTCGCTGTTCTTATTTTCATTTTGGTTCATTCAGATACCTTTCTTTGCATAGCATTCTCCGTTTCAAAAGTACATATTAGTTTTGTCTATAAGTATTGTGTAGCGTTTGCACTTGCCTTGCCAAGGAATGTGTTCAGTCAGAACTCCTTTTTCGACCTCTTCCTAAATAACGCGTTCATAAAGACAAGGTTGCATTTAAACAAGAAAAATAACTCGCCAGAGATTGCAGTATGGTGAACCAGCGCAGCCATAGACCACATCAGTCAGTTGAATGTGAAAGACTACTTTAAAGAAACTGCTGCAACAACTTCAGACAACCCTTGGTAGTATGCCTTGCAAACTAGCATTAACGCCGTTCTCACTAGACATTACACTACATAGCCAGCTGCCTCCCCTCCCCTAAAACCCTTCACTTGTTCAAACCACGCACAACCTTTCTTCACTCATCTACCCAATTTTGCGCATAATGAAATTCTAAATAACAATGCCTTTTACTATTATAAAAGGCATTGCCATTTACAATGCCAATAGCTCAAAATCTCGCAATTGCGAGACCTATTGCATTGTAAATGCTTGTTTAACTTTCAATCATGCTGCACAGCAGTTATGCTGCTGATCAACATGGCTGAAAAAAATGTAGGCAAGGCCAAATAGCTATCATGCATGTGAGAGCTACTTGACGTTGTCATTTTGTCATCATTTTTTTTGTGGTGCTATGGGAGGGGATTACAACACAGGATGGGGCGGGAAAATAAACAAAGTGGGAAAGGGTGGGAAGGAGCATAGAGTAAAGCGGCAGGGCACTGCAGCTTACATTTTTTTAAAAGGTAGAAAAAATGTGCTATGGAGCGAGCAGAGCAGACTGTGTCTTATCGCTTTTTTTATGGTGGGTGAGGGCGGGCCATTACAGAAAGCATGAGGAAAGTAGGAGGCAGGCAACGCGAGGTACAGCAGGAGAGGCTAGGAACACATCAGACAGTGGGAACAGAGCGAACAGGAGCAAGACAACAGACAGCAGGAGGTAGGTGGGAGGAGTAGGCAACACAATGGCTAATGGAAGTAGGGTGGGTGGAGCAAGCAACACAATGACAGATGGAGTAGGGGTGGAGGGTGCAAGGAAAAACACGGATGGTAGAAGGCAGCATGCAACACCACGAAAAGTGGGAGGAGAGCGAAATGAGCAAGCGACACGATAGAGAGCAGAAGGAGAGAGGGAGGGGCAAGCAACACAATTGACAGCAGGAGGTAGGTGGGAGGAGACTAGCAACACTATGGAGGGCAGGAGGGACAAGCAAGATGACAGACAGTGGGAGCAAACACATGCACTCCTATGGAGTGACTCCATAAGAAGAAAAAAGTAGCTCCGAAAGCGTGAGCAGTTAAAGAACAGTGGGCAAGGAAGCAGTACGTGGGCCATGCTTCAGGCAAGGGACAAACACAAGAAGAGGAAGTCAAGCCAGCATAGACTGACCAAACAGGAGCAAGCAAATGGGAGCGACCATCCAATGGTAAAAATGGGCTGGCTTTCCCCTGTAACTAAACAAAACGTCTTGCAGGCGACAGTACAGCTCTCTCTCAGGAGAGACCTTAAAAGTATCTCTATGTCAAAAGCAGTAACCCACTTAACTATCCATATGAAATACAAATCCATGATCTGCATGCTCCACTATGTGCTTTGCAGCAGGCACATTAACCCTCTGTCTACTTTATGAATTAAAATCAGACAAAACATACAACTCTACTGGAACTGCATTAACCACTAGAGTAATCCTATTATTGTTATAATCTCCTGAAAATTGTAGGGCACACTTTGTAGAAGGTTTCTTAACCGTGTAAGATATTTCAAAATGCAACCTCTTTGTGACCAATTAAGCCAGAACAGATTTACTGTCACATTCACATTTGTTGCCAATTTCTTTGCAGCATATTTTTTTTAAAAAGGCAGTTAGGTAGACTGGCAAATTCTGCTTTTCATTAGTCTCCCTTTCGTGACTCCACCCCTTTTCTTCTGTCACACCTTGACCTAATTTTATGGGTTCCCAGCGTAATTTTTTTCCAATTGCAGCACAGATGGTTGTGCATCGATTTTTTAACATGCATGTAATTTCACTGAGTTCCTGAGATTTTTTAACATGTATGTAATCTCACTGAGTTCCGGAGGTTTTTTAACATGTATGTGATCTCACTTCCATTTTCTTAGACACTCCAGTAGTTTTTCGCTGGTACCGCACAAGCATTTTCTATCCCAACATTTTCGAATTAATTTGAAAGCGTCTCGCTCCAGTAACTAGAAAAATTGTGCTCACCTTTTTCCGTGAGTACTCTGAACTGTCTTGTACCAATAACACGGGAACACTTTTTAGGATTTCCTTGCAATGTATTGTAATTTAATATTTATATAGTGCGCACTACCCCTATGTGGGGCGCTTAGGTGCTTGTCTACATGGATAGCACAAAAAAACTGTGTAGGATGTATGGTTTAAAGGATGTTATCTTTGTTTTGGTCCTATGTGGGAAGTGCTTTCATGTGTTGCTTTATGACCACCGAGGTGTGACTAACATGAAATGCTTAGCAATGTAATCGACGAAGAAGTGTGAGAGATAGGCGCACAGTTTATGGTTTTCAGGAAGCAGCTCTGAAAGTCCTTTTATGGTGCTTGTTATGTTCACAGTTCACTTAACAGGTTACTGCACTGGGTTGTCAATTCTGAGATATTTTGTTTTTGTTATTTTAACATGACTCCACACAAAATTCTTGTGAAAGTCCCAATTTTCATGTGGAAGGTCTCCCGCCATTGGATCGCACAGAACTACGGGTACTATGCATGTTTTTTGCAGTTGTATGAGAATTATGGGGCTTATTTATGAGCCCCTGCATCACTTTTGCAACGCAGTTGCTTCACTTTTTGTGACGCAGCAGCGGCGTAAAATATGTGCCATGTTGCTCCATATTTATGAAGTGACGCATCTAGGGAGATGCGTCACTTCGTAAACTCCTGCGCTACATCATACCTGCATCAGGTATAATGTATGCAGGGTGGGCGTTCCCCCGCATCAAAGCCTCGTAGAAGTGGCGCATTGAAATCTATAAGATTTCAGTGTGCCACTTCTAGGACGTCACTGCGTCAAATCCTTACGCCTGCCTCATAGCAGGCGTAAGGGTGACGCAGTGCTATAATCATAGCCCTCACCCCTGCATTGTTGGAGTTGCGTCACGCTAACGACTCAACTCCAGCAATGCTTCAGTTTTGCGCCAACAGATATTGTCATTCCTTGCGACATGATGCGCCATACAGTAAATATGATGCAGCCATCATGTCTCAAGGAGGGCGCAGTGAAAACTGTCGCATCGCTATTTTCACGCAGTGATGCAACAGTTTTCATAAATAAGGCTCCATGTCCTTCACAAGGAAAAAAGTTATGCAACTTAGCACACCTCTAACTCTGAGGTAGCGCCTAGTTTGCGCTGGCATTCACTTATCTGAAAGTGGAAGTTGGGGAAGGCATAAGCATTCACTGACCAGGAAGATTTTGTGAAGGGCTGAAACCCCAACTATTCTTGTCCTTGGTGCACACTGTGGTCCTTGTTAGTGGGGTGTCGGCGGAATTCGGGTCAGATTGTTTTCCTTTCACTTGCATTAACACAGGTTCCGTGCATTAGGGCAGTGATCGATATTGACACGTCATTGTCCTGTGACTCTACACCAGATCTTCCTTCACTATTAGATTTTATTTCAGTGATGAAGGGTTTCTCTTCTATAATTTCAAAGGGTTTGATGCCACATTCACCACCCCCACCCGCATAGGAAGCAGGAGTATTACCATTTATGGCTACTGTGACCTACACCGTGTCAAACCATGAAGGATACTCCAGTCTTAATGTAATAATTAGGATGTTCATTAAAACCTTTATGGCCTGACTGCAGGGTAATTAAAAGTAACGTACAGGGAGTCTCTTGATGCTGAAGTCCAAGAGGCAATCACTTCCGCACAAGGCCCTGTCTGCACTGCTGATCCCCCCTCCCCACCAGCTGAAAGGGGGAGTTATTCCGCCCGCACTTCTCCCAGTGGCACCTCTGTGCTTCCGTCCGAGCCGCGACCTGTCGAGGAAGGTGAAGGGTGAAGCCATACACTTGGGAGGGTGACCCCGTTCAATGAGAACAAACTCTTTTAGGAGTAATGAAGGCTTATTGTGAAAGTGATCATAATAAGGTTAACAAAGGTCCACCATTTTAGAAGGGTCATGATGGTTTACTAGGAAGTGAGCCTACGGAGGCACATAACGATGCCAAGGCGGACGACTCACTGCTCCAGTGAGGGAGATTTGGGAGCAGTGCTTAATTTGAGCCGGTGGTTTCTGATTCTCGGCACCGGCACTTAATTGTCAGCACTTAATCGTCAACACCAGCTCTCATATCGCAAACTGGACCCGAACGTATTGATTTGGAGTCCTTTTCATGAACACCAGTTAAGGACACATTCATTTTTTGTAGGCACAGGGAGATTAAGTGAATTGCCCAGAATCAAATGATGCTGAACCTACACTGTGACTCGAACCTTGTTCCCCAGCTCCAAAGTTGACAGCTCTGGCCCTTACGCCACATCCTCTCCCCGCTTGTAGGGTTTCATGGTTAGTAGTTAGTTCTGTTGTAGGCGGCGCTAATAGGAGCAATGGGCTGGTGCAAGCTGCCTCTTGACGAGAGGCCCGGCACTTAATTTTTCACAAATCAACCACCGGTTGGAAGGTAAGTGTGCTTTCAAGAACAGCTGTGTATCATGCTGGCATGGGCAGCACAAAGATTAGTAGAAGAAGCCTCAGTGCCTGATGAGGGCATCCATGCTGTCAGGTGGACCACAGGAGACCTGAATCCCTGAACAGTAGCCCCCACCTCTGCTCATACACTGTAGGTAACTATGTGAACGTTGCAAAGTTAAGAGCCCGTGTGACAAACTACTGATTCCAGGGCCAGCACTTCAATAAGGCTAGGTAAGGCAATAGCCATGGGGAACCTCATATTGGTGGCCCTATGTCTTTCATACTATGCTTCTGAGGCGAAAAGCCTGAAATTACAGCGTTATACGATGTCAGGAAATTGACAAGTTCAGTCGGGTAAACATCTTCCTGTGGGAGCACAGGAACAAAGCGAATGAACAGAACACAAGTGGCTGTTGTTCATGGCACTTGTGTTTTTTGGGGGGTTTTAGTGCAAATGCATCCTCACATCCAAAATGCCAAATCAACATTTTAAGTAATTTTGTGTAATTTTGGTGCAAGTTTCGCAAAGATAATTATGTGGATTTTGGCCACCATACTAAAAGAGACCCATAAAATTGTCTTTTTTCACTGTAAGGTGCAAGCTACAGAACATAACAGGCTATGTTGCTTGGAGCACTGAAAGGCCTTGTAACGTTCCTTACTAAATATACGCTCACTGCTGGAGAGCATAAGAACGCTGGTCCCCACAACCAGGGGAAGTAGATAAAAGGCTTGCATCACTTTGTGGGGATTACCTTCAGTACTGCGTTGCCAAAGCAGCTTTAACAGTCAATGGGAAGAGACCTGTCCTGTTACACTGAGCAAGTACCCCTCCAGCTGGCCAGGAGATTGACAGTTTAACATTATATGGAGGATGGCTACAAGATTCAACAGGGACTCACTGTGAAGTGAAAACTGTCCAGTTCCTGAATCTTAACCAAGAATTCTGTGCACAATAGATAAATTCAGACACTATTGGTCGATTCGTAGTTTGGTGGACAGAGTAATGTCCATCCGAGACTCTGTCACCCTCACGGACATCCTATCCCCATAATTTAGAAATGTCCGCTGTCTACTTGGACATCTCTTAACCTTAGCAGGATCCGCCGTCATGGCAGTTCATGTCAATTTTTTAAAAAGTTTGATGGATAGCTATGTCAAACAAAATTTTCCATATTTTTAATTTTCTCAAAAACAAACCCCCAAAGCAGAAATTTGTTTTTCTGGGAAGTAGAACCAATGACCCACACACTGTAGACGTTTTCTCCCATGGCAAGGGGGTAATGTTTTTTGCTGTGCAGCTTTTTCTTGCTGTCCGTCAATGCTAGGTAAAACCTGGTGGTGATGGATAGCAAAAAAAGCCATCCGATCGCCCACTCTAAATTGGATGGCTAACCTCTGACGGCCTGTACTTCGTCGGGCTGTTGAAGGAGTATGTCGGTGACAGAGTTGCAGTAGGCTCCATTGTCAATGTACTATTAGTCTGCCCACCTCTAAATTAGGCAGGAGGACTGTGAGTCTCGTGGAGAGGGCACTCTGTCGCTGTTGCAAAGGAGTACCGTATCTGCCAAACTCTAAATCAGCCCCTATAAAGTGTCCCATGTCCACCATAGCTAGTTCATTTAGGATTCTGTTTTCCTTTGCATTCTGTACTTTTAGATGAGCTTCTTCTACGTACTGATATGAATGCAAGCATCACTGGACTTGCCATTACCCTTATCAGATGAGTGTCATTCACCACCTGCATCAACAACCTCAGGAATGGTTCCAGCAGGTCTATATTGGCATCCATGTCCATGATCCAGGCCCATTCCACACTGAAAAAGCTCATGGTGCATGAAGTTTTGAGTGGCCTCCCGTCTTGATTCTGAGAAGCATGTACAAAATGCCAAAAAACTGAATAACATTACATGATATTACACAAAATTCTGCCTTTGGGTATTTTGCACTATATTTTAGCACAAAATGCATCCTTCCATCCATTTTTGGCTTGAGGACGCAATTTGCACCGATAAAAGTGTAAAGAAAATTACACATTACGCGAATACCACCTCCTCACGTTTGTTTTGTTTGCATTTGTCTTTTGCTCCTGCTATAGGATTTTACCTGAATGAAGTCTCAGTTATGTGACGTGGCATAATGGTGTCATTTCAGGCATTTAACGCAACAATGGTAATGCAAAATTCCAGAAATTCTGCATGATTGCACCTGCATAAATATACTTTTACCCAGGCATAATTATCCCATGAAATTTTAATAACTTGGTCCAGTTTTATGTCTGGCTTCATAGTGCAGCTGTCTGCAAAATGTATTGTTAACAATTCTTTTAAATATACAGGGCCATAATATCAAGAACGGGCGATAACATTATCGCCGCTTTAGCGGCAGGAAACTGCCGCTAAAGTGGCGATAAGGGGCTTGATAATATGCCCTATAGAATTCCAATAGAAGCCCAGGTTTGATGTCCTTCACACCAGAACCTGGGCTTCTATTGGAATTATATAGGGCATATTATCAAGCCCCTAATCGCCGCTTTAGCGGCAGTTTCCTGCCGCTAAAGCAGCGATAATGTTATCGCCCGTTCTTGGTAATATGGCCCACAGAGTGAGTATTGACTTAACTCAGAACACAATTACTCTCTGTTAGACCTGTCAGCCTTAGGGTGGTCTTCCCCCAAACTTTTTGCCTTACTTCCATTCTTGCTAAACTCGTTTTTGTTGGTCTTAGGACTCTGAGCACTTCTACTCAGTGCTAAAGTGCATGTGCTCTCTCCCTAAAACATGGTAACAATGGCTTATACCCAGTTGGCACATTTAATTACTTGTAAGTTCCTAGTGAAATGGTATTGGCCGGGTGATTAAATGTTACTAGTGGGCCAACAGCACTAATTGTGCCACCCACTTAAGCAGCCTTTTAAACATGTCACAGGCCTGCCATTGCAACCTCTGTGTGCAATTTTAAACTGCCATTTCGAACTGGCAAAATAAACTTTTTGCCAGACCCAAATGTTCCTTTTTAAGACATATGTCATCCCTAGGGTAGCCCTAAAAGGCCGATAGGCCATGGTGCAGTGCATTTAAAAGGTTGGACATGTACATTTAACTTTTTCATGTCCTGGTAGTGAAAAACTCTTTAAATCACTTTTCACCACTGCAAGGCTTGCCTTTCCCATAGGATACCATTGGGTTACCTTATAATAAGTGATAACTTTCCATTGAAAGCAGGTTGGAATATGAAGTTTGGTGTCTAAAGTATTGTAATATAAAAGCCTCTTTAATGGTTAAGTCAGATTTAGAGTCACAATTCTGATAATGCCACTGTTAGAAAGTTGTCAAAAGTTTTGGTGTACGCGCACAACCTCGTGTTCGGTGCAAATATTATAATGGACGTAAGAAATGTATTTGCTTTTGATGTGCTCCCGGGGTATCGCTCTCCGGTCTAGAGCGTAGAGTGAACAAATTAATGTTGTAGCGCACCCGGAATGGGGTGAGTCCCCCTGGGCACAATCTGAGCCCAATGAAGGGTTTTTCACGTTTAATAATTCAAAGTAAAGAGAATAATGCAGAATTTGTAGTTGGATATTCCATGTATTTTTTCAAAATTGTATGAACTTGAGTATCAATCCATAGCAATCAAATGTTGGCAAAAGGTCATCAATAACAAATTTCTAAATCATGATTGTCCTCCTCTGTTTTATGCATCCCAATGCATTTCGGGCGCCTGGCCCTTTATCACGAGACAAATCTATGGTGTAGAGAAAATTAAATACAATGAGGAAACCATCCTGTTTAAAGTAAACAAAAATGACAGTGTAGTATGATGTGATCTAGTTATACTGGTATGGTGCGTAGTGATCACATGCGTCTATTTAACAAGAAATCCTCGTAATACTCAGTGCTGAGTGAAAACCGTAGTCTCATGGTTATGGTGTATTGAAAGCTGAATAGTCGTCATAAGAAACTAAAAAAAGGAATACAAGCCGTTAAGAAGCGTGTTGGAAAATGAAAACAAATAGCATGAGCCATGTTGGCCATAGCATGCGAAAAATTCATATTGACTAATATAACAGAATAGTATAAAAAGGACTGGCAACGTGCTGAGTGTCTAAACAACGAGACAAATGTGTGTGTGTCTCTCAACATGCATCGAAAACCCCAATTGAAGCAAGACTATCCGTGACTACCCATAGACTGGAACCGGTGAAAAAATATCGTGAGACTTGTGGATCCAAGAAAGTTATACGGCGAAAATCAAGGAAGAAGTAAAACAAACGATAAGTGCCCGTTAGTGGAAACTGGCGAAAAGTGAAAAACATTGTGTGCGGTAAGGCACATGAGGAAGTCATGCCTGGCGTTCAGTATGTCCCGTACTTTGGTACTTACTCGTACGGCGTGCAATAGTTATCTCTCAGCATGCGGGGTCAATTCTCAAGTGTGGCATGCTTTCAGTGCCTATTATGAGTGAACGCGGTGAGAACAAGTGAAACGGGGCTCCTGAGTTCGGCATCGTTTCCGGGTAGGAAAACGAGAAAGGACTAATGTATATGCATTTGATTCGTGTGAACGGCAGCGGCCATATTGGAATGTATAAAAAAAAGTGTGTGAACACCAAAAAAGTGAAAGTGGAATCATATTTCTAATGTCAAAGAATAAATATAGTCAGAAGCATCATTAATAAAAAACAACATGTCAGATGTGAATCTGAATGACAGTTTCTATCCTACGTGGTATAAAGCAAACTGAACAGATATAAATCTAAATAAAGATGTCTATGAAGACATGAACATTACGATGAGTTCCATGATACAGGAAAAATAAATATACAATCAATCAACGGGAATGCAAGTTACAAGTAACACTGAAATTCCATTCTTCCATTCATCCCATGTGGTTTCAATGCGTCAAGGTGTTTAATCCAGAAATTCTCCCTTTGCAATAGATAGTTATTATTGTCTCTGCACTCCATCCTGACAATAACTTCTAGACAAGTGTTTTCACTTTTCGCCGGTTTCCACTAACGGGCACTTATCGTTTGTTTTACTTCTTCCTTGATTTTCGCCGTATAACTTTCTCGGATCCACAAGTCTCACAATGTTTTTTCACCGGTTTCAGTCTATGGGTAGTCACGGATAGCCTTGCTTCAATTGGGGTTTTCGATGCATGTTGAGAGACACACGCACATTTGCCTTGTTGTTTAGACACTCAGCACGTTGCCAGTCCTTTTTATACTATTCTGTTATATTAGTCAATATGAATTTTTCGCATGCTATGGCCAACATGGCTCACGCTATTTGTTTTCATTTTCCAACACGCTTCTTAACGGCTTGTATTCCTTTTTTAGTTTCTTATGACGACTATTCAGCTTTCAATACACCATAACCATGAGACTACGGTTTTCACTCTGCACTGAGTATTACGAGGATTTCTTGTTAAATAGACACATGTGATCACTACGCACCATACCAGTATAACTAGATCACATTATACTACACTGTCATTTTTGTTTACTTTAAACAGGATGGTTTCCTCATTGTATTTAATTTTCTCTACACCATAGATTTGTCCCCTGATGAAGGGCCAGGCACCCGAAATGCATTGGGACGCATAAAACAGAGGAGGACAATCATGATTTAGAAATTTGTTATTGATGACCTTTTGCCAACATTTGATTGCCATGAATTGATACTCAAGTTCATACAATTTTGAAAAAATACATGGAATATCCAACTACAAATTCTGGATTATTCTCTTTATTTTGAATTATTAAACGTGAAAAACCCTTCACAGGGCTCAAATTGTGCCCAGGGGGACTCACCCCATTCCGGGTGCGCTACTGTTAGAAAGTTGGCATTTTCTCGTCCCAACCATTTGGTGCCTGCCGCTTGTATCCTGGCCACATGACCAGGTGTAGCTGGCAGTTGGTCTTTGTGTATGTTAGAAATGGGATTTTTGGTAGGCTAGGGCATGTGCCAAAGCCAGGCAGAAACCACCACTCTAGTCAGGATAAGGGAGTTACACTACTAAAATAACCCCAGCTCACCCCCTTGGTAGCTTGGCACGAGCAGTCAGGCTTATCTTAGAGGGAGTGTGTAAAGCATTTGCACATAACCAACAGTAATAGAGTGTAAGCACTACAAAAGGACACCACATCAGTTTAGAAATATATCCAATATTTTTATATACTTAAGACAAGACCAAAAACGATAAAAATCCACAATACAGTACTTAGAAATCTTCAGTTATCAAAATATGCTTGAAAAACAGTTCCTTGATGTCGATAGCTCCATCCGGGGCTATCACGGCGTCGTGAACAAACAACTCCAAACAGTTCTGGCTGACCGCAGCGTCGCGGGTCAGCTACGGTGTCGGGAATACCCTCAAACAGTACCTTTTAGAAATACAGGGCGTCGGCGACATCTCGTTGAGCTTCCGAAAGCACGGCGCCCGCAGGCGTCGGTTCCAGAGGTCAGTGCAGGAGTCGTCGGGGCCCTCGAAGTCACACGCATTGCAGATCGAACTCATCTCTGTTGAAGTCAGGAGCGCTGGAGTCAGCAGGCGTCGGGTGCTGCGGTGCGAAGTGCAGCGGTGCGGCGTGCGGTGCCCTCAGGTCACGGTGCGAGCAGCGGCTCGGTGGCAGCGTCAGATGGCGTCATCGGTGCGAAGTGAATGCGGTGCTCGTCGCGGTGCTGGCAGGTCGCGGTGCAAGCAGCGGCGTCGTCGTTGCTGAAGCGCTGTTGTCGGCTGACGAACTGGAGTCGATGGCGCCGGCATCGGTAGGCCAAGGCTGCAGTGCGGGATGAGGGCGGTGCATCGTGTAACCTTACGCGCGGTGCCCTCGAACCACGGTGCAAGCAGCGGCGTCGATTTCAGCGTGGAGCGGCGTCTTAGGGGATACCAAGGCGTCGTCGCGAAGCGGTGCAGAGTGCAGTGCCTACAGGTCGCGGTGCGAGCAGCGGCTCGGTGGCGGCATCAGCAGGCGTCGTCGGTGAGACCAGGGTCGCGTTGCGGCGGTGCCTTCAGGACACGGAGTCGGCAGCGGCGGCGTCGACATCGTCGGGTTGCTTTTTCTTCTGTTGCAGCACAAAACACACAGTCCCCAGTGCTGAGGGCAGAAGAGCTTGAAGTCTTTGCTGTTCCTGAGACTTCTTGAACAGGGGGCAAGCTCTACCTCAAGCCTTTGGAGAAACTCACAAAAGTATATTGCAGAAAGTCCCGTCCAGTCCTTTCACTGCCCAAGACAGAAGCAGCCACTGCAGGCCAACACAGCAAAGCACACAGCAAAGTGGTAGTTCCTCCTCACAGCTTCTCCAGCTCTTCTTCTTGGCAGTCTTCTTGGTCCAAAAGAGTTCTAAAAGTCAGGGGTCTGGGCCCCAATATTTATTTCCCGAAATCCTTTGATCTCTTAGGCAGAGAGTGTCTGTGCCCAGCCAGAACCAATTCTGCCTTCTCTGGTGTGACTTCCTGGCAGGAGGTGGAGACTGCATGGTCAGAGGCAGACCAGGCCCTTTGAGGTGCAAGGAAATCTCCTCCCCCTTCCCCAATTGCAGCCCAGGTCTATTCAGCCCTTTCCTGACCCACCTAGACTATCTGGAGCCACTCCTGCTCCCCAGCCTTCTGTCATCCAAAACCCAGACAGGCAATTCACATTCCAGCAGAGGCACACGGCATGACTGAGCAAGAAAATATCTACTTTCTAAAAGTGGTATTTTCAAACACAGAATGTAAAAATCACCTTCACTAAAAGATGCATCTTTAGATTCTGAGTTCAGGCATACTAAACTTTATTTTCCTACCTAATTCCCCGGGCCAGTTATGTTTATAAGATGTTATAAACAAACTCCCCATTCTGTCCTATGGGGAACAGGTAGCCTTGCAATAGCGAAAAACGACATTGGCCGTAATTCACTATCAGGACATGCCACACACACCAGGGCATGTCCTACCTTTCACATACACTGCACCCGGCCCACAGGGGTACCTTGGGCCTGCCTTAGGGGTGGCTAACATGTAAGAAAAGGGAAGGAGAGGGACTGGCAAGGGTGTGCACTGGCCAGTTACAAACTGCGTGCAGACTCCGCAATGGCGGGTCTGAGTTACCTTTTCAGGGCTACTCACGTGGGTGGCACAATCAGTGCTGCAGGCCCACTAGTAGCATTTGATTCACAGGCCCTGGCACACTCAGTGCACTTTACTAGGGACTAACAAGTAAATCAAATATCCAATCATGGAAACACCAATCCATAACACAATTTACCACAGGAGCACTTGCACTTTACCACTGATCAGCAGTGAGAAAAGTGCGCAGAAACACTACGCCAGTAAAAACAGAGTAAAAACCGGGAGGTCAGAAAGCAAAAACTCAGGGGAAACACGCCAAAAGATGCCAAGTCTAACAGTGTATTTCTCCCAGACAGTGAGACAAAAGAGGAATAGGTGTTGGAAGGACTGGGCCATCTCTGACTTGATGAGGGGGAGGAGCAGTCACCTACCACGCTTGCACATCACAAAGGCCTTGCCTGAGCACACTCACAAAGGGTTTGACACTAGCCTATTGTGACCCCAGACAAAAATGGAGCAGGGAGGCAGAGAATTCTAAACATTTCTTGGGGGTGGAAACCTCCAGATCATATTCCTACTTCAAAGCTGGCACCAGGTATAAATATTGGACTCTCTCACCCAACTCTTCAGTACACCCCTGGACCTGTGGAAGTCTCAGAAGGACTGCTGTGCTGCACTGCAAGGACTGCTGTTCCACTGCCCTGCTGTCCTGCTGTCTGAGTGAGAAGGACTGGACCAGCATCTTGAACCAAGGACGACCAGAGTGACTTAAAGGGCTACTTGGCTGGCCTCCTGATCAGTGCCTCAGGGACAGAAAATGCTCCAACCATCTTGAACCCAGCATCTGGTCTCAGCCTGCTGTGAGTTTTGCCCCCCAAAGTGGTGCCACCCCAGTCCTGGACCCTTGGAATAGGGCCTGAAGGTGCTCTGCCAGCCCAGCTGTGGTCTCTTGGGCAGAAGTGATGCAGCGTGATGCATCTCCTCCCAGTCCCACACAGGACCTCACATCGCAGCCTGTTGCTCTCTGAACTGCAACTGCGGGGCGCATCCCCAATGCAAGACTTTGCATCGCAAGCCATCATTGACGGCATCCTCGACGATGACGCAGAACCTCGCATCACAAGCCCAATCGACGTACTCATCTGAACGACCGCTGTGCGTTGCATCTCCGATGCAGGGCCTTGCATCGCAACCCGCAGGCTGTTGGCACTGCGCTGTACAATGCATCCTCGACATGGGATCTCGCAATGCTCCCCAACCAGGACTTAAGGTACTTTGTTCAGCGGGACTAAGAAGGTCCCTGTTTCAGGCCCGTGCTCCATCGCTGTTGACCTGAACTTGTGATTTTGTCCCGGTCCAACGCAACCAGATAACCACAGTTGGCGCTTTGTGCTTCTAAACACTGTTTTTACTCAAATATTTACATTTGCATATCTCAGGTTTCTACTAAATGAGTTTTGTTGTTTTGGTCTCAAAAAATGTATTACATTTTACTCTATTTTTCTAAATTGGTGTGGGATTTTTCTTTTGTTGTGTTTTCACTTTATTACTGCTTGAAATGCTGCACAAATACTTTACATATTGCCTCTAAGTTAAGCCTGACTGCTTTTGTGCCAAGTTACCAGAGGGTTAAGAACAGGTTAATTTGGGGTTTGCTTGTGTTTCACCCTGATTAGAATTGTGGTTGCTGCTTGAGTAGGGTTTCACTCCTTTAACCAGTAACCTAATTTCCTACAGTCTCTCACTGCATGCTTTTGGCTGTTTGGTCTACAATTTGCTTTCTATAGAGTGCTTGCATTGCAATGCACAAGAGACTTTTTCCATCTGAAAAATGCACTTAATCACAACACATCTAATTCTGTCTCATGCAAGCAATGTATACAAAAATAATCCTTTTTTGTGACTTCTTTTACTACAGTAGGCTTTTTAGGTCTCAGCTAGACAGCGCATATGCTGTCTCGAAGAGACAATTTGCGTTCAATCTGTGGGCTTCAGCCCACCCATAGGCTTCCCATTTGCTTTTTCCGTCATCGCTCTCAAATCCTCTGTCCCCGTTTGTCCATGGCATGAATGCGTCGTGCCTCATCCTGTATTTAGACCTCCCCCAGAGCATGGACCATGTACTTGAGTCCCTCCACTGCTTCCGTTTTGGGATCTACTTTTTTCTTTGTCTTGGAACATTCCATACGAGTGCTTGCGTTTTCACTAGCTCCGTCCTTCCTCACCTGTTTTATTTTTAATGAAGTTTTACATAGCGATAATACCACCTAAATGTATTATTGGAGTGCTTTACCTGAGCACCAGTTACTTCACACAAGGACATGTTCATTTTTGTAGGCACAGGGAGATTGACTGATTTGCCCAAGATCACAGGATGTTGAGCTGATGCCTAGACTCGAACCTAGTTTCCCAATTTCATAGTCGGCAGCTCTGGCTGTAATGCCACATCCTCTCCTCTGATGCTGGAATGAGCTGAGAGGTCAGGTTGTGTGTCCCCACGATTGATTTCTGCTTTCTTTAACAATGTTACTGTGCGTTATTTTCACTCTACACACTATTTTTTGACCCATGTGAACAATGAACTAAAACTGCATTATGATTTCTATTCTTACTTGGATGAGTGTTTCTAATTTGTTCACTGTTGCTCAATAGTGAAGACTTTGCTTTCACTAGCTCCGTCCTAATTTTTTTTATTTTTAAATGCAGTTTTATGCAGCACGAACACCACCCAAATGTATTATTGGAGTGCTTTACATGCACACCAGTTACTTTCCACAAGGACACGTTCATTTTTGTAGGCACAGGGAGATTATCTGATTTGCCCAGGATCACAGGATGTTGAGTCGAACCCGAGACTCAAACCCGGTTTCTCAGCTCCATAGTTGGCAGCTCCAGCCGTAACCCCACATCCTTTCCTTCGATGCTGAAAGGAGCTGAAAGGTCAGGGTGTGTGTCCCCAGTGTTGATTTCTGCATTCTTTAAAAATGTTATATAGGATGCTGGCAGTGGCAGTAAATGTTGCTCAATTGTGCAGTCTTTAGTAGAACTGTTTGCCAAATATGGGGCATATTCTCAAGGACTCATCGCCTAGTTAGCGGCACTTTATCGCAGCCAAAGTGGCGATAAATTTATCGCACCATTCACAAGCTGCTGTTAACAGCCCATAACACCATTTTACCCGCGATAGCAGCCGCAAAAAACATCGCCACAGATGACCCCCGCAACTATCGCTAATGAGATGCAGAGTAGGCGTACCCGTGCAAAAAGCCGCGAAAACACCACTCTGCAACATTCTCAACGACCAGCCAGATCGGTGATAAGACCACAAAACAGGCGATAAGGCACGTTAGCAGCAGAAAACTAACACCTGCTCTGACCTGGTGCAAAGTCGGACCACAACCTGCACCACAAAATGGAGCCCAGCCCAGAGCCACACCTGAAGGGCAACAGATGCCATGGAGCCACTGATCATGCAGCTCGGAGCCCCAACAGGGCCACAACACCCACCGCCACCACCCTCAGGACCCCCCCCCCTGGGCCCCCCCGGCCAAAGACATGCCACATCAACTACACGGAATCATGTACCAAATAATCCGCCTGATGTCGCACAATCACATTTGGTGGCATGCATGTGTCGTCACAAAAATGAGCATCACACATCCACCTTCGATGTAACAAATGAAAATTTATTCAAAGAAACACAGAACAGAAATGAAGACACATGGCGGCTCCCCTCGGGACAATCCGTAGGTCACAGCCTGCAAGACAAAAATCATGATGAGAAGGTGTATCTTGCGCACATCAAAGGACAGAGAGAGAGCGAAGGAGAGAGAGAGAGAAAGAGAGGGAGCGAGAGAAAGACGGACAGAGAGAGGGAGCGAGAGAAAGACGGACAGAGAGAGGGAGCGAGAGAAAGACAGACAGAGAGGGGGAGCGAGAGAAAGACGGACAGAGAGGGGGAGCGAGAGAAAGACAGACAGAGAGGGGGAGCAAGAGAAAGACAGACAGAGAGGGGGAGCGAGAGAAAGACGGACAGAGAGGGGGAGCGAAAGAAAGACAGACAGGGGGGCGAGAGAAAGACAGACAGAGAGGGGGAGCGAGAGAAAGACGGACAGAGAGGGGGAGCTAGACAGAGATAACAGAAGAGATGGACAGGGAGAGAGAGTGCTGACAATGCGCACCCAGGCCACACTGCCCACCTGCTGCCACAGGTGTGTTTCCAACCACGTGCCTGTATGTAGCGCAGTTCACCAGGTCACACATCTGAAACAGATCCGTCATCTGAAACAGAGTCCAGACACATGAATGGCAAAGTACATACAATTGCACAAGACATCATCGCCTGTCCGCCCCTGCGCACCCAGGCAGATGTACCCCAGCCCCTCCCGCCGCCCAGCGGTGCATGCCCGCCCCTGCGCACCCAGGCCTCACTGCTCATCTTCCGCCCTTGGCGTGTAGTAATGATGGCCCACCACGTGCCGCTGCAAGCCACATGCCCGGGGCCCGCGGACATGCACCCTCCACATCATGCAGCCCCGCTCTGCAGGCCACCAGGTCTCACATATGATTCTGGGTCTTGATTTCGCCATGGCAGAGGACATACCAGTGCACCGGGCATCATCGCAGGCTGCACACCCGCTGCAGCTAGGAACTACCATGCGCCCGAGGAATTGCCGAGCCAAAGCTGCACGCACAGCCTAATTTCCACCCGAAATCATGGAAGTGGCAGGCATAATGGCGATTACGAGCGTTGACCTCCGCACCGTAGCGAACGCTGATGAATGCTGATAAATGTTTACAAGTCTACAAGTCAGAAGGGTTTGTAAGCTGAGCGGCACAAACGGGGCCATTGAATGTTTGATGTTTATGTCTAAAGTGGGTCTAATTATAGAAGCGCAATCGAAAGTGGCACACCAGCTCGCCGAGAACGGAGTCTCTCGTAAAATGGCGCCTGCCAAACAAAGACATTGTTAAGGTCCGGGAATCCCAACACACCAGCTCACCTAAACGCGAAAGGGGCCGCCTGCTTATTAATTTACTGGCAATCTATAATCAGATCTAATGACCCAATAAAGTAGCGCCAGCGGGGCACCCCTTATCTTCCGGATCGGCGCGACATGCCTGCCTGACTCCAACATGGCGGCTGCAAGGACATCCTGAGCGCGTACTCCAGTACGCAAGAGGGATTGCATCGAGGGTAGAAGCCTGGACGCTACCACAGCAGGCTGGCTCTGTACTATCCTGGGAGCCTAAGAAGCCTAGAAAGCCGTTACTAATTGGCATCGTCTGAAGGTCCCTCGCCAAGCGCAAAGGAGCACGTATAAGAACAACCTGGGACTGAAGTACACTGCAGCAGATCTGTACCCCGCAGGGCTTCTAATCTAGACAACGTTCCGCAGGGAAGACACCAAGGGCCTTAGCGGACAAGTGTTAGCCCGAGACAGAATACAAGTCAGTATACGGGAACCACGTTGTCACGGTGCCCCGCCTTAGGGGATACTAGCAGAAGTTCTCTGGAGCGCCCAGGAACACCAAAAGAAATCCCACCAAAAATGGCGGACAGAGAATCTAAGCTACATCAGCAAAAAAAGTCTAAGGGTGAGCCAGTACTCTCGGATTCCCCACTCAAAATTAAACCGGACATTAACAGCACCCTAGACATGATACTAAAAAAACTGGCGGATATCCACGACTTAGCTAAATGCACAAAGCAAACCACTGACGTTATTCAGCTTGAAATAGCGGCCGTCAGGGCTGACCTAAACACAGTGAATAATAGGCTAGCAGCGGCCGAGCAAAGAATTAGTGATGTAGAGGATACCTCCTTCAAGTCAAGTCAGGAGGTGAAGACCTTAACAAAACTTACCTCAACACTACAAAAACAAACAGCGGAGCTTGAAGACCGAAATCGGCGAGGGAACATTCGAATACTCGGGGTCCTGGAGGGCTCGGAAGACACAGCAGGCTCATGTTTAGCCTTTCTTGAGGATTGGATCACTAAGCATACCAACATAAAGTTTGACCGTCAGTTCGAACTGGATCGTGCACACAGAGTACCCACTTTTAAATCCATGTCAAGGCAAGCAGCCCGGCCTATTATTTGCAAACAACTGACATCCATGCACACGGAAGCTATCCTTAGTCATGCACGTAAAAATCACCAAATTATCTGGAATGGTCATAAGATCATTTTCACACAAGTCTACTCCAAGCCTACTGTCGACACCAGGAAAGGATTTCTTGCCTTACGCGACAAGCTCAAGAGCAAAAACATGCAGTTCTCCTTTGTTGGCCCCGCCAAATTCAGGATAATCAATGGCGGTAGACATCACTACTTCAATGATCCCAAGGAGCTTGCGTCATTCTTGGAAGGCCCAACAACTCAAGACATGGAGGCTTCCCAACCCGCCACTAGCAAAAGGAGATCTTCTCCAGACCCAAACACGGGATAAAGTGGGAACCCGTGCCATCATCGATCAGGCTAAGATCTTTAAACCACTATTAAAAAGGAAAATTAAACTATTGTCTACCTCATTACCTACCTCAGGTTAACATGCACTCTGTGATACTGGCTTCGCTACAAGTGAAGTTGTCATATACTTTATGGGCCTATACTCGTATCCTTTATAGACTTCACATATTGACTATGTCTATGGACACGGTAATTGGGATGTGTCAAATGTCTGCAGATTCATGGCTATGGGGGATACATATCTTTTAGTGCCTTGCGGTAACCAAAGTCATGTATACTCGTCGGGAGATTTACGATCTAGCTCATTACAACAGTCAATCTCCGAGAGACGGAATGACGATCCTGCAGTCGCACCTCCTACATACGAGGTTTTCAGGGTTGGGAGGGGTGGGAGGGGGGAGTGGGGGTGAGGGGGAGGAACCCCAGAGGTTGCAGAAGGCTCACTGTATTGACTGGATGTCCGCCTTGGGGTTTCTCAGTCTTTGCTTTCTCTATTTTCCAGCTTCTTTTTCCTTTTTCACCTCTTTTTCTTCTATAAACGGTGCTTGGCTCTCCTTGATGCATAGCCAACTAGTGAGCTCTGGCACAACAGAGTATCCGAAAAAGCTGTTTAGACTGTATACAAAGTACCGGGAAAATGCATTCAAAATATTCCTTGTTGGGGGGGTAATGGTCAGCTAGCGTCACCTTTCCTCCCCTGGGTCCTGGTAGCGATTTTGGGCTTCTTACTATTGGAATTGATGTACCTACCACATAACATTTTACCTGATGACCCGCAATAACACACTTACCCTGGCAACTGACCTCAATATAGTGTCCCTAAATGTCAAAGGTCTTAACCACCCAATTAAGCGCCGGAAAATCCTGGATTATCTAGCAAAAACTAAAGGTGATATCATACTACTACAAGAGACAAAGCTGTCTTTGGACGATGCCAAACTCATTAGAGGTAACTGGATCTCACAAATGGCTTGCTCTCCTGCTGATAAAAAGAAACGGGGAGTAATTACACTGATATCAAAAAGATCCAATATCTCGCTGGACTCCCACTCTCACGATAACGAGGGCAGACCTCTGGTCACACATCTGAGAAGGGGGGAGGAGCTAATTCACGTAGCAAACGTATACGGCCCCAATACTGATGACCCAACTTTTTGGTCTGAGGTGTCCAGCACGCTGGAAGGTTTCCCCCAAAATGACCTCACGGTGGTAGCAGGGGATTTTAACATCCCATTAGACCACATAACAGATAGACAATCCACCTGTCAATACCACCCTACGAACTCACATGTGGTACTCTGAAATATCTGCTCCAAATTTAACCTTAAGGACGCGTGGCGCCTCCAACATCCAGACACTAGAGACTACACCTTCTACTCTAGTCCCCACAACTCATACACCAGGATAGATTATATCCTCATCTCCGGCCCCCATACACGACTAATCGAACACTCAGACATAGCCCCAAGGCTAGTGTCGGACCACTCGTGTATTAGCCTAAAATTGGCTGGGTGTCATAATGATTCCGTGCCTAAGAGATGGCACTTCAACAGAGAGGTACTTTCAGATCCTGTAGATAAAAAAAAGATCGAGGATGCTATAATAGACTACCTTAAACATAACGACACTCCGGAGACTAGCACCGATACACTCTGGGATGCACTGAAAGCTACCATCAGGGGCACAATAATTGAAATCAAGACAAAAATCAACAAGAGTACAAACTTGAGATTAACCCAGCTTGAACAGGAAATCAAAAACTTGGAACTGTCCCACGCTACGTCCTTACACGATAGCAAGCTCCTCGCAACACTAACACAAAAGAAATATGAATACAACAAAATCTTAAGTGAGAGGGCAGGGTTGTGGATTAATAAATATAAAGCTCTTAACCTATGCGAAGCTAACAAAGCAGGGAAACTCCTCACCTCCTATCTCAAGCATAAACGGAACCAGTTTGCCATTTCAGCCATCAAAGACTCTAACAATCAATCCCATACCAAACACAAAGACATCCTTAGGACCTTTAACGACTTCTATCAGGAACTCTACAAAAATGAGCAGACACTTAACTTAGAAGAATGTACCAGTTATCTCAAAAGACTCAACTTACCACAACTGAATAGAGAAGAAACAATTAGATTAGGACAAGAAATTAATTGCACAGAGATTGAAATGGCAGTTAAATCACTAAAAGACAACAAAGCCCCTGGCCCGGACGGGTTCACGGCCTCTTTTTACAAGACCTTCCTAAACCAGCTAAAACCAACCATGAAACAAGTTTTTAATCACACAGCATCTAAGGGGACCACGCCATGCACTATGTCGGAAGCTAACATAATAGTCATCCCGAAGGAGGGGAAGGACCAACTTTCACCGAAAAACTATAGACCTATATCCCTTATTAAAGTGGACTGCAAAATATATGCTAAGATCTTAGCGGTCAGACTCAACTCTGCTCTCCCAAAGCTAATAAGTAACTCCCAGGTTGGGTTCCTACGAACGCGCATGTCTAATGATAACACCCGTCTATTGTGTCACATTTTAGAGCAGGCTGCCATAAAATCGGAACCAGCAGTAGCTATCACATTAGACGCCGAGAAGGCCTTTGATAGGGTTTCCTGGGCTTTTTTGGAACGATGTATGCAATCTTTCAATTTAGGTGAGGGTTATATACGTATGGTTATGGCCCTTTATGGGAAACCATCAGCCCGTATTGTCGTTAATGGTTCGCTCTCTGAGCCCTTTACATTGCAACAAGGTACTAGACAAGGGTGCCCACTATCTCCATCCTTATTTCTATTAGCATTGGAACCCCTTATCCAGGACATCAAATCAAACACGAACATTAAGGGTGTGGATATCAATGGCGTCCAAATAAAATTAGCCGCCTATGCAGACGACATACTAATCGTAACAGAACAACCAAAGACATCAATTGAAGCCTTGATGGATACAATAACAAAATATTCCGGCTTTTCAGGGTATAAACGAAACAGAGAGAAGTCAGAACTCAAACCATTAAACATCCACTGCACAAGGGATATCTTGGGAGAGTCGGGGCTGACATGGCAAACAGGCTATATCAAATACTTAGGTATCGAATTCGGTAGCAACCTAATAGATACACTACACCAGAATGAGAAAACTATACAAGAAAAAATAAAGAAGCTTTTGGACTCTTGGTCACCAAAATTCATTACGTGGTGGGGCAGAATCGAAACAATCAAAATGATGATCACCCCGATGGTTAACTACCTCATTAGTATGCTTCCGCTCCTCCTTACAGATGACTTCCATCGCAAACTAGATATCCTTATCTCTAAATTCCTCTGGCGCGGGAAGAAAGCACGGATCAGTATCAAAAAATTAAGACTGGATAAAACTCTAGGAGGGGTAAATCTAGCGGATTTCAGAATATACCAGCTGGCTTTCCTGGCAAAACAAGGTTTATATTGGATCTCACCACCTACCGGCTACACCCCGGTCTGGCTAGAGGTGGAGAGGGCCATCCTCAAAAACCTAAGCCCTCTGGTACTCCTAACAACGAATAAGCTATACCCTCATACCTCCAAGTCCATTTTTAAAAATAAAAAAATTGTACTACTTAGGGTTGATAAGAATCTGGAGAATAGTATTAAAGGCTCTAAAATGGAATCACTCTGGGCCAATAGCAAGATATTGTACAAGGGCAAAAGCCTATCCCTTGAGACATGGATTAAAAAAGGTATCCTTTTCCCTTACCAACTAGAAAACGCCTCATACCCAGTTACATTCTCAGACCTCCAATCGAGATATAGCCTAGCTGACATTGAATTCTACAACTTCTTGAAAATCAGAACGGCCCTTTCGAAATCCAAATTATCCTCCGTCCAACCATCAATCTCACTGTTTGTGACAAACATCAACAAATTGGGCCACCAGGTCTCGCAGATCTACAAACTCCTCCGCCCAAAATCTTCTAAACTTAATGATAAGGTTATAACCTTTTGGGAGCAACAGTCTCCAGTCCCACCAAATGAACAGGTATGGTCCACACTATGGAGCTCTGTCTCACGTAATAAGATCTCCCCGGTCCTCTCCCAAACCAAATACTGGCTACTACATAAGGCATTTTGGACCCCGGCCCGATTATTCTCATTAGGTCTCCGAAAGGACGCAACATGTTGGAACTGCAACCAAGAAAAGGGGGACTTAGCCCATCTTAACTTGCAATGCTCACTACTAAAGTCGTTTTGGGATAACATTTTTGTGTTTTTGAATGGCTTGTTTAAGTGTACTTTGGTCAAAGAATTCTCCACCCTACCTATAGCCTTTATAAGCACGAGCTTAAGAACTGACTCTGACAAAGATCTACTTGACCTGTTACTAACATCTGCGGTGAAAATGGTTCTTGCCAACTGGAAGGACACGAGTAAAACATCTTATAAAGGCTGGATAAACTGGATCACCCACCTCAGAGGGGCAGACAACATAGCTTTGCAAAACTCTCCCTGGAAACCTTCGTCCAGGCAGATGTGGAACTCTTTGGACACGTATCTAGACTCTTACGAACCTCCATGAACAATAGGGTATACCATGGATTCATATCCTGTGCCTTTACTGACGGGCCACCTGAATAATTGTATTTAATTGCCCCAGAAGACAGCAAATGAGCCCTAGCAGCTTGAATAACTGTATTTGTAATTGTATTTAAATTGCATCTAACCATTGTTACCTGTACCAGGTCGCTGTATGTTAGGCCTATCAATATTGGACCGCTCTGGTGCCAACATATGCATAGAATTTTTGGAAGTAAATGATACAGCTTGACTAGCCGTCACTCTCCCTTCCCTTCTCTTCTCTTCTCTTTCTCTTTTCCCTTCTTTCGCCTGTCTTTTCTCCTTTTTTAGCGATCACTCGGGTTAGTCTCAGTTTACCCATATAGGCGTAATAACCTCACTTTATGATTGTATACTTATAACTTTGCCTTAGATAGCTTATGCTAACCCTGTTACAGGCTTTTTGTCTGCTCTTGTGAAAATCAATAAAGAATTTTGAAATTTAAAAAGAAATTCTTATTTGAGTCACAACAATGTCACATTAACATCAGTTAGAGGACTAAATACGGCTAAAAGACATTCACATTGACAACCCCAATATCTCAGGCATTGCCTAGACCTATTGGCTTTGCCAGTGCTTGTTTAATTAATGTTTTTGTTGGGACTTGAACGCAAACCTTACCTTAAGATGGCTGCTTAATTGCATTTTCATTTTTACACATCGAGATGAATGGCTGTCTTGTCTCACCCCCGTCCACTGTTATTAGTGTGGCTGTGGCTCTTCTGCTGCTGGGCCGCTGCTTTTACTTTCAGCACACCTGGCAGCTCTCACAATGGAGAGCATGATGCCACCTTGTACTTCCACCGGGTACTTGTGTTGAACTCATAGCTCCCGGCCCAGTGGCTCTTATGCCAATCACACCCAATGGCTCTCCTGCTACCGGGCGCTCCAGTTTGTTCTATGACGCACTCCCCTTCCTTGGCTTCTCGATAAGACAGCTTTCTTCTTTCCATCTGTCTGTCATCTCTTGCGAACTACCATCCACCACAATGCAATTCACATCACCAATATTACCATCATCACCACTATTACCACATTTACCACGAACAGCACCACCAACTTTACCACCACCATTACCACTACCACCAGCATCTATATCCACCAGCACCACTTCTATCACCAACACCCCCATTGCCAGTGGCTTCAATACTCCCAAAACCATTAACACCTCCATCATTACCACCATCACATGTATGCATGTCTATTTTGGCACGATTTAGCACATGAAGGCTGTCCTATTGGCTTTGCCACTGATTGCTTAATTAGTCCCTGTTGAGTGCAGATAATGATTTAAGAAGACTCGTCCTGTGTTAAACAGAAACACGATTAGCCTAAGAAAAGAGAGGGATGTCACCAACACGTTTGTAAATAAATTTAAAAAAAATATTTTATTATTTTTACTTTAAGTTAGCTTGGTAAAGGAAGGTGTACAAAGTGTGCCCCTCCTGTCTGCATAGCTTGGATTTGAGTTGCATTCCCTGACACAGGGGCCCTGCATACATGAATGAATGACGTGTGTGGTGAGACAAAAATTTAAAAAACAGCAACTCTGTACGGAGAACACAAAGCTGGAACGCCTGCTCTCCTGAGACATGTAGGGTCCCAACAGCCAGCAACGAAGGAACATTTTTGACTACTTGATACCCAGAGGATTCGAGAATGGTCTTGGTACCACCAGTCTCACCACTTTTTCTTATCCACATTGCCCTGTAAACATCAAACCAAATGCAAAAGAACAACTTTTTCTTTCATGTATGAAACAGAAATCTCCCGATTGACCTGTGCAAATACCCAACCATTTTACATTCCCATGCTCTTGTAAAAACACGTCCTCACATTTGTGGCTGGGTACATCATATGAGACGAGCAGGGCACAAAGCTGAGACCATGTAAAAAGATTCAGAACTACTGAAAATGGTGTACTTTACCAATGCTTGATGGCTGCTGCATTTGTGCTCGAGTTAGCCAGCACCCAAGGAAATCCATCATCCTGAGGCATTTTTGAGAATTAGAGGCCCAGTGAATCCAGGATTGTGTAGCTTGAGCGAATCTCACCACATTTTCACGCCCAGGTCTTGGGATAACTCCCCGCCCTGCTTCCTCCCACCGGGGAAGGTGAAATGCAGGTGGTGGGAGGAGGTCGGGGTAGGCGAAGCTTTTGCCAGGAAATCAAGCTTCAAATTATATTTCATTTTTTTCCACTTGACAAAAAATTATCCCTGTCATGGAGATAATTATCCCTGCCAGGTGAGAGTATAGTCGGAAAGATTTCTGCTTGGGCTTTGAGCTCATGTTGCAGTCCTCAAATATGTTTCCCATTGAGGCCACCAACATTCTTAGGGCCCAGCAGCTCCCATCAAAAGACCTGACACCACACAGACCCAAACAGCGTTTCTCCTCCCAAGGCGAGGCGTTTTGGGCGTCTAACTAACCAGTGACGGTTCCTCCACTAAGGCGGAGGAGCGGTGCCCCACTGCTTTTTAGCAGTGAAATAAAGAGAGAATAAAATGATACTAACTCGCATTATTATCATTTTATTTTCTCCTACTTCGCAGCTTTGCGTGAGGGGGCAGGGGCAGGGGAGGAGTGGTAACACCCTCCTAAGTGCGCAATGACTGCTTGGCCAGCCCTCTCGGGCCACCCAAAACAGCCTTGTGCACTTCGCATGTTCTCCATGCAGGCTGCATTACAGCCTACGTTGGAGAACATTCCCAGGCCTCAAGTCAGCGTCTGAGCGGCGAAAAACAGCGCTCCGTCCGATTGGCTGACTGGGAGCCTGGGTGTGCTTCCAGTTGTTCAGGTCAGCGAGGGAAGACTACAGAGGAGAGACACGGCGAGGAAGTGGCAAGAAGGTAAATTTTTTATTTTATTTTTGCTGCCTGCTTCCCCCGCATGCCCCCCTTCCGCCCCTGCCCCCCTACCTCCGATCTGTGCTGGCCGCCTCTGAACTAACCCCAATACCCCCCAAGCCCCCATGGGAAGCAGGAAGCAAAATATTTGTATTGCCTGTTTGTGTCAAGAAAAGAGTAGGTCCGGGTGAAATTCAAATTACGCCACCATAATTTGAGTAATTTCTTTTATGCATGTTGTATAATAAATACCACGCGGTTAATTACAAACTGGATGGGAATAACGCGAACAGCCAGAATGTGAGTGATTGTTGCTTGCACCACGTGTTTTTTTTTGTGTGTTTTTTAAATCGCAAAATGCACCCTCACATCTAAAATTGATGCATATATCTAAATAACTGATTTGTATTTTGAGTAATTACGCCTCATTTTGTGTAATAGTGTGATTTCTGAAAATTATGCAAAGTTACAGAAGTGTAACATAAATTTCAACCGGGCCTATTTACAATCCTTCCCTGCCACATCTCTTTTGAGGTCCACTGAAAACTCGATGCTGCAAGAATTCTAAGCAATTAAACAGGTGCCTGCCTGTCATCCCTTCCTTTGTCATGTAATGTACATATATGCATGTCATGTCTCTTCCTAGGTACTCCAACATCACTTTATAACCAAGGATTTAAATAGACTCACCCAAACTGCCATTGTGGTCACCCTCTACACAGTTTCTGGTAGAAGTGTCTATTAAATGCAAATCCACATTACGTTTCTCGATGCTTAATGATAAGTGCCCTGAATTTCGCTAATTTTCTGTTCCCCCAAAACTTAGAGTTTGACTTAGCCTTGTAGGGAGTCAAAAATGTTCACTACAGCGTACAAGCAGATTATTGTAGCAGGCCATATCCCACTGAGCTATATTACCAGAATTAGAATGTGTGACTTCCAGGTTACAAATGGATATATGCAACAAGTGAATGAACCGGATGTATTTTACTTGGGGTTACACCAGTGACTTGCAGGCAACCTGCATTACTCGGTGCCAAGCACATTAGCTCTCTGAACTATCTTGTGAGTTGTCCTACCTGTGACGTGAAAGATTATAGACAATAACCAGGACCACTAGAATTATGCGATTGTGTGGCCGTGGCATTTTTTTGCATGATTATGGATTTGCCGCATTTGCCACATAATCCATCATCTGCTGCATAATATGCAGATTTTAACAAAAAAATTGTTTCTAACTCAAACAGTTCAAAAGTTATTAAAAATGCAATGACACGTGTCGAAGTCTCTTTGGAAAGGTTGACTGGTCACCTTTCCGTTGCTTATTGCTGTTTTAGGTGTCAAACTGGTACCAATGAGGTGCAATCTATCCCCAGAGAGTGTTGGCAAGTGTAAAAATGTAAAAATAATGAAATAATACTATCATAAAAAGTGCTGCATTATGCCGCATAATTTGCCTTTCTGCTGCATAATTTAGTCAACCCTGCTGTATAATTTGGCCCTCCCTTGCTGCATAATTCAAGTGGCCCTGACAATAACCAGTGGTAGCTAGTGGATTATGGAAGTGGTGGGGCTCAAAAGCACTATCCAGCACATTGTCTCAGGCCTTGCCAACCCTCAAGCCAGACTTTCTGATCGCACACAAGCAGACATGCATACACACACAGTTGCAGGCATGTAAATAAAGACATTCACACATACATACACATGCACTCCCAGCCAGTGGCGGTTTCTCCCCGAGGGCGTCGGGGCTCCGCCCCGCTTCCCAAAAGTGCATCAATCATATTTTATTTATTTAAAAAACAAATACTTTTTTTACTTCTTTTGTCTCCTCTCCACATTAGTCAACACATCTTCTCAACACAGCCAGGCACTCTCAGCAGCTCCGGACACTCACCAATACCGCGCCCGCCGTGACTGGAAGTGAAGCATGTCACGTGACGTGACTGACTCCCCTTGTGTCCCAAAGAAGCCTAAGTGATTGCCGGGCTGAGAACCTCACTGCCCTGAAGGCTGTGATGTCATCAGCTCGGCAAAGAACTAGCTTCAGGGCCCAGTCTCCACCCCCTGATGGCGTGGAGGCCAAGTTAGCCCCGGGCGTTTTATGTCCATGCCCGGTATCGCTAAGCCTCCACGTCAATCAGAGAGTGGATAGCTTTCCCAACTCATTACAGGGCGTGGTGGGACCCACCCCCACCCTGTGACGAGTTGGGAAAGGGGCGTGGCAGGCGGGAAGCCGAGGATTCGAGTCTGCGCAGACTCGATCCTTCCTGCGCGTGTCCTGTGGTGGATAGAATATTTGGAAGGAGGATCTGGATCACGGTCGGAGTGCACTGCCAGGACTGCACTGCAGTAGTTCCCCGATTGATTGGACTGACTGTGACGGCACGGCAGTTCATCAGAAGCCCCTGCCCAGGTAAGGCCCATGCGGGCAGTTTTTGGATTTGGATTGTACTTTCAATCTCTTATCTCTTTTCATGCAAGGGGTTGACACATGCCCGTTTCCTGAGACAGGCCCATCCCATCTGCTTTGTTAGATGTTTATGACGTGAGGCCCGATGCCTGCCACCCAAGAGTGTGAGACATACTGTGTAACCCCGGGTGTGAGTCCCCTACCCGATGCCCTGTAGTGTGAGGCACACCGTTCAACCTCCTGAAGTGCCAATCTCACGGTCCGACAATCCGGGTTTGCGCCTCATTGTCCGATGCCATGCAGTGGGTTGCAAATGCATACACAGAGGTGCGAAACTCACTGTCCGGACAGTGACACCCAAGCTCTCGTCCCCAAACCTGCCCCTGACTCCTCGCCAGTACTTGTGACGCCAGCAGGCCCGGACCACTGCCCTAGAGACAGACTCACAACCGGCCGACAGACCCGTGGACCGACAGAGACCGAAGGGCCTCATTCCAGGAAAGGAATGCATGGGAAACGCAGGGACAGTGAGGTTCACCAACAAGTGGAGGTGAACAGGTCCTGTGCGAGCAGATGGGCAGTAAAATTAAGCACAGGTAGCACCCTTTCCTGAGGTAAGCAGCAGTTCCTTTGTTTATAGAAGCGAACTGGTAATCCTGCTGCTAATTTATACTGTAAACTTTGCTGTAGAGTGCTGCAAAACCATCCAAAACCTATTCAGATAGAGTCTGAAGTATCCGTAAAACAGAATTTGTCAGGTGAAGAGTGCTGAGTGCCATGTCTCAGCAGTGAGAACGTGCTTCATTTTGTCTGCATAACTGCAGTGAATATATCCATTTTGAAAAGCCCGTTCAACATAGCTGAAGAGTGTGGTACCGATGTATTTCAAAATAGTTTTGGCATCTGTACATTCAGACTACTGGTCACAGCTTTCAGCTTTTGGGAATAAAGAATTGACGAATTGATATTAACCAGGATTAAATCAAGAAAAATATATTTGACAGCAAAGCCTTTTTTATCATAGTTAATTTTATCTCCCTTTGGAATTCCCTCAGCTTAAATTAATCGTTTAATGAGTATAAAGCTTACGCATTTCTATTAATAACACTTCTGAGCTGTTGTATGTTTAAGTGATATTTGTGTTTGATTTGAGTCAATTTGTTTCTAGTGTCTCAGTTTTCTAGTAAAATGATTTTAACAGCCTCACAGCCTGTATATTATTTTGCCATCGAGTAATGTCACCGGCTCTGACAGTTGTGGGAATCGTTCCCCGCCTGACTGGGTGAGAAAAAAAAAGGGGCAGAAGAGAGACCAAATGAGTGGAAAACGAAGTAATTCCAATTTTCCCAGGAACATAATCGAATGGCCCCGAAGCAAGCTCGGGGAATCCTGCTGAAGTAACTTTCTCACACTTCGTGTCTCTAGCAGGGCACATGTCCTTAGTGCACAGGCCCCAAGGGATTTACTGGCGACAGTGGCGAGAGTGGAATACCAAACATGCTCCGGGCCACGACGAAGCCTGAGAAATAATCGTTGCAAGCCCTGTAAATGAATGTACTGTAATGCTCAATTTTCGTTTTTTCTTCCTCCTTCCCTTTATCGCCACCCACTTTTCTCATCATCTCCCTTCCCTTTCTTGCCTGGTTCTCTTTTCTCTCTCTCGAAAACCACTCTCCATTTTCCATCTTTTTTTGTTATTTCCCTTGCTGTCATTCTTGGTTTCTTTTCAGTATTTCTCTCGTTGTATCGGTCCTCCCACTTTCATTCATGATTTATTTTTTGTTTTTATTTTTATCACTGTGCCCAGTGATGATTCGTTGCCATTATCTCTGTGACAAATATATCTTTATATATGTTTGAGAACATAATTATATTTTATACTTTCCAGTGTGTCTCTGTAAGCCGCCTTCTAATTCTTGTGCGTGAGGTAAATGTCCCATTTCCGCTCTCTTTACACTTAATATTGCTGCTTCCGTGCCCCTCTGAATCCCCCCGCTCCCACCCGCATGATGCCCCTGACACTTCCTGGCCCCTCAGTGCCCCTCGACCTGCAGTAGTTCCCCGATTGTTTGAGACTGACTGTGAGGGCACGGCAGTTCATCAGAAGCCCCTGCCCAGGTAAGGCCCATGCGGGCATTTTTTGAAGTTGCTAACTTGCTGTAGTGCACTGTGCACCCCATTTTAACACCCATTAACAAGTGGCACTGGCTACCTTTCTGAAATGGGCGCTGTTTCTGTGTAGAGCCACGTGAACCAGTGTGAACCCTGCCTCTTAACGCTTTGTCAGGATTTTTTCATACATGTAGAGAGGGAGAGTGAGATTCTGTGATATTGGCTAATATGGATTCTGTGCCCTAGTTGTGTCACTCTGAAAATTAACTGACGATCATGGCCGAGTTGGTTCTGTACCAAAACGTTTTTGGATTTGTATTGTAACTTCTCTTTTCATGCACGGGGTTGACCCAACCGTTTTCTGAGACAGGCCCATCTGCTGTTAGATTTTTAACGACCGGGGTGGTAGTCGCTTGATCGGGGGGGGCATGAACAACTCCCATGGTAAGAGAGGCATTCCATATTAGTGATGTCTGGTACAATCACAGGTAGGAATTGTTTAAAGCATGCAGCTGGACATGGTTTTGTGGGAAAAATTAAATGGTTTAGATATGGATGCCAACAGTAGAGGAGCATGCAGCTGTGGCATAGGCTAAGAGGTATTCTTTGGTAATGGCTGCGGCAAGGAGGATGCATACTGTATCAGTGCTGGAACAAGTGTCACAGACGTCTGTGGCTATGGATGTGGTGATGGAGTCCCAGGCTGAAGTCAACCGATTTTCTAAGAATCAGTCTTAGCAAAGGTGAAGAAATATGTAGTCTTTCTGGATTTGGATTTTGAATGTCATGTTGAAAGCTATCTGTTCATAGTGCAGCTGTCACTCATGCGTTTGAACTTTGGTGCATGCATACAATTATAATAATTTTCCTATAAAGCAGAATTTTGTCCCCCAAACCACTTGGCTCACAGCACACTGGCCGCACTTTCAATAATCTTCCGACTGCAGCCGTCTAGAAATAGAATAGTGCAGTGACAGTAAAACAGAGCTTGGATCATCCCACCCGCTGACGAGAAAAGATTACGCATGTTTCTCAAGGAAGAGTGAAACTTCACTGTAAATAACGATCAAAGCCATCCTAGATCTGCTTGAGAGCAAGGGGGAGTAGTTTCAATTTTTGTTATTTGGTATGTATTTTTGTATGTTCCCAAAATAAATGTTCCTATGCTTATTTAAATAAATCAATGTTATGTATTTTAGTGGCATGGCAGCAATGGTGCTTTACACCACCCAGGGGGAAAGGCAGAGCATGGCATTGGAATGGTGTTTTATACACAGGGAAATATTGAAATGTGCATGTTATTGAGTAATTTACTTATTAGGTGAAATGAGGACACTATCAAGAACATGAGGCTTATTCTAGCATTGGTCAATAGTGCTTCAGAAACTGAAAGCAGATTAGCAATGAATGCCGCCTTAAAACAGTAAGCAGGGCAACAGTTATACTCTAAGAAAATATGTAATCTGAAGGGACAATGTGCGTCTCATAATGAAATACTGTGGACAGTGTCATCATGCTTTATCTGTGGTCTAAACGGTAACTCTGCAGTATAACATCTGAGCATGCAAGATCAACACTTGAGTGCAGTTATCAGAGCACTATTTGCAACAGCTATTGCACTCTCTGTAGTACCAAAGCACAGTGAAGAACCCTATGGCGCAGTGAATACTCAACTAGCACAATTAATTGTGGTTTATTGCAAATTAGAATGGTTTATTCATGAGGCCTTGGATCTGATGATAGTTTGAGGGAGGCAGTGGCCTGGTTCTGTTTAGCACAGTGGCTTCTGAAAGTCTTGAAAATGCACCATTTGCCCACTCATTTTTCAAAATTTTCTCGGGGGGAGAATCCCCCCGAACCCTCCTTAGGTAGTTCCGGCACGCTCGCTGCGCTTGCTCGCCACGTTGTGCTCCTCCACTCGCTTTACGCCCCACCACTTTCAAATGTCACCAGCCGCCACTGCTCCCAGCACAGACTTTTAAACACAAAAACGTACCTGCGGCTGTTCCATGATTTCTGACTCCCCCGTCCACCTGCAGCCTATTAGCAGCAGGCCCACGAGCTTCCACCCAATCAGAAGCTGCAATAGGGTTGAAAGTAACGGGATAGACCTTTTTTCCCTTTGCCAGCTTCTGATAGGGCAAGAGAGCTGACAAACCCTGAAGCTCCATTCTCTGGCATGCTGCATTGCGTGATGCTAGTGCAGCATGTTAGACGTGTGTGTGAGGCGGGGCTGTAACAGCCCCCGCCTGACACATGTGCAATACAACTAGTGGAGCCCTCTTCTGCTAGCAAGGTAATATTACATGCAAACAAACGCACAATGAGTGTTTGTTTTCATATAAAAGCTGTAATATGCCAAGCAGTAGTGGCAGAGGGAAGCAGTGGGTCGATGCCCTGGCGCCCCCTAGCGACAGCTGGTACTGCAACCTGAGCTACTGTGTACTGGCCTTAAAAGGTAAAAACTTCTCTGTGGTAGGCACACTGACCCTTTAAGCTATATGACCAGCACGTTTATTTGCACAGCGAATACAGACAATAAAATACCTTTTTTCGATAAATGTTGAAAGCAAGACAATCTCAGGACAAATTTGGAGGTCACAAATCTGAATCTGATTGTGGCTAACTGACCATTTTATTCATCCTAGGTTAATAAAATATGTATCAATTAGTTAGTGAATGATAGTATTTAGAGTGCTGCGAAACTTCAGGTTGCTTTCACGAGAGCTAGTGTCAGAGTGTGTGTGTGTATCAATATATGTTTGTGCATGTAGGGCTTTAAGTGGGCCGGGTCTGTCTGGGTCTCAGGTCCAGTAGTAATTAAAAACAGACATTTAAACTGGTCCCTGTAGGGCCCCATATTTATTTCCTTAACTTTACTGGCAAAAATACTGATCTTTTTATGAAAGATGAATGTATAAAATGTTATGGTAATCAAGGTCAGCGATTTAGATCATGTTTGCATTTGACATTTTACTTAGACTTGTATTCCCTAAGAGTGTTAACTATTTCAAGAATATTCAGTTTCTGGATTTCTTCGTGTAACATATTAATCTTGTGTAGTGCATACTTTGAACTGAGTCCACTCCAGGGGGCAGAGTTACAAGCCCCTTGCGCCACTTTTGCGTCACTTTTCCCATGTTAAAAGTGACGCAAAAGTGGCGCAAGGGGCTTGTAAATCTGCCCCCAGGTGTTTATAACGGGCCACGATTGAGAGTTCTGGAGTTGAGGCTGAAGGTAGTGCAAGCTTCTCACAGTGCTTGTCGGTGGGTCAAAAAGGTTTTCGGAATACATGGTCATGCAATCCTTCGCCTCTCTGCAGAGTGCACAGAGCCATAGTCATGTATTCCGGTTGCAATTGTGATTGTGTGCACATTTGGGTGATGTAGGTACACAGTAGTCAAAATATTGACAAAGCGAAAGTAAACGAAAATGCAGTGCTTACAGGTTAAAGGGTGCGTTGTTCATTTGGGGATGGTATAGTGAAGGAAATGTGAGGAATTCAATTCAAGTGGGGGTGAAAAGAGCATGCTGAAGAGGAGAGAGATTAGGTTTAAAATGTGGAGGTGGACCATATCTGGAAGGAAAAAGGGCTTACATGTCTAATGTACAATGAACATAATGGAGTGATTGAGACACTCTAAAGACCACTAACCCTTTCCCAGGCCTCAGTGATGCTTATTTCACAGTCAGACAATTTCAGAATTGAAACTTTTTCAATATTATTTACAATAAAATCATTGTTGTTACTCATTTTTCTGAAACAGGTAATAGGCATTGACAAAGCCAATGTCCTGGCTTGTTTTAGATGTATGACTCCTGTTGCATTATATATCTGGATGCAACAACAGAAAGCTCAGAGGCAGCAAAATACCGGTTAGGTGGCGCTCTATGGAAATCAAAGACATGTAGTTAACGTATTTAAGCCATATCGTTATTTAGATAGGCCCCGTCCCTTTTAGAGACCACTTGCTTCATCCCACTAAAAGCCCTGTGTACTGTATGTATAAAAGGAGCACAGCAAAAGATGTTCCACTTTCATGTTGGCAAGGCCGAAAGTCCAATTTTGCTTTAAACAAATATGGTCGTCATACCAAGGGAGCCATTGTCCAGTTATGAACAAGAGGGACGCGCTGCAACAAACACTAAGGGCCTTATTATGACCACCCCGCTCCCGCACCATCAAACCTGTGTTTGAACCGCTAGCCAGATTAGGAGTTTTCTCCTTTCTGGCAGGCGGTTCTTTGTCGTTCCCACAGCGGTGCCCATGAAATAGGCTCTACAATGGGAACATCAAAATCAGTACCTGCATGGCATCGTACAGGTACTGTTGTGCCTCCCTGTGTGCATCCACATGGCGTGAGGCACAAGGAGGTGTTTCCTCACTGCCACACTTTTCATGGCTGTGGCACCGGCATGAAAAGTGTGGCGATGAGGAAACTCGTAATATGCTTGGTGGCCCGCAGCAGCCCTGCAAGCATATTGCTGCCTCAAAACCGCCACGCCACCCCCGGGGAGAGATCCCCGGCACTTGCGGTGGTCCCTGGGTGGCCAGACCGCTGTGGTCATAATTTGGTGGTCCTTCTGGGTATGGAGATTCCCGCTTCGTGGAAGCTGGCAGAGATTATACCGCCGCGCCCCCCAAAAGTCTGGTGGGCCATGGATCGTCAGACTTGCAATAAGCCCCATACATTTGATTACCAACGATACGATACACCGAATTATAAATGTTAAAATAAGCACTAATTGATTATTATATGATGACAAGGCGTTTATAAAAAAAGCACTAATATGTGTTTATGCCTAACAAGGGGCAACTGAATACCTCTTCTTGCAAAACTTGTTTTTCTTCCTCACCTCCTTGATACTTTCACTGCCTAGGTGCCTCGCCATGGTCACTGCCCCTATGACTGCCCTTGTGTGAAAGGAATGACTGCCAAAGACACAGGCGCCCAGGCTGCACAGAGAGCTCCTAGGCTAGGATCGGTAAAAAAGGGCGAAAAAAAGTAACACATATCGCAACACGAAGACAGACCTATAAGAAATGCTACGACTTCCAGACACACAGGGCCAGTAGGGCAGGGTAGAGTCAGTGACACGTCAAACAATTCCCAGAGGCCCCTGTGATTGAAAGCCAGGTAGGTTTGGATGAAAAAAGTGAGCCAACCACTGGATATACACAGATACCTCTCACTCCTAACACATACATGTTTTATTGAGAGTTCAGGCCGGTTTGCCTAATTTCGACACTTTAATAAATCCCAGGGCATTGAATAAGGAAGGCGTCCTGGAGGTCACAGTGAACCCTTTCTCAACTCGACCCTGCGTCATTGTACCAAAAATATGAGTCCTCGGGGCACCATTAAGTGCCGGCCCAGCGTTCTTAAAATAAAATTCTCTGGGGCATATTTACAAGCCCCTTGCGCCACCCGTACGTCACTTTTCCCATGTTAAAAGTGACGCAAAAGTGGCGCAAGGGGCTTGTAAATCAGCCCCTCTATATTTAATACATTTTTGGTTTTAATATTTCTCTGTACACCCGTATTTAAACGCGTTTCAATTAACAGTCCTCCAAAGTCGTTTGCATGGGATACACACGAGGGCTGATAAGGCCATTGCATGACACGCATGCAAATAAAGCGCAAATGGATGGCATGTTGAGTAGGCGCTGTGATCCACACTTCACACAGACCTGTGCAGTCTGTGCATTAGCCTTCTGAGCAGCAGAAGAGGGGGTTCACCTCGAGGGGGTTCCTCGAGACGGGGTTCGTCAGTCTCATCTGCGCGCGTGGTGAAGGGTCGCGAGGCTTGCACCTTCCTGTCACGTGGAAACAGACGACCAAAATCTGGCTGGCTTATGGAATGCCAATTTGGAGCAACACCAACACATACATTATCACTCTGTATATAGCCATCGGGCAGCCCATAGTTAAACACCCCCCACCTCCCAGAGCCCCCTGTAGGCCTGAGGCGACTGTCAGGAATATGGAGCCCGCCCGGCGCCAAACAAGGATCGCGAGCAGATGGCGCGCCTTGCACTCGGACTGCCCTGAGCCGCCCCTCGCACAGATCTTGTTCTGAAGCTCTCGGGGTGGAATCGGCTTCCCTCAGAGTGCACAGACGGGATGAGGTGCGCGCAACAACGACTGATGTCTAGATGCCAAACCATTTGGAGGTTTGGTCCACATATCCCTCGCGGGAAAACTCTTTTTTTATCATTTGAGAAAGAAAAGAAAACCTTGTTAACGAAGTTAAGCGTTTCCTGTGCTTCACAGTACCTGTCAAAAAGTAAGCAAGAGCTGTACTGTATGTAGAGCCACTGACGTTATGTGGCAATGGAGGACAGCATTGTGCTGCGTGGGTGATTTAATTATGCGGCAAGAAAAGCCAAACTATTCAGTATTATTTTGCTATTTTGGTATTTTAATACACCTGAATACTGTCTGGGCAAAGTTTTTCCTGATTAAAGCCACTTTGACACCTGACCACAGCAATCAGCCCTGAAAGGTGCCTTTGCAAAGGTTTTTTTAAAATAATTTAAAATCTATTTCAGCTAAAAACATTTTTTTGTTGAAATGTGCAAATTATGCAACATACAGTGCATTATCTGGCTGCTATGGTTAATCATATGCATACAAAATGCTCTGGCACAAAACAGCACAATTTAATTGGCCCGGTTACGCTACATAAACCAGCCACCACAGGATTTTGCGATTTTGGGTGGCAAATTTTGAAGCCAAAAAAGCAAAATTGGTGACCCGAAACCTCAAAATTTGTAGACATATACATGCTGGACAGCTGGAGACTGTGGTATGTCACAAACTGTAAGCTTGCAGAGTCGCCTGGAGGATGTCTGATGCCACAGAGAGCAGATTACAATATGAAACCTGCTCTTTCTGGCATTAAACAACCTGCATTCCTTGAAGGGCACCTGATGTTTTGGGGGTGGGGGAGGTAGGGAGAGACATAAAAAAAATAAAAAATAAAATAAAAAGGGGAGACATGAGGGGAGGTTATGGGTGAGCAGAAGACAGAGGGGGGTCAAGGGAGGGAAAGGAGTGCAGTGGAAGGTGGGGGGGCAGAAGTGACATTCAAGGGCGTGCACAGCCCACAACGGCACACTGAAACGTGCGAGGCGGGCTGCAGGGTAATTGCACAGGAGGGGGCTCTGTTCATTTCAAAGGCAGGTGACAGAGGAATGCAACCTGCTATTGCTCACCTTCCTTCTACTGGCTCAGTGGCAGGGCAGAACTAGTAAAGAGAGAGTCAACACCCCCATTTTTTAACACAAATTTTGCAGGCACTTTTGCAAAAATCGCAGGATTATTATATACTATCTACATCATCTCCTCCCTTGTCCATCTTTCCTATTTCTTCCTTTCAAGGATTTATGAATATCTCAGAGATTGTATCTATTGATATCTGTATTATGATTTGTGTTTAGAAATCTGAGAAGTTAACATTTCATAGTAATTTACTGTGTGGCTAGAATTTGTTTATTAATTCCTTTCGTTGATGTATTGTTTATATATTGACATGTACTTCTCAATAAAAGTATACAACAAAATAAAAAATCACAGGAATTTTACAAAAGTGGCAATTTCACAATTTTTTTTGTGTGCAAATCGTGTAATTGTGATATCCTGGGGTCTGCTTAACAATATTGAAGGCCCCTTGAATTGTATGAGTGTAGTCAAAGTGCTTAAATGAGTGTGCATTTTTCATACTTTTCAGTGATTTCCAGCCATCTATTGTGAGTTTTGCTTGTTTATTTTTTTAGTAGAGATTTGTTACGTCACTTCCTCCTAGCAAGTCATCAATCTTATTTTACTGTCTTAATTAAAAAAAGGTTTGATAAACACACACACTACAGTGTTTAATTTGTAAAAAAACACAAAGAAATACATGCCAGAGCACAAAGTTTTTCTGAGAAGCCAATGGCCGGCTCTACTGAAAATCGTGGTGCTGAGTACCAAAGCTGCTTAATTTTAATTGCAACTGAAGCCTCTTTATTCATCTCTGCTTTATTCCTTTGCTACTGTTTTTTAATTTTTCTTTTACTCCTTCTTTCCCCCTTTTTTGTTTTTCTCTCCCTTGTTCTTGATTAAAGTCTGTTGAGGAAAAATAATTGCAGGTCCCCAAAACTGAGTGTCGGTGGAGCCCATCTGCAGCCACCGGCTCAAATTAAACACCACTGTGTTTAATGCGCCAAAGCTCAGGTCTGGCTGACTAGGAACTAGCTCATCTTTCTGGAACATTTACCAAAAACGTTCACCTATTTCCAGTATCACCTGTTTTCACCACTTTTAGAGGGGATTGTTGGGCCCGGTAATACATTGGTTAGCTTGCTTTATGGCCTCAATATGGCTCATCTAGGCACTACTGCTGACCCTCATCTAAAGTACATTGCATGTATTTATGTATGTATGTATGTATGTATGTTTGTTATGTTATGTTAGTATGCATGTATGTTTTTATATTTATGTTATTTCTATAGTCAAACCTAGCCAAAAGGTAGAGGAGCACTGCACAGGGTCAAAGACAAGCGTAAAGTCAGCGGGTGATAGGAGAGGTAGCTGGGCTGTGGATGGTCAATGCTTTGAGATGTAGTGCTCTTTTAAGATGTGAGTCCTCAGTTCTTTCCTAAATTAGACACGCTTTGGGGTGGTCCTGGTGGATATGGGGATGTTGTTCCAGATCCTGGTTGCATAGACAGAAAAGGCCTTCAACCCTGTTTTATACACCCTTAGTGTGCAGTCTGACGGTGTCCTGACTGCGGGCGTGCAGATGGCGAGCTTGTGTGCAAGAGAAGCAGGGGTGCTGGTCGTGATGGCTTTGTAAAGGATATAATTGGTATGGATGATGTGCAGACAGGGTAGGGAAGCCAATGGAGGTCTGTTTGGATGGAGTGATGTGATCATATATCTTTAGGCCCTGGATGAGACGTCCTGCTGCGTGTAGAATGCCCTTAAAGGGTGTCAGTGTGGAGTATTGTAGGCTATACATCAGACAACGACCAGCATCCAGCTATAAGAGTACAATGACTTGATCCACAGGTCTGATGTTGTTTTCTGGAAGCAATTATTTCACTTTCTTAGAAAAGACAGCTGGTACCAGTCTTTATTTTTTTTGGCAATGTGTTCCTTGAGGGTGAAGTTGGTGTCCAGATGGATCCAGGTGGCTTGGGATTCAGTGAAAATTGTAGTTTGAAGCCATCAAGGTTCATGTCATTGTGCCAGGTTTCTATTATTTCTTGCGTGTTTTTCTTGGCAAATAAGAGGAATTCTGTCTTGGTGGGTTGAGATTCAGGTAGGTACTGGACATCCTGGTCTAGATGATGTGCAGGCAGAGTTTCAGGTGTTGAATGTCTGAAGCAGAGGGGACTTTCAGGTACAGTTTGTATCATCGGCATTTGTTGGATCTTGTTGCTATTATATCTGAGTGGAGCCCTGGTGGACTCCACAGGTGATTGGGATCTTTCGTGGGAGTATCTGACTTATCTTGAGAACTACTGGAAAGATGTCTTGAGTGAGGGAGGCAATGACACTGGTAAGTAGGGGTAAGAGAGCATCCCCAGAGAGAGCTTTGATGAAGGGCAAGGGTCAGATATCATCTTTATAAGTAGTGGCTTTGAGGGAGTTGAGTATGTCAGCAAGATCTGCAAGAGATAGGGCTTTGAAAGCTGACTATTGCGGGAGTCTATTGAAAGGGGTGAATATAAGAAAAGAAGGAGGTATGGTGCTGTCAATGTGCTGTTGGATCATCTGTGTTTTTTCACTGAAGAAAGGGTTCATGGCAGCGCACTTTTCCATGGAGTAATGAATAGGTGTGTCTTGCAGGGGGTTGCTGTAGTTCTTGATTGTCTTGAAGAGCATTCTACTTATGCTGGTGACTTCATTTATGGTGTTGGTATAGTATTTTGCTTTGGCTGATGTGATGAGCTGTGTGTTGTGAGAAAGGACTTCGGTATCAAGAGGTCATCTGGATGTCTGATTGTTTTCTGCACATTCTTTCCTGAATGTTATGGATCGTTTATTGACAGCATGGCCTTTAGATTACCTGTGTGCTGAAGGCCTGGCTTGCATTTGAGTGCTGTAATTGGAGTGTGGATGTTCACATAGTTTAAAAAAATTGTTGAAGTTGTTGAAAGTGTTCAAAACAAAAGCTGGAGGCACAATTACTAAGTTTAATCCTCAGACATATTGTTCCTCTTAAGCGTTAAAAACTCCGGCCAACGCATTTCACAGGATATTCACTTTATTAGGGCTACTTATATTATAAATACACTAAAAACAAAACATTAACAAACTTACTGAAGTAAATTTAACCCTACAGCATCATATCACGTTTAAATTTTTAAAGAACAATTATTCATTCTATACCATCAAAAATAATTTGACCTAGTATTAGGTTATTCACTTAGGTCAGTTGTCTATTACATCATGCATGTACCGATTACAATCAGACTTAATCTTTCTGCATATTTCACATAGAGCCACTATTCCCATCCACAACTTTCTTAATAGTACAAATTGTATTCAACAAGTTAGAGTAATCTGACATTATTTTAATAAACTGCTATGTCTATACACACCCCTTGGTTTATTCAAAGATTCATTCTCATCATGTCACAAGTATAGCAAAAGTTCCCCATCACACTTTTCTAATATTATACAACATTACCCAGTCATACTAACTTGGTGACTAGCATCAGAAAAGTAAATTTGATTGTAATATTACATATATGATATTGTAGTTACTTTTATGAATCAGCCATATAGAGATAATTCCCCTAAAAGTTGGCATGGAATGGAGTGGAGTGGCATTGTGTGATGTGGAATGGAATAGCACTGTGTGGAGTGGAGTGGCAATGTGTGGCGTGGAGTGTGGTTGCATTGTGTTGAATGTAGTTGTGTGATATTGCGTGGTGTGGAGTGGCATGAAATGGAGTAACATTGTGTGGAGAGGAGTGCCATTGTGTGGTGTGAAATGGCATTGTGTGGGTTAGAAAGAAGTGGAGGGGCATTGTGTGGAATGGAATAGAGTGACATTGTGTGTCATGGAGTGGAGTGCCGTTGTGAGGCATGGAGTGGCATTGTGTGGAATGGAGTGGAGTGACATTGAGTGGAGTGGAGTGGAGTGGCATTGTGTTTCGTCGAGTGGAGTGGCACTGTGTGGAGTGGAGTGGTATTGTGTGGAGTGGAGTGGCACTGAGTGAAGTGGCATGAAGTGGAGTGGAGTAGCATTGAATAGAGTGGAGTGGCATTGTGTGGTGCGGAGTGGCATTGTGTGGCGTGTAACAGAGTTGGATTGTGTGGTGTGAAGTGGAGTGGCATTGTGTGGATGGAGTGGAGAGGTATTGTGTGGCATGAATGGAGTAGAATGGCATGTATGGCATGAAGTAGAGTGAAATTGTGTGGTGTGGAGTGGAGTGGAGTTGCATTGTGTGGCGTGAAGTGGAGTGGCATTGTGTTGTATGGAAAGTTGCCCGACTTACTGCTGAATTGCTCTATTGCACTTCAATGCCTCATCAGGGCTAGTAAGTGCTATACCAATGCAATTATAATACAATACAACATCGTACCAATTATATCAACCAACAATCTGTGTGAACATTAGGGGGATGGGAGGGGAAGCTTCTATAAATTTAATTATAATACAATACAGTATGTTACTAGTCATCTAAACCCACAGTCTATGTAAACATATGAGGCAGGGAAGAAGCAAGGGAGGGGTGGGAGGAGAAGAAGCAACACGGACAGGAAGAACAAAGAAAATAGCACCTCAATTACCCGAAGCAGTGGATGAACAGTGGAAGGACACTATTTAAAGTATCTCAATCAGTATGTTGTCCATGCTCTGAATGGAAGTACAGGGAGTGGCATCCGCAAGCAATGGCCAATTTGAAAGCAGCAAGTAAGAGTGACAATTAAGCCAATGAATGGTAAGCAATAGGCATCCCTTATAGTAAACCATAGCCTTCTCAGAGATAGTGCATGCGCTGTCGATAGGCAAGACCAAAAAAAAAAAAAACCTTCCCCGTAAAGATGGCTGACAAAAAAACTCAGTGTCACAGAGCGTTGTTCAAGAATTGGTGATTTTACCAACTCCAGTTGACATTTTGAAAAGTGTGTTACAAGCATTGATGAGAAAACACATAATGTTAGTTAATTTTGTGTGAATGAACTCAAAGCGAGCATCATTCCAAAGACGTGTTCTTCTCAGGAGTACTTTGGAATTATTTCTATTAAACAGCATCAGGGTGAAAGCCAGGTGCCCAAATTGCAGCTGTACCATCTTGCAATGTTTTGGTTGTTTCCACTTGAGTTACTCCTACTTGTAAAAGTTCTCAGGTGGTGGTGGTGTTGTGGCAAATCACCAAATAGTACAAGATGTACGGTACTCATAGATGACAATTAGGGTAGACACGTCTCGGCCTTCCATGGCACTGCCTCTGGCTCTGGTGTCAGAGATTAGGAAGTCAGTTGCAGGAACAGAAGGTATGTATTGCTTCTGAGGCCTGTTTACTCTCTATAGTATCTAATCTTTGCTCTTACAGTAGCCCCTCATCAGTAAATAGGAGGCAGTTGATGGGCAAAGTGTGGGTGAATGAGTCTACTTCATGATGCCATCAGCAGTCAACTCCCACTACCCTCTACTTTTGGTGAATTGATATCCCTGATGGTATGAGAGGTATGCCAAGTTGTAACCTTGTAAGGTCTTGGCTTACCTGACGTTGTGACGTCAGGTATGCAAAGAGCGTGACTTGCAACTTTGCACAATTTATTTAAGCGTTTTGGCAACTAATCTTTATCAGATTCCCTCCACTTCCCTCTCCCCTACACCTGGAATCAGTCAATGCATGGGTACAGGCAGGCCCCCTGAAATGATGTGGTTTTGAGGCCTCAATGTTTTCTGCGTAGTTATGGATTTGCTGCATTTACCACCTAATCCATCAGCTTCTGTATAATCTGCGGATTTTAACAAAAAAGAATTTTGCTTCTAGGTCAAACAAATCAAAAGTTACTAAAAACGTAGCGGCACATGTTTCCACACAGTTTAATGTCCTTCGAAAATGTTGAGTTTTCCCCTTTCTGTTGCTTATTGTTTTATGTGAGTCTCAAACTGATAACAGTGAGGGGAAACCTTTGGCTAAATAGTGTTAATCAGTGTGAAAATGGCAAAATAATCAGGTAAAACTGTTTAAAATGTGCCCTAAAATGGCGCATATGACGCAAAATGTGCTTTTTCTTGCTGCTTAATTTAGTCAGCCCTGCCACATAATTGGTCATCCCCTGTCACATAATTCCAGAGGCCCTGGTTGTTTGCAGTTGTCTAACAGCCTCATAATCTTCACCTTCCCCAGGGCGCCTGCCCAGGGCGTAATTGGCAGGACATTCCTAAAAATCTTCCCCCTTGTGCAGTGGAGAAGCTACACCAAGGTGAAGTCTGAACACCTTTTACTCATTAACTATGGTTACATTTCCAATTAAACCCCTCTTCCCGGGCAAATGTGATTCTTTTCCCACCAATGAGATGGTGCAGATTGCCTCAGATTTCAACCATTGTCGAAGAACCCAAAATGAGCCCAACTCACACTTCAGATGATGCTCAGTACGATTGGGCCTCCATGGCAACGACATCTATCGGAGCAGCACATGATCTCCCTAATTTTTTAACCAAAGAGGGTTCAAGAGGAGAGTCTCTGGGTGAGCACGCAATTCCCTTTCTTAATACTTTCTAAAAATGCACCAGCATGCAGGGAGCCAGATGTGGACAGTGCAGCTGCACTAAATATGAATGCTATTATCCTCTCACAGCCTCAAAGTGCATTATAGCTGGTTTTGGATGGAAATTTGATTTTTGATTGGAGTCCACGGATTCTGCCTACCTGTGTGATTTATCCGCAGATCACCGGGGTTTTGTTCATGTGCGTTGACACAAATCCAGTTAGTGTTAAATACATTGACTGTGATGTGATTTTAAAAAGATTGCTCTAGGAGGGAAAAGCAGCTTTCAAAGTCCAGTGAAGGGAGATGAATGGAGCTCGGTAATATATCAAGTTTTATGGAAAAGCGGTTTATGCATTTTGTCCCCATTGTTTTGATAAGGCGTGAGGTGCAAACGCATTTTCTACAGGGTTCTCCAATGTCGTTCCTGGAGGGCCGGATCCATGCCAGATTTTTAGCATATCCACATTTAGAAAAATGTAGCTATCTTAAAAATCTGGCATGGATCCGGCCCTCCAGGACCGACATTGGAGACCCCTGTTCTAGCAGGATAACTTGGTGCAGAAACAGCTGTGGGTGTGCGGAGACCTCGAGGGGGCGGGTGGTAGGACTAGGGTTCACAGACTACCAATGCGAAACAAGATCAGATAAATGAGCTGATGGGGTCATCATTAGTAGATGCTTCAGCAGGGGAAGGGGTTCTTGTAGATCTATGCATGCACCCCCTTAGAGGAGTAGCAGAGGGTGCTGAAGTTCAGCATTGGGGTGTAAAAGAAGAAGAGCTGGGTGTGGGTTCCAGCACTGAAACACCAGAGGATACTACAGGACAAGATTGAGGTCAACTGGCAAAGCGTCCGAGTCCAAAGCTTGGAATAGCTCGAGCTGGTGCGTGTCAGGACTGAGGTGCATTGGCAGAGCTGAATGACTCTGGGAATTGGGATGAGTATTTGAAAAGTTTCAGCACTCCGTCCATCATCTCCTTGTGTTTGACTCCGGGAATTGAACATCAGTTGTGCAGGCCAGTTTTGAGGTGCATTAGGGGAGCTGCATGTGGACCCCAGTTTTGGAGTGTCAGACGATGCTACAGGCCGAGACTGAGATTAAACAGAACCACAGGGTGTTGGGGACCCACGTAGTAATAAAATATATGAGTATATATGTCAGGATGTGGTAAATTAACATGGCTGCGTACATGTCTGGGTATGGCAGCACTAGAGGGTGCTGCATGTCGGGACTGAGGTGAATTGGCAGAGCTCTGTCTGCGGGCCCCTGTACTGGAATATCAGAAGTGCTGCAGGTCAAGGTTGACGTGATGTGGCTCCTGATTATCGGGTCCAGGACAGCACTAATATCATGGACGAAATATTAAAAGCCAATTATGTATAGATTTCCTATCCTTAACTCCACATCAACAGGGCCAGAATGGGGAACTAATAGCAGACCTGGCAAAAATGCACAATCCAGCCCCACTCCTTTCATCTCCACATGCAAGCTCTCTCCTTCCTCCCATCCTTCTCCACCCTCTCCTTCTCTCCTCTCTCCCTTCTTCCTCTCTGATCCCTTTCTCTCTCCCTTTCCCATCTTCCCCTCCATTTATCTCTCTTGAAGCCTCCCTGTGCCTGGTACAGTTAACTTCGGGGAGCTGTGGAAAGTGACAGAGGCATCGGGAGAGGGTCTGAGCTTACAAAACTGTACCCAAGAGCTCCAGCCCACCAGAAAAATGTCCGGTAAAAAAAAATGGCCTGTCCTGCCCGGCACGTCTATGTACCTTGACAATAAATGTATTTTCAAGTTTCATAGATGTGGAATTAAGAAGTGTAAATCTATACTTCCCTCTGTGCACTTATCTTTCAATATGTTGTCCCTGGATATCTCGTCCACGATATCAGTGTGTCTGATATTATTGTACTCAACATTCATGAGTACAATCGTTGAGTTGTGTTGGCGGAGATTTGCATGAGTCCAGGAATTTAAGTGGGATTAATAAACTGGGGTCGCGTCTCTCAAAGGGGCGTGGCCGATGTAATTAAGGGTGTGGCTTAAAAACACGAAAGCTAAAAATCTGTGCTTAGCAGAGTGTGCCGCCTAACTGGTATTTTGCCTCTTCTGTCATTGAATCCAAATATATAATACATTACACCTACAAAAAACAAGAACTATTGCCTTTGTCACTGGTTGTTAGTTGCATAAGATAAATAAGCAACAACTATGGCTTCGTTGTATATAATATTGAAAATGCTTCAGTTCTGAAATGATGAGACTGTGAAATAACTATAGCGATTCTCTTTGACGTCACTTCAAAGGCAGTGAAGGGTGGCACTGCTGCAGAGTTAGGATTTTTTTTTTCATCCCGAGGGTGAGGGCAAAAATGGAGAACCCGATAGGGACCCGCCTCAGCACCTGCTTTTTAGAACTGCCGGTGATGAGCACCGGCAGGACCCGGCCGACTTAAAGCCCTGCATGAGTCCAAGTATAGGAATGGCACAGGAGCAGTGGGTCAAAATTGAGGTACATTAGCTGAGCAGTCTGCATCACCCTGGGCATCGTATTCTGTCTCCTAGAAACTGTCATTTAATTTTAAACGTAGCTTTTTGCACAGTTTATTAAGAAGCCTGTGCAATATGCAAAGCCACGCTGCTAAATACAGCCTTTCATTGAGTATTTCGAAACATCGTTGTCCATATCTATATGTACCACGATGCATGGTTTCAGTCAGACTACAGACCCTTGTTCTACCCCCACCCTCCTAAGTTAGAGACTCGAGTGTGCCCAGGCCCGGCTTGTCAGCCTCCCATGCCTTGGCACGGAATCCTGCGGCCCGCATCCCATTGGCTGGGTCCACCCCTGCGCGAGGGGTGCCATATGGCCCCGGTGCTTGAGCCCCATATGGAGAAGCTGGCAAGGCAGCCCTTTAACAGCTAGGAGCTAGCAGACGTTTCCCAGAAGCCCCTGCTGCTCACCATGGTGACACGTGGCGCCGAGCCACGCACCCGTTGTGCTGAAGTGGTACCAGCAGGAGTGTGCCGGCCATAAGTGAGCGCTATGATGGTTACAACTCAAGGCCCCGTCCCTGGGTTTACAGCATTCCCTACCCCCGTTAGGCGGACAGCGGAGTCACACAAGGCGCTGGGAGCTCGGAGGCCAGGTAAATCATAGCTTGAAGGAGAGGTTGAAACAACAGCCCACGAGCATTGCATGCAGAACATTAGTTTCTGATAAAGCAATGCATTCATTCCAGACACATCTGCACTGTCCACAGAGAGTTGCACTTGAATTCAACATTCATCCGTCCAGTGCTGGAACTGCGAAAATGTCTCTCCAGAAACCCATAAATTCATGGTCAAAGTGTGGCAGAAGAAAGGGCGTGGAGTCATGAGGGCACAGCTTGAAAAGCAAAGTCGGACAGTCAATTATACATAACAACAACAAAAATCTGCAGAGAAATTGGCAACAAGGACAGGTGAAAGCAAATCGGTTCTAGCTTACTTAGTTGGTCACAAAAAGGCTGCATTAAAAAATATCTTGTAGGGTTAAGACACCTGCTGCAGAGATCTTTGTGTGCCCAGCGACTTTGAGGGTTTATAACAGCTGTAAAATAACTCTAGTGGTTAATGCAGTTCTGGGAGAATCCTATATTTGGTCCAATCATATTTTTAACTCATAAAGTAGCACAAAGGGTTAATGTGCCTGTTGCAAGGCACATTGTGTAACATGCAGATCACAGATTTGTATTTCGTGTAGATAGGTAAGTGGGCTACTGCTTTTGACACAAGATCTTTTTGTGACTTCCATTTCATATCTTGTAATCCTTCTAAGTTAGCACAGTGATCTATTTATCGACATCAAGGAGCTGCATACAAACTGTAAGTCATACATTTAGATCCTCATTGATTTTTTTCTCAATGTGTTGTTATTCTAAAGGTTGCAACGAAAGTCTCCTGTGTGAATAAATAAAGTCTTAGCACAGCAACCCAGATTAGTGTGTTAGATTTTATATCTTGACTTTGTGTTTCTCATGACAGTTCACTCTTAACGTATGTCGACAAGTATGGATGTATGTGATTTCTGCACCTGATAACCCTCTTGTTTTAAGTAACATTTCCTTTACATACTTGTATGATTTAGTGTGTCTGTGTGTGTGATTTAAAGAGCCTTGACACCCCAAAATGGGATGACTTGTGCTATAAAATAACAACATAAAAAATAAATTAGAAGGTGCCATTTAAATCATTATTAGTGTAATTACTCATATACACAGATACCTCTTGCATTTTTACTGTACAATCATATCACCTACATAGAGGGGTTGAACAAAGTCAAAAACCTGCTGCCAATTCATAGTTTTTCTAAAGTGCTTGTGAAGTGATAAGCTCCATGCCTTTGTTTCCTTCCATTGCATTAGCATCTAAGTGTTAGGCTCCCTGTGACTCCCAGACAGGATGATACTTTAACAAATGAAGGGCTGATGGCCTTTTAAATTAGGCCTTTGTTTGTGCCTGGCTCAAAGTCAAAATAAGAGAGTCCCCTCGCTGCGTGCAGTTTGCTACAACGAACGGAATGCAGACAACGTGCGGGCCCTGCAGAATTGTGTCCCAGTGTCGGAAAATTACAGTAGGACAAATTCAGCATATTTGCCTGGGTCAGCCGGATCCAGTCCAGAAATAAATGCTGAAACCAGGATCCAGCGCGATCCCCCTACTTCCAGCAGTGTATCCAACCAACCTGGGATCTATCTCTGCTTAGGTGTATCCACATGAAAAGCTTAAGCGATCCTAGTCAGAAGAGAAACCATTCTTTGAAGAACGCTCTTACCAGCACCTAAACTGTGTAACACAAGTCACCGACTGCAAACCATCCACACTGTGGCACTGACTCATGGAACTGACACTCACCACAGCCTGCACTTCAGAGCACATCTCCTGCACCAACAGTCCAAATATCACTTCTGCAACCAAGAGTGTGAATCAAACCCTCACCACACAGTGTGCAACAAACTTTGACCACCCAGACTGCAGAAGACACTCCACCACCCAGCGTGCAACTAACTCCACCACCCAGAATACAAACGTCATTTCCATCACATGACCACACCCCTAGGACCAACATGGTTTATCTCACACCTATCACCCTGACTGTGGAACTCATTCCGGACACTGTTGCTGGGGAATTCACTCCTACAGTCACATCAGCTAAATTGTGAAATTCAATAGTCCTATCATCACATCTGCCAAACTGTGGAAACTAATCCGACCATCAAGCAGCGATGGGAATATAAGAATTAAAAAATGACCTGAAAATATTTTCACTGCCCACCCAACAACTGTGTACATATTGTGCCATTAATGCATTCATGAAGTGTAATTTGTTGGCAGGCTGTAAATAATATAAGATGTTACAATTTATGTATTAGAAATGATGAAACATGGGTCAGGGAGGCGAAGCCGGACCCTGTAGGGGCCCGTGTCGAACGCCTCCCGGAGGTGGGAACCCTCCCCCCAGCAAGCCCACGAAAAGGCGGCGCACCGGATTGGTCGCCCCTCAAGCCAACCACTAGCCACTCAATCATGGAAGGAGGTGGCAAGCAGCCAGTGGGGTTCAAAAAGGAGTGGCGGTCCCCAGTTAGGCACATGAACCCCACGAGAAGAGTCGGAAGTATCTGTTGCCGGGATCACCTAGGATGCCGAAAAGAGCCTGCAGGAGCGTGGAGAGGTCCGTGGAACAACGGAGGTCAGCGGTGCCGGAGGACGACTCCAGGGTCAGCAGACCAGCAGGACTCTGCAGATCGAAAGATCAGGCAACAGAGACGAACGCGAGGACCCGGCTGCAACCAGCTGGAACCGGTCCTCGCATCGACAACGTGGCGACGGCAAGTCCAGCCCGGCATCGGGGCTGCGCCAGGAGGCAATGCTGCAGGATCGTGGTGGCGTGAGCCATCGGCGGTTGGGAGCGGAGCAGGGTCCGACCTCCACAAGGGCCAGAGGGGTCTACAGCCAACTGGGACCGAGGAGAGGCGGCGCGGGCAGCTGGCGGCATGCGGGAACAATGGAGCAGCGGTCTGGCTTGCCCTGAGGATCAGAGGAGTCTGCCGCAGGTACCGAAGGGAGGCGGGGCCTCTCTCAATGAGGCGGGAATGAGCCTACCGCGGTCGGAGCGGGACAGCAATTAAAGGGCCGGGAAAAATGTAAATTTAATAGAAAGACTCAGGGGCAAGAGGATTCCCCAAGCGCGGGAGCAGAGCGTGGCCCACACTCGGCAGGATTGTCTGAAGCCGGGGGAGGGGGCGACTAAGGATTAAGGGACCTGTGCAGAGGAGCAGTATTTGTTCCAACACCAGCTTCAAACATTGTTAACGCCAGTAAAGGACAAGGGATTAAAGAGCCCACACAGCTCTTTACAGGCACAGTCCTTCCCCTAAAGGGGAACAATACACAGTGAAGAGCATTGCTGGGAAACGTGGGGCATCCTCAAGGGACAAGAAGATGCCAGCACGCTACAGGGAAGTACCAATAAGCAGCTGGGCCCCCAAGAAGGATCTGAGGAGGCCCCGGGAGAACTCTGGGCCGGAGCTGGACGGGGATTTAGAGGAACTGCTTTGGAAAGTAAGGCCATTGGTGGCCCTGAAGGGGAAAGCATGGATGGACACTCACATAGCGGAAGGGCCAGCCAGGAAGAGGTCCAAATCAACACAGGCACCGGCACCAGTGCCCCCCACACGGCCAGGCAAGAAAGGGCTTGCAGCCAGCACGACGTCCCCATCTAAGCCAGGCCAATGGGGGCTACAGAAAGCACCACAGCAAGCCCCTGCAGCTCCAGGACGGAGGGCGAGAGGCCCCAACACAAATGATGGAGACAGGGGCAGAAACAGGGCAACAACATCACCAGAAGTGGTGGCCGACTCGGATACCGAAGGGGACAGCAGCGATGAGGAGGGGTCTGTGGCCGACACGGCGGCCCCTCAGGAAGCACGCAGCAAGCCAAGCTCGAGGGCGGACAGCAGATCTGGTGTGCATCAAGCGCTGAGCGCAAGGGGCAGGCAGCGTGACAAAGGGCAGGGGCACTCTGATACAAGTGAGGGAGGGACCCGGGCAAATCACGAATTATGGCACACAGCTAGGGGTAAGCAACTACACAGCACATGGGCCATGGTCCCTTCAGCCCCCCTGACCAGAAAACCCGAGGGGGCGGCCAAAAAGAATTCCAGCACAAAGCATGGATTCCAATGCTTCCATACTGAGTTTCATGGATGCCTTGGTGGCAATGGCCTTTGCAGGGACACCCTTATGGAGGGGGGGCACGGGCAAATCAAGAGCACAATGGGGAGGGCCAGGGGCCTGAGCAAAGGACAGGAAGTAAACATAAAGGGGAAAAGAGGGAGAAAGCAGGAGTTAGCCAAGAAAGCCCACAAGACAAGGGGGACAAGGAGGGCGAAGGGTCAGAAAGGGCCCCCCAACTAAACAGGTAGTCACAGCAACGCCAGAAGGGAGCCAGACAGCCAAGGCCAGGGCAGGTGAGGGCCAGAACCCGGGAGGGAAGCCAGTAAGCAAGTACATACGCCCTTCCCTGGGCGACCCGCCCACCACCACAAAACTTCTGGGGTTAGCGAACGTTATCCCACTAACGGAGAAAGAAAGGATCTGGCGCAAAGAATATATAGATATATACTCTCTACTGGAGGTGCGCCAAGCAGGCTTAGACCTCACAGCGCAGGATAAAAAAGATGAGGACAGAAGGGACAGACGCAAGCCCAGAGTGGAGAAAACCATAGACAACTGGCTAAAAGCCTTCAGAACTCTGGCATGTGTGTTCATAGAAAGGTTCCCCCAGAGTGCAGCAGCATTAATATTATATGAACAGAAAGTGCATGAGGCACAACAGAAGTATCAGGGTGAGACATGGTTGAGGTACGATGAAGGTTTCAGGGAGAAGATGCAGACGTGGCCAATAATAGAGTGGGATTGCCAGGATATGGAGGGCTTCACGACCCACATGGTGGCGGCCAGGGAAGGCCTAGGCATGCAGGAATACTTGGCTGCTACCGGGTAAATATACATTTGGGGGTGCAATTGTATACAGGATAATTAAGGGCAGAGAAATCTGCTTTGGCTGGAACTGCTTTTAATGAACCTTCTCTTTGTTTAAACAGTCACTGCGTGTTCACAATAAGGGTCCAGAAAAGGTAGATAAGGCCCTCGTGCCCTGAAGAAATTGCCATTACAATTTACAGGCAATGAAACATGTCGGCCCAACATTACATGGTCTGCAAACATGCAGTATGTTTTTAATTTGAATAAGCCCTCGAGTTGAGATTAAAGGTGGTTCGTTGGTAACTGAGTTGGCTTATCTCAATTTTACTTACACGGGGTCAATGTGTGTTATTATATACACATATTCACTGGTTTTCACTGGGTTTCTGGACACCGATTTTGTTTATTTTTGTTTGCGAGGTAGCAACCAATGATGAGAAACGTGGGCATGACTGGTGATAACTAACCAGTAAGCTCCCTTGGTGGTGCGCACGTGAGGTGCTACCTCGTGTTTTCACAATTTTTTCACATTCATGTGTGATGTATATCTGTTATAGTACAGGGTATGTTATGTGAACACGGTGACTGTTGACTCATTGGTCGGTTCTTTTATAACTAAATATAGGGCGATTCTGTGTTGGGACAATACCTATAAAATAGGAAGGGTTGTTATTGAGGAAGAAAAGAAACGTCCATTCCCACTCATGAAGTGAACAGGATTCGTTGGCCCGTTCAGATCAGGTCTTTGGTGTTAATTATGATTTTTGAGTGGAGGGCGACCTGATCTGTTTTTCCCTCTATAGCTCCTTTTTGTGTAAAAGATTGTGTACGGCGGCTCAGCCGTGAGAGCTTTTTCGAAAATAGATCTTGAATGTTCCAGTCATTGCAGAGTATTCATGTCTAATAAACAACTCATTTTTGAGAGAGTTGTTTTTAGAGTATCCCTTTACTCATACCAGCCTAATAGATATTTTATCAGGAGCTTCTATAAAGGTTGAGATTATATAGGATGGCTAAACACTGTCTAGCCTTTTCAGATGACCAGATAGCTGCCATTTTGTCAGGTCCATCACTTTTTCCCGATACATCGCTAGCAAGTTCTACATCAGCTAGGGAGGAATGGGAGAAATTGAGTAATATTAAGAAAAACAAGTAAGGATAGCCTTGCACGGGGCGTTGATGACAGAATATCTTAGAGCAGGTGCAGCCCCAGCTAGTTTATTGGTGCGGATTGAACCGAGGATTTTTTGGAAGACAGCCAGTTTCGGGTTGATTGGAGTTATATTGCCAATAAATGTACCCGCGACTGGTTGATTCTGATTATTAATACTGCTAAGAGGCTCAGTGAGGAACTCCTTAAAGAGATTGTTGACCTGGAGGAGAGTATAAAAAGAGACACTACTCTTGCTGATACGAAGGAGCAGTTAGCAAGGATTCAAGAGGACCTTTCTGACTATAAAAATTATATGATTAATCAAAAGATAAAAGGTTTAAAACGTAATCTTGAACGTTTTACCCACGCATGGGCATTCCCTTACACTGAGGATAGTTACTACCAACAAGGGCCCGAACAAAGACATCAAGGTACTGAACGAAGACAACGGGGTGGTCAGGGAAGGGGAGGAAGACAACCATTCAGGCGTACACCAGACAATTGGACGTTTGATAATACTTCCAGTGAAGAGGACGAGGTAGGAGCACAATCTGACAAAACTAACAGGGTTAGATTTAATCAGCAAGAGCAATCCAACGAAGATCTAGGAGCATTGTTACGCTCTTTTTAGGACAAAGTCAGAGGGGTTACAGAGGGGAGGCCAAAGACCCAGAGGAAATACACGACAGAATCAGGATCGAACATGGCTAACCTTCTCACCTCGAATCACTCGCAGCAGGGGAGGACTCCAGTATAAACAACATTGTGGTAAATTTGTCTGATCATGTGTTGACGTCAAATGAACTACAGGTATTGAATAAAGGGTTAGGGTTTGTTCCCACCCCTGTACATGATTCATTTAGATGTCGCATTGAATTCCAAGAAACTATGAGAAAAATTAAACTCAAAAAGTTTTTTGCTAACAAAGCACAGGATCCCCCGTCATTATTCTGTACCAACTTGCATCGGCCTTCACATTTTTGCCCACCTTCTTCCACACTAGGCGCTGAGGTCTGTGTTTTTGAACAGAAAGTATTAGAAGAGATTAATTCTCTAGAGAGTACCGCGCAGCATCAAATTTATAAGAATATGAGTAGTGACGACTGGCGGGCAATCAAAAGTCTACAAGAGAATTCTTTGATCACCATAAAATCAGCGGATAAAGGGGGCGCGGTGGTGATTATGAACACCACTGATTATGAGAATGAAGTCATGAGACTGCTATGTATGCGTGAGAACTACCGTCCGCTACCCCGTGATCCTGTGAATGAATTACAGGAAATTATTAAACAGCTTGTTGGAGATGCAAAAGAGAAAAAATGGATCACTGCTAAAGAAGCAGATTTTTTAATCAATACCAAACCAAGAACCCAGGCGTTTTATATATTACCTAAAATACACAAGGCCCAACGGCCTCCGCCGGGCCGCCCGATAGTTTCGGGTATTCAATCGATTCTTGAGCCCTTGTCACAATTCGCTGATTTCTTTTTAAGGGAGTCAGTGATAAAACAACCCGCGTATGTCCAGGATACCAGGGATGTCCTTAATATTTTGGAGGACCTACAGTTTGACTCTATGTCTGAGTTTTTGGTGACGATTGATATTGAGTCACTTTATACTTGCATACCCCAGGATGCCACGTTGGTGGCAGCAGCGCGTGCTCTTGGGGAGCAAGAGTGGTTTTATGATACTCCACAATCTTTTGTTTTACAATGTATTGAGATTGCCCTTACTAGAAATTATTTCAGCTACAAGAATGATTTATTCTTGCAAGTCTCGGGGACTTCTATGGGCGCGACTTTCGCGCCCAGTCACCTGCATTTATGTGGGCCAGTTTGAGGAACATTGTATATTTCATCCGTCTAATCCCTTCCAGAGAAATCTTCGCCTCTGGAGGCGATATATAGACGATGTCTTATGTATTTGGACTGGCACTGAGATAGTGCTGGTAGAATTTTTGAACTGGCTGAATACATTAGATAGCAGTCTCAGGTTTACTTGGGCATTCAGTAATAAAAAGGCAGTATTCTTGGACTTGGACATAGCAGTGAGCAATGATAAACTTTGTACTATGGTACATCAAAAGGCGACTGACAGAAATTCACTTCTGCATTATCAATCATTCCATCCTCGGGCACTTAGAGATAATTTGCCGGTAGGGCAGTTTTTGCGGTACCGCAGAAACTGCTCTTCTACGAATGACTTTGTGCAGCAGTCAGAGGTGCTGTGCGACAAATTGGTGAAGAGACAGTACCCAAGGCAAATTGTGAAGCGTGCTAGAAAAAGAGCCTTAAATACTCCACGGAGTGCGTTGTTGGAGACCAATGTAAGATCCAAAACTGATTGTCTTCCGGTGGTTATGACTTTTGATCCGTTGGCGAGTAAGATCCGCCAGGCCATTCGAAAACATTGGGCCTTACTGTCCACCATAGATTTTAAGATGCCTCAACCTAGATTTGCCTTTAGAAGGGCATGTAATTTGAAAGACAAGTTGGTGCATTCCCGTCCAAAACCATGCCTCAAAGAATCCACACTCCCTGCCGGACATTACCCATGTGGGTCCTGTTCTGTGTGTGATCTTACGGTGAGGACAAATAATGTGAAGTTGCTTGATGGCAGGGTGTGGCATTTGACAAAATTTACCAATTGTAACACAGTCAATGTGATTTACCGGCTAACGTGTGTATGCGGTTTACATTACATAGGACTTACATCCAGAAAGATTAAGATTCGCATTCAGGAGCATCTCAGTACGATCAGAGCAGGGAAACTCACGACAAGGCTTGTACAACATTTTAAAATTGAGAATCACGACGCCAGATCATTGAACTGGGTTGTATTGGAGAAAGTGGTGGGGGACACATACAATATGGAGAAATTACTATCTAAAAGAGAGGCACGTTGGATTTTTTTGGAGAAAGCAGACCAAATGGGGCTGAATGATTATATAGAGTGGAACAGGGTAAGTTCTGTGATTAAGGAAATCAGTGCGCTGATTTTGATGAAGAATAACTGCTCCTTGCCTGTCAGTGACGGGCGCGTGTCAGAGATATTTCTCTTATACTCCTCTAACAATTCTCGAAAAGGATATAGTCTTGGGATGTTTTCAAGTTGAGGCTGTGGGCTGTTCACTTGTCATGTCCATAATAAAAACACTTTTGGGTTTTTGAAATAATCATTAAATAATTAGCTATCAAGATAGGGTACTGCTGTAAGTGTATCCCTCTTGAAGCTGGTGACATGAAGTGTTGTCATTCTAGGTTAAGGGTGAATATGGCACTCTGATTTTGGTCAGTCGGGCTGGTATAAATAAAACCGTTTTGTACTGACATATGAACGGGTTGTAGAGATTGACCCGCTCTATATGAGTATTTATTTTTTGACTTTTAATATGCTATGTTTGGCAAATAATGGCGCAACGAATATTTTTGCCGTTTAAAGATGGCGCATTTTTTGCAGTATCTGTGCGTGACCTGTTAAGTAGGCGGATGTCCGTTGTTGATTCTCCGCTTTAAATATGGTTGCGGGTTCCGGGCGCTGAATCTGAATGAGACGAGGCTCGTCGGGTGACGAATGCGGTAAGAGTATCGGGCAATACACAAGGGGCACCGAGATTCAATGGTCCCTGTACTTGTAAATGCAGTACGGGAGGCACTGAGTGCATGCTGTGAAGAAGATGGAGGGTAATTGATTTATCGGGCAGATGTCAGTTTCATTCAGCGAGTCATATAGAGCCGAGTGGGCATAGAGCCTCTATGATTATTCTCAGAGGACCATTTACACGATTTGCGATTGTAATGGCACAAAATGGTAATGAATTGGGGGGCCTGAATCCGCATTCAGTAACAGAATGGGATGGGCGTTTTTTAGGCTACGGTGGTTGGTGTCTCGTGACATTCGTTCGATTGATGACAGAAAGAATTTTTTTTTTTTTTTTTGTGTGAATAAATTAGTCTGTGGGTGAGTCATCAGTGAAACTTCGGTAAAGTCCCATGTATGCATGATTGCTTAAACTAAGTGATAATGAGTGCCATAAAAAGTATGATTATTGGCAACGTGTTGTATATTAAAATACTAACGTGTGTTTGTTTTTGCAGCACACGGACAACAAATGTGTCCGCTTATATGAAAGAGGGCTATAAATGATATTTAGTCCCTCAGTGACACGGTGGTTAGCTGGTACGAGAGGCCTTGGCTGCTACCGGGTAAATATACATTTGGGGGTGCAATTGTATACAGGATAATTATAGGCAGAGAAATCTGCTTTGGCTGGAACTGCTTTTAATGAACCTTCTCTTTGTTTAAACAGTCACTGCGTGTTCACAATAAGGGTCCAGAAAAGGTGGATAAGGCCCTCGTGCCCTGAAGAAATTGCCATTACAATTTACAGGCAATGAAACATGTCGGCCCAACATTACATGGTCTGCAAACATGCAGTATGTTTTTAATTTGAATAAGCCCTCGAGTTGAGATTAAAGGTGGTTCGTTGGTAACTGAGTTGGCTTATCTCAATTTTACTTACACGGGGTCAATGTGTGTTATTATATACACATATTCACTGGTTTTCACTGGGTTTCTAGACACCGATTTTGTTTATTTTTGTTTGCGAGGTAGCAACCAATGATGAGAAACGTGGGCATGACTGGTGATAACTAACCAGTAAGCTCCCTTGGTGGTGCGCACGTGAGGTGCTACCTCGTGTTTTCACAATTTTTTCACATTCATGTGTGATGTATATCTGTTATAGTACAGGGTATGTTATGTGAACACGGTGACTGTTGACTCATTGGTCGGTTCTTTTATAACTAAATATAGGGCGATTCTGTGTTGGGACAATACCTATAAAATAGGAAGGGTTGTTATTGAGGAAGAAAAGAAACTTCCATTCCCACTCATGAAGTGAACAGGATTCGTTGGCCCGTTCAGATCAGGTCTTTGGTGTTAATTATTATTTAATAGAAAGACTCAGGGGCAAGAGGATTCCCCAAGCGCGGGAGCAGAGCGTGGCCCACACTCGGCAGGATTGTCTGAAGCCGGGGGAGGGGGCGACTAAGGATTAAGGGACCTGTGCAGAGGAGCAGTATTTGTTCCAACACCAGCTTCAAACATTGTTAACGCCAGTAAAGGACAAGGGATTAAAGAGCCCACACAGCTCTTTACAGGCACAGTCCTTCCCCTAAAGGGGAACAATACACAGTGAAGAGCATTGCTGGGAAACGTGGGGCATCCTCAAGGGACAAGAAGATGCCAGCACGCTACAGGGAAGTACCAATAAGCAGCTGGGCCCCCAAGAAGGATCTGAGGAGGCCCCGGGAGAACTCTGGGCCGGAGCTGGACGGGGATTTAGAGGAACTGCTATGGAAAGTAAGGCCATTGGTGGCCCTGAAGGGGAAAGCATGGATGGACACTCACATAGCGGAAGGGCCAGCCAGGAAGAGGTCCAAATCAACACAGGCACCAGCACCAGTGCCCCCCACACGGCCAGGCAAGAAAGGGCTTGCAGCCAGCATGACGTCCCCATCTAAGCCAGGCCAATGGGGGCTACAGAAAGCACCACAGCAAGCCCCTGCAGCTCCAGGACGGAGGGCGAGAGGCCCCAACACAAATGATGGAGACAGGGGCAGAAACAGGGCAACAACATCACCAGAAGTGGTGGCCGACTCGGATACCGAAGGGGACAGCAGCGATGAGGAGGGGTCTGTGGCCGACACGGCGGCCCCTCAGGAAGCACGCAGCAAGCCAAGCTCGAGGGCGGACAGCAGATCTGGTGTGCATCAAGCGCTGAGCGCAAGGGGCAGGCAGCGTGACAAAGGGCAGGGGCACTCTGATACAAGTGAGGGAGGGACCCGGGCAAATCACGAATTATGGCACACAGCTAGGGGTAAGCAACTACACAGCACATGGGCCATGGTCCCTTCAGCCCCCTGGCCAGAAAACCCGAGGGGCGGCCAAAAGAATTCCAGCACAAAGCATGGATTCCAATGCTTCCATACTGAGTTTCATGGATGCCTTGGTGGCAATGGCCTTTGCAGGGACACCCTTATGGAGGGGGGGCACGGGCAAATCAAGAGCACAATGGGGAGGGCCAGGGGCCTGAGCAAAGGACAGAAAGTAAACATAAAGGGGAAAAGAGGGAGAAAGCAGGAGTTAGCCAAGAAAGCCCACAAGACAAGGGGGACAAGGAGGGCGAAGGGTCAGAAAGGGCCCCCCAACTAAACAGGTAGTCACAGCAACGCCAGAAGGGAGCCAGACAGCCAAGGCCAGGGCAGGTGAGGGCCAGAACCCGGGAGGGAAGCCAGTAAGCAAGTACATACGCCCTTCTCTGGGCGACCCGCCCACCACCACAAAACTTCTGGGGTTAGCGAACGTTATCCCACTAACGGAGAAAGAAAGGATCTGGCGCAAAGAATATATAGATATATACTCTCTACTGGAGGTGCGCCAAGCAGGCTTAGACCTCACAGCGCAGGATAAAAAAGATGAGGACAGAAGGGACAGACGCAAGCCCAGAGTGGAGAAAACCATAGACAACTGGCTAAAAGCCTTCAGAACTCTGGCATGTGTGTTCATAGAAAGGTTCCCCCAGAGTGCAGCAGCATTAATATTATATGAACAGAAAGTGCATGAGGCACAACAGAAGTATCAGGGTGAGACATGGTTGAGGTACGATGAAGGTTTCAGGGAGAAGATGCAGACGTGGCCAATAATAGAGTGGGATTGCCAGGATATGGAGGGCTTCACGACCCACATGGTGGCGGCCAGGGAAGGCCTAGGCATGCAGGAATACAATTTCCGTCCCTCAGGATTCAAAGGGAAATATGAAGGGCAGGGACATAGTTTCAGGAGCAAGTGCCAGTCGGGCGGTAAAACAGGGAAAACCGAGTGGCGTCTTGTTGGAAATATGATAAGGATGAATGTAAATGGGGGAGTGCATGCAGGTTCAAGCAAAGCTGTGGGACCTGCGGGGGGAACCATCCTGCCATCCTATGCAGACAGTCGCAAGGGACAGGTACCAACAGAGAGAAGGGCAACTCAAAGAAGTAACGACCAGGGTGGGACAACCCAAGGGGGAGGGAAGAGTTGGTCAAGGGACAAGCACTCCTATAAACACGAGTAGACTGATAACAGTATTGAGTAACTACTCGAGAAAGGCAGACAAACAACAATTGGCAGATGGGTTCACGACTGGTTTTTCCATCCCTTACAAATGACCAGTGGCCCCGCGGGATAGCCGCAACTTAAAATCAGTACGAGACAACCCTGAGGCGGCTAGACAGAAGATGGACAAGGAGGTCCAGCTGGGCAGAGTAGCTGGTCCATTCATGTCCCCTCCACTACCAACCATGATAGTCTCACCATTAGGTGTGGTACCTAAGAAGGAAGCAGGTGAATTCAGGCTAATACACCAGCTGTCACACCCCCACGGGGATTCAATCAATGACTGGTTGGAACAAGGCAGCTGTTGGTAGCTTTCGCCTCCCTGGATGATGCAATAGACCTAATCAAACAAGCAGGGAATGGGGCTCTATTGGCCAAAACAGATATAGAGTCAGTATTCCGTTTGTTGCCAGTGCACTCAGACAGTTACCACCTCCTCGGTTTCCAACTAGATGGGGAATATTATTATGACAAATGCCTACCCATGGGCTGTTCCATATCCTGCGCTTATTTTGAACCCTTTAGTAGTTTTCTGCAATGGGAACTGGGGACGGACCACCCCGCAGGGGGACGGGTCCACTACTTAGATGACTTCCTGTTCATTGGGAAGGCAGGAACAGGGGAATGTGCGAACCTCCTCCGCCTCTTTGTGGACATGATGAAGGAGTTGGGAGTCCCACTAGCGCAGGACAAAACCGAGGGCCCGACCACCAGTCTGTCCTTCTTCGGGATAGAACTAGACTCGGTGGCTAGGACGTGCAGACTACCACAAGAGAAGGTAGCCGAGACTACCACCAGAGTAGTGCCGGCGGGGCGCCCCTTTGCCGGGCACCTGGCCTTGTTGACTAAGGGTTTGTCACAGAAACCCCACAGGGTCCGCCTTACACAAGGAGTGAGGGAGGACCTGGGACAATGGGATAATTCTTTGGCCAATTTTAACAGTACTCTCATATGGCCGGAACCGTGGGTCCAGGCTGACCAACTAGAACTCTACACGGACGCCGCAGGTGGTTACGGTTTTGGGGCCATCCTGGGGTCGGCATGGGCAGCATGCCCAGCAAGCTGGTACCAGAATGGGACCACCGGCAGCATCACTTTGTTAGAGCTATTCCCCATTGTAGTAGCATTTACCATATGGGGCCACAAACTGGCCAATAGACAGATAATCCTACGGTCGGTTAACCACGCGGTGGTACAAGCGATCAACTTAGGTACAGCAAGATGCCCGGCCGTGGTCAGTCTATTGCGTAAGCTAGTCGATTGCCAGCTGACAGCGAACATAACAATTAGAGCAAGGCACATTTCAGAATTGGACAACTGAATAGCTGATTCCATTTCTCGTTTCCAGTGGGGCAGGTTCAGGGAGCTCGCCCCAGAGGCGGACCAAGTTATGACACCAGTACCAGAGGAACTATGGGAATTAGTGGACTCGGAGTAAGAACATTGATAGACAACGCACTGGCCCCCAAGACCGAGAACCATTATCGTAAGTGCTGGGGAAACTTTACCGCCATTACGGGCAACAAAGGGGTGCAAATGGTAGGGCAGGACGAGGTGACCACATTTCTAGAATGGGCATTCCAGAACGGGAAAACCAAATCCTGGGCACAGGCACACCTGAACGCAGTGCCCTACTACAGCAAACTAGAAACAGGGAAGGACCCCACCGGGTCCTTTTACTGCAGAATGGCCATGAAAGGCTGGGGCAGATTGCAGCCCAAAACGGGGGATAGAAAGAGGCCCATTCATTTTGCTGTCCTACAAAAGGCAATCCGCGCATTAGTGGAGGTCGCAACGGGGATCAGGAGATGAAGTTATTCAAGGTAGCATTTGCGCTTGCATTCTTCGGGCCATCAGGGCCAGCAAGATTGTGGCCCCAGACAGGCGAAACCCGGGGACTGCATGCTCATGCAAAGCAGACGTAGAGATGAGAACAGGGCACATGGTAGTTCATTTGTGCCGATCAAAAACGGATCAGGCGGGCAAAGGGAAGTACACTAGGATCGAATGTATCCGAGACGAATCCTGCTGCCCAGTGTGTCTTGTCCGAGTTTATATGCTGAAGGGTGGGCCTGCGCAGGGGCCCCTGTTTACACATAGGGGCGGGTCATGCCTCAGTCGTTTCCAGTTCATAGCGGTAACGTGGAAATCCCTGGAAAAGGTGGGCTTCCCGCCAAGGGAGTTTGGGTCACACTCCTTCCGTATAGGGGAGGCAACCACAGCGGCGGACCTGGGGTTTGGCACGAAGCAAATCAAAGCAGTGGGGCGTTGGCCATCGAGTGCCTTCAAAAGGTACATATGCCCCTCAGTTTTCTAAGTCTCTGTGTCTTACCCGTCCTCCGTCTAGGTCCACTGGAGGGTCGCAAGAAAGTATGGATCCTGGGGCACTCTTACATAACCCGGCCGCAACAGTGGGCGGTGGCACGGCTCGAGTTCAAGGGGATCTGGCTCCGGAAGACAGAAGTGACCCGGCTGGGACAATCAGGGAGGAAATGGGACCAGCTACTCCTCACGGTGCGAAGGTCGCTTCGGCAGGGCTACAGGCCGGATACGATAGTGGTCCACCTGGGGGGCAATGACTTAGCCGCAATGGGGAGAAGAGGCCTCCTGGAAAAGATGATTACGGATCTTGCATCACTTGCCAGGTTAATCGGCCCGGCGGAGGTAATTTGGTCGGAAATAATAGTGCACAGGGCATGGTGGGGCCATAGACCAAGGAGCGGTCGAAAAATCCAGATTCAAATTGAACATCACCATGGCAAAAGTGTGCAGGGCCAATAGCTGGGGTTTTGTAAGGCATGGCTTCATTAACTTGAGGTCCCCTGGTTACCACCTGGAAGAGGGGGTGCACCTGACGGGGATGGGAATGGACATGTTCATACTTAACGAGGTAGGAGTTCTAGAACAGCTGGGTTTCTCGTGATCAGGGCAAGTGAGGCAAAAAGGGTGGAGCTGCCTCCAATCGGGGAACTGTAGGCAGCATGGCGGAGGAAACCCAGAAAAAATATCCACAAGGGAAAATTACGTTAAGTAGATGAGCTGCTCACACAGTGTCCTTGGGATGCCTCACGGCAGGGACACTAAGTGAGAGAAATGACAGCACACAGCCACAGACAGAGTAGATGAGATGCTCGCACAGGGTCCTTGGTATGCTACACGGCAGGGGCACTGAGGAGCAGGCGAGTGGCCAGCAAGGGAGCAAGCGTAACAGCACTTGCAACCCGGGCAGGTCCTAAAGGATGCCCACAAATTCGGTAGCAAGGGAAGCCTGGAACCGCAAACACAGAGGCCTTGCTTAAAGGGACACCTCGAACAAGGATAGTCCTGTCAAAAAAGGAGCAACAACAAATGTTAGAGGACAATGCACGTTGTGAAAATAACATGGATGTCTATGAATGACCAACCAAAAGTTGCGAGATGTACAAACCATGTTTAATAAACTGCGGCCTTTCTATGCACCATACCATTTCGTCACTGGAATGATTATTGGGGAAAGGGATGCAGTTTAGGGGCAGGGCGCAAAGGGGGGGAGGAACTCACCCCTGGGAGGGGTTTGTTTACTCTTGTTTACTCGACGATTGCAATGCAAGCTTTCTTTATGAAGCAATTTATTTTTACGCAAAGGACCCCCTACCGCTGCAGAACAAATGCTGTCTAGATGTGGACATTCACTTAAATAACCTAATGTATTCTGGGATTTGTGGTTTTGGTCACATGAACTGAATTCTAATTCCACGTTAGACTGGTTTGCAAATAAGAGCTAAAAACTATAACATAAAATCAGTGGTCGCATACATTAGTCAAGCAACCATAACTAGATAAGGGCATCAAATGAGTCTGAAAATTGTCAGAATTTTGCAGCAAATGACCTGTAGATCAGCAATGAATATGGTTTTATATTTGTGCATGGCAACTTTCTAAATACTAGGCCTGGGCAGAGTTCGCAAGTGACTAAAAAAACTCTGCCGCTCTACGTGGAGTTCCGCAAGCAGCAGAGTGCATTTGACCTTTTCAGCACCGGGTGTTTGTCCTGTGCTGTAAAATCAGCTGGAACGGCAACATGCGCAAGAGGGCGCAACTTCTTTTCTGCCGCTCAAGTAGATTTTCCACTCGCGTGGCAGCATTTTCAACTTGAACAGAAGGTTTCACAACGCGAGGGGTTGCAACTATCCAAGACTGCCCGCGTTGAGAAATCCGACTGCCCGTGTTCAGAAATCTCGCCGGGAGGTGGATTTTTCTCTCTCGCACATGCCAACTTGATGTTGGCAAGCGTGAGTGAGGAAAAAACTCAGGTAAGCTACGCAGACTGGAATGTTTTGGAAGTCCGCGTGCTCCATGGAGTGCTGAAAACTCCACAAACTCCGTGAACGAGCAGAGTTCACCGCTTAGGCCTACTAAATACACCAAATACTCTATTAACTTTACACTGATATATTATCAAATATGGCACCATATAAAACACTTCATTACGTGACCGTCAGTACAGTAAGACACAGATACTGCCAGGTGAAATATCATTTTCCCATGATATTGGGCAAGTTATTGCGCCTGACTCCAGGGCCAGATGTACGACGCATTTTACTAGTCGCAAATGGTCCATCGGCCCTTTTGTGACCAGTAAAATGCATTTTTTTATGTACCAACCCTATTTTACGAGTCAGTAACCTGTTACCGACTCACAAAATAAGGTTTGCGAGTCGCTATTAGGTAGGGGCGTGTAAAGGGCGTCCTTTCCTAATAGTGAGTCGCACTGGTATGTATGAATAGGGAATTAAACATTCACAGATTACCACCAATTTCAAATTGATGGTAAGCCATTTACAAACGGGAAGGGGTCCCAAAGGTACCCCTTCCTCTTTGTGAATAGGGGTGCCAACATTTTTTCAGAGCAGGCAGTGGTCCCACGGACCACTGCCCAATCTTAAAAAATGAAAAGAAAACTTTTGATTTTCATTTCTGAAATGCAACCCGTTACCTTTAAGAAAAAGGGGCTGCATTTCAAAAAAGAAAAAACTGCTTTATTTAAAAAGCTTTTCACAAAAAGGGGGATGGGCCCGTTACAACACCCAAACTAGGCCTCAACAATAATTTTAAACAAGAGAATGTTAGGGTGTGTGAGTTCAAAAATAATTTCGAAAATACACTTTGGCAAATAAAGTGATTTTGGTGTCTTTATTCCACCATTCTTAATTAGATAATTTTTGAAAAAACACGATCAACATTTATATCATGTCAAACATGAAAAGACACTCAATTAGAAAGTTCAAGAAAACATGAGAAACAGAAAAACATTCGACAATTAACAAGTACAGAACCAATAAAATGACAATACATGTATAACAAACAATGACCAGTCCAAGTTTGTGAAAAGGTGGCGGCAAAAAATTATTTACAACATTTCAAAAATGCAGCCTGCCACAACGAGCTAGCGTAAGGTAGAAACAGTGCAACAGGCTGATTGCCTTGTTTGCACCCAGGATTACTCTGTGTGATCAATGGATATTGCGGCTAGCTGGTAAAGGTCGACGCGTTTCTGAACCATTAATCTCTTTGGGGTTCTCCTCAGGACCGGGACTTAGCCTTTGAAGACTTTGATTCACGGCATTCCGCCATTGCCGAAATGCCGTGAATGCTGAGAATGCGCAGGATGCTGAAACTCTGAAAGCTGCTAAACACAGGCACAGAACAAAAGACCCGTCCTGCCCCCAGCCGCCCCACAAGTTCAGCGCTGACTTAAATCAAAGTCTTCAATGGCTAAGAAATAAATCACGCTTGTCGAACCTTCGCTCCTTCTTGACTGAGCACAATTGAACACACTTGTGGGCCTTGACTCCACCATGTGGTAACCGCCATGGTGCTCCCCCTAACATTTGAATGAGTCTGACCAAGTCCCGGTCCTGAGGAGAACCCCAAAGAGATTAATGGTTAAGAAACGCGTCAACCTTTACCAGCTAGCCGCAATATCCATTGATCACACAGAGTAATCCTGTGTGCAAACAAGGCAATCAGCCTGTTGCACTGTTTCCACCTTACGCTAGCTCGTTGTGGCAGGCTGCATTTTTGAAATGTTGTAAATAATTTTTTGCCGCCACCTTTTCACAAACTTGGACTGGTCATTGTTTGTTATACATGTATTGTCATTTTATTGGTTCTGTACTTGTTAATTGTCGAATGTTTTTCTGTTTCTCATGTTTTCTTGAACTTTCTAATTGAGTGTCTTTTCATGTTTGACATGATATAAATGTTGATCGTGTTTTTTCAAAAATTTTCTAATTAAGAATGGTGGAATAAAGACACCAAAATCACTTTATTTGCCAAAGTGTATTTTCGAAATTATTTTTGAACTCACACACCCTAACATTCTCTTGTTTAAAATTATTTAAAAAGCAGCACAGACATGGTGGTCTGCTGACCTGAGCAGGCCACCATCCCTGTGAATGTCGGCCATTCCCAATGAGTCGCCAATTGCTACCTGCCTCATGAATATTAATGAAGCAGGTCCCTTGCGACCCATTTAGGAATCGCCTACAGTGTCTGAGACACTGTTGTACATCAGGTTTTGTGACTCACAAATTGCGTGTCACTAAAAATCGCAATTTGTGAGTCGCAAACCCTGACAGGCATGCATGTGGCCCTAAGTTTTGTGCAGTAGAATGGGGAATACTGTGCTAAAATGGTCTTTGCAACCACTCTTTTTAAACATTATAACCCTTGTCACGCTGCTTTGTGTGTAATTTCCGCTATGAATTAAAATGAGGAAATTATGCATGCAAAACCTCCAAATTTGCCTGAGGCAGGGAAGTGTGCAAATTGTAAACCTGAGCACACACATCATACAAGCGCAACAGTATTTCAACATTCAGTATAGCCTCACCTCCCCTCTTTACAAATTTTGAGTAATTTGAATGCTGAAAATGTCTGCATCTCTCATTTTCAACGAATGCAGTGCATGTTTACCTTAGAGTGAAGCGTTGTATTTTCTGCACACACACTACTTCTTGGGCTCTTTATTAGTTTGCCAGTAGCCAGGTTTTTGGCCCAAAGAGGATTAAAAGTGGTATGGTTTAGTGAAGCTGAGACCACCAGGTGTGGTAAAACCAAAGTACAGTTCCACCTGCCAGAAAGTGGAATATGCACCCAGCAAATGACTTGGTAATGGGGAAACACACGCATTTTCATGCAAAGGCACTGTAAGCCATTGGGTTGTTGGCTGACGAGAGTATTAGCACGTTTGAAAGGCTACTTAAGTTGTTGGCAGAATCAGTGCTGCAGACCCCTTAGGAGCATTTCATTTTCAGGTCCTGGATACTTGTAGTACCATTTTATTAGGGACGTACAAATACATTAAATGGGTCAGTTGGGTGTAAGCCAATGTTACCATGTTAAAAGGAGATAGCACAAGCACTTTAACACTGGTTAGCAGTAGTAAGGTGTGCAGAGTCCTAAAGCCAACAAAAGCGAGTTCAGCAAAACAGGAGTGAAGGCAAAAAGTTCAGGGGAAGACCCTCCTAAGGAAACAGGCACACTTTCACCATCATACCTTACTGCGCTTTATGCAAACAGGCAGAACAGGCGGTCAAAGATGATCAATTTGTGTGAATATTTGCCTAATACATACTCTCAGACGGCTAGATGGCTCGAGGCCACAAAACTAGCAGATTGATGTCTTTTCTAGCACCTCCCTTAGCTTTATCTCAACAATAACTACTTCCCAGCGGGCTCACATTAGTGTGTGCCTCCCGCACCGGTGCACCAGCGGTGTGAGCTCGTTCCTGGCAGGACCCTGTCAATCTCTGCTTCTTCCATTGAGCACCTGCAGCTCAAAGCTGGGGGTACACAGTGGTAATTAATTCACAAAATGCAAAATAAGCGAAATCCACCTGTTATTTTAATATGCCTTTGGTGTGAAATTAGTCTACACCAAATGCTCAAATTGGCTCCACAGGTGAACTCAGTAAACAAGTAGATTTCAGGCTTTTCTAAGTGCGCTTGCTGGGGTTCTCCCTTGCAAAACTAGATAACAGGTGAACAGCAGAACTGTCGACAAATTGCAAAATGGTATGGTTTGGGTGTTTCTCCTTGGACCTTGTTTCAGCAGTGAGCACCACATGACGTGCATTAACTAGACAGTTTGCAGTCCGTGCACATTTTTTCTGTCACACTGTGCAGAAGCAAATTTTGCTGAAATGCATTGCAATTCGCATTCAGATAGAGCTCGAAAAATTGCCCAGGCCTAATTCCCAGAAGGAACCTGTCAGAAGTGCATCAGAAGTGTCAGTTTTTCCCAGCAGGGCTTTCCTCGCTACTCTGAATCAAGGACAGGTCCCAGCTGTGTAAACAATGTATCAGCCAGTGCTTAATTTGTAAAAAATTAAGTGCCAGGGCCCTCACCAGGAGACCACTGCAGCTCGCACCACCCATTGCCCCTTCCGTCGCTGCCAATGAAAGTACCAACACAACTACTAACCAGCACACTCCTACAAGTGTGACAATACAGACAACTCTGAGCCCCCAAAGCTGTAAGAATGGCTTGGGTGGCAAGTTTTAGTCATTTTTATTGTATATCATATTAATAAACATCTGTGGTTGTGCTCATCTGTAAATTATGCAAACATTGCCACCATGTGGCAGACTGTCATATGTGCCGGTGTTGACAATTAAGGGCCGGTGCTGAGCTCCGGAAATCACCAGCTCGAATTAAGCACCGGTATCAGCTCAATTATACAGCTAAAACTGTGAGAATGAGTGAATTGTAATTTACACCTATGTTGGGATAATATTCGAATGTGTTCAATAGTAAAATGTTTCTTCTTACATTGCTCCCTATTGGTTCAAACTATGAGAATCGTGTATCCCCATCGAATGCATGAGCCTCTTTGTCTAAAGTCCTATATAAGAGTGTGGATTTTGCTAGTAAATGAGACCCCCTATTCCCCATCTTAGAACGTAAATATATGTTGGTTTCATTTCGAACTGTACTGAGTTCTTTGTACTTATGACTTGTATGCTTTGCTGATAAACTTGCCCTTGGCACATTTTTTTTATTTTGCTAATTAATACTTTTATATAGCATTGAAAAGAGAACTTTGTCTGTCATTCTCATTAGAATGTTTCAGCATCACTGAAAAAGTTCTTCTAACAAAAGAGAAGGTTCCAGTCGGGGAGCACTAAAGTCAGTATCAAGACTACAACGCTCCCAGTCCTAGATGTTGGCGCGTCCTATGAGTTAATAATTTATATAGATTTCTGCACTGACACTCTTGGGGTTCCTTGTGTTTCCACTCAGAGGAGGCATGAGGTGGTGAACAGTCCATGTTGGTATTCTGCCAGATGTGATTTACACAGGTTGGCCAGTGTCTGGAAAGCCACAATGAGTCAAAAACGAGAGCATAGGAGGCTTCTGAGAAGAATTACAAGTTGTTGAGATACATTATGGCAATACACTCATCATCTTTTGTTTTTACCAGTGTAAGGTCCTTGTCTCAAGGTCCCTCTTGTAAAGCATTCCTCCGAGCAGAACCCTATAGTAAATTTCCTATCAGCTGCGCCTTATGGGTGTGTGAGGTTGCAATGACAGTGCTGCATAGTTTACAGTTTCTCGGTTCTTCCTGCGCCTATGCACTTATGTAGTTTTCTTCTGCAAGTGTTATTAAGTGCTGGTTGCTCACGAGCATTTTGTTTGTGATGGCATACCTTGCACCGTCTGTTCTCCCAAGTACTCTAACCAGAAACTCACAAGCATTTTCTTTGCTAGTGCATACCTTGCTGATCTTTTCCTCACAAGTGACTCAGCGCAAATTAAACATGCACACAAAATGCTCCAAAGAGACAACTTTCACAACATTTTTATATGTTTTTCAAGTAAAGCACAAAGTTCATTAGCAGCTTTCCAGCTTTGCACACCAGGTATTGTGTCTTTTTTTACCAGAGCAGTATAGTGTGAGCTTCTCCAAACAGTTGCCATTCAGTGTTAGATTTCTCATATTAGTAATGAATTGAGGGACAGCACTACAACTCCTGGACTTCTCAGTAGCCTTTGAAATCATTAATCTTCAAATGCTTTAACTAAGACTAGAACCTCATGATGGAAGAAAACATCTAAAAGTGGACCTCCTCCTACCTGAAATACACCCAAATCTGGTGTCAATATCACCATTCACATTAGCTCTTGATGCCCCATACTGCAGCATCCAACAAGGGCCAATCACTTCTCTCCTTTTCAACCTTTACCTTACTCCTTCACCAGATGGATCAGCTGATTCCACCAGACAAACGACAATTACGCAGACCACACTTAGATTATCTTAAAACGAGAAAACCTAAAGCATATGGCTGCATCTAGAGTGGAAAGGTGTCTCCATGCCTTTGATATATGGACTATGATTAATCAAATTGAACTTTACCAAAAATGAGATCATGACATGGACAATGGCACTATTATCAGTCTACAACTATCTGGCCCAAAAAATTGAAAAATACATCAGCAATATTAAGGGAGGTACGAAACCTTAGAGTGACCTTGGACTCCAATATGTCCTTATTCCCATATGTCAATGAAGTGACAATAAAACGTTCTACATGATGTGGACACTGCACACATCGTCCCCCTGGGTTACCCTCAGAAGCTACAGGTCGTTGACACACTCATGATGTCCCCAATGCTTAATTTGTAATAAGTGCTGGTGCACTAAGTTTTTCTTACGCTCTGACGAATGTCGGAATTGTTGAATACAACGGATGCATAGTCTGGCTTCCACCTCACGCCTCTTTCTTTCACGGGCAGAGACTCCCTGCCTCTTTATTTCACTCCTGAGGGTTCTTTTTCATTCTTGCTTTCACCCTTTGTAACTGTTTATCCAACTTTCTCTTCCTCCTCTTTTCCTCTGTTTGTGTTTTTTCCTCTCTTGCTCTGGTTGAAAGTCTAGTCAGTAAAAGTGCCAGTTCCCAAACATAAGTGCTGTTGGACCCCATATGCAACCTGTGGCTCAATTTAAGACGTGGTTTCCCTATTGCCTGAGGAGCTCCTCGCAGCAGTAACAACCATTACTCACTGCTGCAAAGTGATGCAATTCGGCCCTGCTTTTTTTCTAAACTTCGGGAGCAACTCACTGTTCCAACATCCAGAAATAAAAAAAAAAGGTTGCAAGTTCACAGATTTGCCAATTGTTCCCTCTCTTCACTTGTCTAAGTCACCACCTGTGCCACACACCACCAGCTAAATCCTGCACCACCTACACCATTCACTACCACCTACATCACCATCTTACACCTACATCTCCCTAGACTAATTGCACCAACATCTACACCCTACACATCTTCCACCACAATCTACATATTACGCACACACCTGCACACAACTGCACCACACCCGATGAGCGAGCACTAAACTCTATACCTGGTATGATTGGGCTGCTGGCCCAAACCTCTTTTCCCAACATAATCACCTACATCCTTGCCTACACCGTCATAGTACATGTCATGGTGCTTCCTCCTTCATCCCCTGGGGATGCTGGTGGTCACGAGCTACCTGTGACAGGCATCACTACTTCTCATCCATCCACTCAATTGCTGCCCACTCAGCTCTGGTACATTTTACTTCCTACTCTTCACCACATTAGGCCAATTGCATCCTTTGTTGTACTAGGACCAGGTAGCAGTTCTAGCTCACCTTAATAACCAAACATTGTCTACTGATGCCCCCCTTCACTCCACGAAACTATCACTTACCACAACTTTCACCGTACACCCTACACCATAACCCACATCATTCACCCAACACCTTTCGGTCTCCGTGGCACCTGCATCCTCGACCACCTACATCACCATCTACACCTGAAGAACCGGAATAACCCACTCACTGGGTCTCGGCGGCGGGGGAATGGCCCAAGTCTTCCATACCCTTCATACGTAGTAAAAGGAGACACAGGAGCCTTCGTCTGCAGGAGGAACCCAGATTTATTCAAATAGCCCGGGCTATGGAACAGAGTCCCAAGCTCGTTAGAAACAAGACAGAGGAGGCTGCTGCTTTACTCCGCAGCTTACAAGCCTTTTATACTTTTTCATTCCAGTCTTTTGGCTGTTAGTCCATTGTTCAATCAGGGCAGTGTTTGCAGTTGATAACCAGATCCAGACGGTGTTTGTAGTTGGTGACCTGATCAAGGCTTGGTACTCAAATTATTGTTCACTCAGCTTGATCAAAGCTCGGTCATTCAAACCATTGTCCAATCACCCTGATCAAGGCCCAGCAGTCAGACCATTGTCCAGATAACCTGATCACGGTGTCAAGGATGTTTACCAGGCAGGGAGCAGGAGATGGGAAACAAATCATTTACACAGGGCGTGAGTGTCTCATGGTTTTCTGTCGAACTGCAAAGAACAGGGGGTTGGGTGTGCGACAGTTCCTGGGCAGAAATGCAGGCTGCAAGATGGTTTTTGTCGTGTTAGTTAGAATCTCCTCAGGCATCAGCAGAAACGACCAGGTGGGTCGTGTGGAAGTGTTTGACACGAAATGGCAATGAAAAAACAATGGAGTCCTGGTACAAATGATACCGATCAGAAGAACACTTTTCCTCAGACCCTCCTTTTGCCATTGAGTGGCAAATACTTTAAGAAATGTCAATGTTCATAAGGCCATCGGTTTCTTGTTGGAGCATCATCATCATATTGGTGTTGTGAATGTTGGAGGGTGGAGGCTGGATGGTCTGGACACACATTGTACAGAGCACTGGCAGGCACTGAAAGCACAAACAGCAGGAGACCAGGACAGTTATTCCCAAGGCAAGGAAGATGAGGACCCTCCACCCCCACTGGGAAAGGAGGCCCCAGATCCAGCCTGTGAGGGACCAGTTGCCTTTATCCAGATGAATTTCGGAAGAAAGGCGATGCAGACGTTGGATGGCATAGTACACTGAAGGTGTGTTGTCTGGGATGTACACGCAGCAGCTGGAGCCGATCAATTTACACACACCACCACGATCAGCAAGGAGGACGTCTAGGACCATGCGGTTCTGCAGTGTTATAAGGCGGTCCGCCTGTAGTTCTGCAGTGATGTTGGAGAGGGCACCAGCTGTTACTGTGATGCCCAGCAGTTGGAAGTGTTCATGATCAGCTGATGATGATGCAACATTTGGATGAAGGTGTTATTGAAGAATTCTGCACGGCGGGGTAACTCGTGGGCTGGTAGCGTGTAATACTGGTGCTCTGTAGGAGTTGGGGTAGGGGTTGGTGAGGTAACAGGATGGTAGATTAGTAACAGCCAACCAAGAATAGACAGGATGAGGGAGACAAACAGCGTCACCACGGTGGCCATGAAGCATTTACTATGTCGGAGACTGACATATTGTTTCTGGATTCGAGTGTTTTGGACGGCAGCCATTGTGCTAAGCCAGGGACCTCTAGTGGCTGTCTGTGATTGGTGGTTGCTTCACTGGGCGCAGGTGCCAAGAGCCCTATGGCGTACCTTAGTCTGACACACCAGCACTACTCTCGGCCGGGAGATCACAGCTCTACAGCCTATAGGCACTTGGCGAAGTCAAAGGCAAGCCTTCCCTCGGGGCGCAAGTTATATCGGTCGGAAGTAGGGTCAGTATGGTCGGGAAACAATTGTTCTGGACGTTGAGCAGAGTTAAGGGAGGGTTCCACCCTTCCTTTCAGTACGCTGTCACTCTCTGCTTCTGTAGATGTAAAATGCAGTCTGGCATCGCTGAACGGGACAAATGTCGGGACTGTTTCTGTTTCTGAGTCTCCTTGTCCTTCCCTCACCCACTGATCGTAGGGGAGGGGCAGAGGCACACGCCTACAGTGGGACGAATGCACCCAATTCCTCCGACCTTCTACTTTCACGGCGGTGCGGGTGGCCAGCAACACCTGACGGGGCTGTGTCCAGCGGGGTTCAAGGCTCTTAGTCCGTTGAAAATTTCTCACCAAGACCCAGTCACCAGGTTGGATAACGTGTCCTGGGCCCTCGCTTTTGTCAGGTATGGCCTCATGCACCTGGTGATAAAGAGTACGAAAGGTATTAGTTAGACTGTACAGGTAATCAGTTAATACAGGGTATTCAACATCAGACAGTTTCTTAGGCCGCGGGACACCCCATACATTGGCAGGCCTCCCGAACACAATCTCATGGGGGATAGCCCTATCCTGGTGTGGGCTGTTGTTCTTGTAGACAATAGGGCCAAGGGCAGAGCATCAACCCAAGTGACACCTGTCTCAGCTACTATTTTGGCCATTTTAGTTTTTAGGATGCCATTGTACACCTCCACTAGACCTGCTGACTGGGGGTGGTTAGCTGCATGAAATTTTTGTTTTATACCCAATGCTGTACAGATATATTCCATAATTTGAGCCGTAAAGTGTGTCCCGTTGTCACTCCAGACCAAGCGGGGCAAACCGAATCGTGGGAGGTACTCTTTTAATAGCATTTTGGCGGTAGTGATAGCGGTGCAGTCTTTGACGGGGTAGGCCTCCACCCATCGGCTGAAGGTACAGACCACCACTAGGACATATTTTAAATTGTTACATCGGTCCATCTGGATGTAATCTATTTGGAGGACTTCAAAAGGGAAGGTAGGAGGAGAGAATCCTCCCTTAGGAGTAACTGTGCCTTTTCCTGGGTTATACATTAGGCAAATCATGCATGTTTTAACCAGCTTTTCAGCATATGTTGGTATCTTAGAGTTGTACCATGTAGGTTCCAACAGTTTACATATCCCTTTTGCACTAATGTGAGCAGGACCATGGGCCATCGTAACTACTGGTAGCACATGACTGTCAGGTAACATCCATTGTCTTTCCATAGTCGTGCGGACCCAGCAACCATCAATTCCCTCCTTTGCTAATTGCTCCTTCCACACCCGTAGTTCCTCAGGAGTAGTATGGGACTGGATATCGATCACACTCTGTACTGTGTTTTCAACCATGCCCTCGTCTGCCACCCACCTAGCGGGACCTCCTACATACATTCCTTCCCTTTTTCTAAGAGCTGTTTGTCTGGCCGTCTGGTCAGCCAGGGCATTGCCTTTCCCAACATCATCTGTCACTTTCTTATGGGCCTTACATTTTATAATGGCCACCTTTCTGGGGAGTGTCAGGGAGTCTAACAATCGGTGAATTAGGGGGCCATGTTGAATCTTGGTCCCATGGGAAGTAAGGAAATTCCTTTCTTTCCATAACCTCCCGAAGTTGTGGGCCACCCCGAAGGAATATTGGCTGTCAGTATAAATATTTACCGTCATCCCTTTGCTTAACTCACAGGCTCTAGTGAGGGCCACTAATTCTGCTGCTTGAGCAGAGCACTGCGGAATCTGAGCTGTTTCTACTACTTGTCCTAATGTCGTGAGGGCATAGGCGGCTGAGGTGTTACCATCTGGCCCTCTGAGACATATAGTGTACCTTCTGGTTCTGTTATCGGGGTATCCTGTAAGTCAACCCGTCCCTTCGTCTCCTCCTCTGTCCTTAATATGCAGTCATGTGGGTCTAAGCGGGCATCCTGAGTATCCAGTGGGAGTAATGTTGCGGGGTTCAGTACAGTGCATCTCTTGATGTTAATGTGGCTGGAAAAGAGTGTCAGTTCATATCCTGTGAGTCGTGCGCTAGTGAGGTACTGTGTCTTGGTGTTATTAAGGAGGGTATCTACAGAATGGGGGACCATCAGAGTCAGGGGGGAGTTCATGACGATCCCCGCAGTCTGACGGACCATGAGGGCGGCCGCAGCGGTCGCCCGTAGGCATCCTGGGAGAGCCCTTGCAACAGGATCTAAGGTGGCTGAAAAATAGGCACATGGCCGATGGTGACCTCCGAACATCTGGGTCAAGACAGCGCATGCACAGCCGTCTGTCTCATGTACAAAAAAGAAAAATTGCTTGCTATAATCAGGAGTACCGAGGACTGGAGCAGTACACAGAGCCCTCTTTAAATCTTGGAAGGCCTGCGCATGCTCTCTAGTCCATGGAAAGGAACTGTCTGATATGTCTTTAGTGGTGAGGGCAAGAAGAGGTTTGACCATGGCCGAAAAGTTGGAAATCCACTGTCTACAGTATGAGGTTAGGCCTATGAAGGCTCGCACCTGCTTTTGTGTTCGTGGGGCCGTCATAGCATTGATAATGGCTACACGATCAGCGGTGAGCTGCCTTCCCTCCTTCGAGAGGAGATGACCTAAATAGGTCACCTTCTCTTGACAAAACTGAAGCTTTTTTAAAGAGACTTTGTGATTATGGAGGGCAAGGTGGCGTAACAAACAGAGAGTAGCTTCTTCACATGATGGGGCAGAATTTGCAGCAATGAGGAGGTCATCTACATATTGTAATAGTGTGGAGTTATCAGGGAGTTCCAAGGAATCTAGTTGACTTTTGAGGGCTTGACTATAGATACTGGGGCTCTCGGTGAAACCTTGAGGGGCGCGGCAGAATCTAAAGCTTCGCCCACCAAGGGAGAAACCAAAAAAATGTCTGCTGTCAGGATGTATAGGAATGCTGAAAAAAGTGTTCTTCAGGTCTATGACAGAAAAGTGCGTTGCGTCAGAAGGGACCATCGTTAAGAGGGCTGTAATGTCGGGGACAACAGGATATTGGAAGATTGTTATTTTGTTAAGGGCTCTCAGGTCAATCACGAATCTGTATATTTTAGGGGAGAGAGCATCTCCATTGGTCTTTTTAAGAACGGGAATAATGGGACTGTTACAGATATTGCCACGTGTTTCCTCCACTACGCCCTTGTCCATTAATTCAGATATTATTGTTAAAAGGGCCATTTCTCCTTCCGCGGGTAGTCGATACTGCCGGAGGCGGGGAGAAGTGCACCTGGCTCGATGCGTACCACATGAGGGGATATGTTGAGACACCCTACATCAGTGTCTGATGATGCCCAGAGGGAGGAAGGTAAAAACTGCAATTCTGGTGGGAGGGGACCAGACAGATACATATAGGAAGCTGCGGTGGGAGAAATGGTTAGGGATACACCTTGGGGACTACATGATATGGTCGCATACAGAGCTTTCAGTAAATCCATGCCTAACAAGTTTTCACTGCAACCTGTAGTAAGGACCAAGGGAGCGTCAACATGTGCAGGGCCAATATCGAGAGGGAGGGGTTCAGAGACAGGGCTCGTCACAGGTGTTCCTGCAAAACCCACGGAGACATTTATTTTGCCAGAAAGGGGTGCCTCCGGGACTGACAGACGTGCAATAGAAGACCTGGTGGCCCCAGTATCCAAAAGAAAATTCTGATCGTTCCCCACAACTGACATTTGAACATACGGGCCCCTTTGATCTACTGGAATTTGCACTCTGGTAATACCCCTTTCCTGGCTGTCCTATGCTTGGTAGGACCCTATCTCATCAACTTCGTCATAATCATCATTGTAATAAGTGCGTGTTGCTTCGTACCCATCAAACCTATTGGCCGGGCGCGGCCGGACGGGAACGTGATCCCTGGGCCTACGTTCTTTATCCTGTGGATGGGGCGGGCCATGGTCCCTAGTCGGCCTTCCCTCCCTGGGAGCGTGAGGCCGAGTCTTCCCTGTTCGGATGTTTTCAGCTAACACGGGACACTCGTCTATCCAATGGCCGTACCCCTTACAATAAGCACACTGATCTGTTTGGAGGGCTCCCGTATGTTGAGGGCTGGAGGGGGTAGACTGGCGAGCCCTCGGAGGGTGTTGGGGTTGAGGTCTGAAATTCCCGCGGGCATCGGGACCTCGGGGAGGGTAAGCCTGCTGCAGAAGTGCCTTAGTCTTAAGATCCCTAACCTTCTTACTTTCCTTGTCTCTATCTTCATTCTCCCTATTCTCATGATATTGTGCCATAGCCAAGATACCAGTGATAGTTTGGGCAGACCACGTACTTTCAACTTTCTTAAGCCTGGTGGAAATCTCAGGAAGCAAGTTGCTGACAAACTTATCGACAAACACTGGGCCAGAACCTGGGGTCCGGGGATCCAAACCACAAACTGGCACATGCATCAACCGAAATACTGGTCGCAAACGGGCAGATTCTCAGAATCTGCCCTGTTGCGACCAGTATTTCTGCATTTGGGATGCATCATCCCAAATGCAGATATCGCAATTTAAGGAATCGCAAAATTGCTATTCCTTAAATTGCAATTGCATTTAAGGAATCACAAATTGAGATTCCTTAAATGCAATGCATTAACGTTAAAAAATTTGCAATTTCGCTAATAGGGGAGCAAATTACCATGAAGTTAAACTGCATGGTAATTTGCAAAAACTTTGAAAAATGCACTAAAGTTCATTTTTCAAACTTCCATTTACACACACACATGCCCTTGGGGCATGTGTGTGTGCAAGATGTACTCATATGCAGATTTCAGGGTGCAACAGGGTGTCCTTTTGACACCCTGGCACCCTTGAAATAGCTCCCGCTATTAGCCATTCTTTAATAGCGAATCGCTAATAGTGAATATCTTCCCATTCATTCCTATGGGCCTCCTGGCCCATAGGAATGAATGGGTAGGTATTCCTTAATTGCGACTCGCAATTTGCGAGTAGCAATTAAGGAATGTTTAGGAATCTCTATTTATTGAGCGATTTCTACATGCATAGGCAATTGCGATTCCTTAATAGCGATTCCTTAATATTAGCTATTAAGGAATCGCAATTGCCTAGCTTGATGCATGTGCCCCAAAGTCCCTTGTATTCTGTCTCAAAACGGGTAAAGAAGTCAGCCACATTCTCATCTTTTCGCTGCCTACAAGCGTTTATTTTATCCCAGTTAATGACAGTTTCCGGCAAAAGTGTTTTCATAAACGTTATTATTTTACCGGGCAAAGTCAGGATGGCAGCTTCTGGTTTAGTCCCTCCTACCCTTGCTTCTTCCATAGCCTCTAGGTCAGCCCATTTACCTCCCAACGCCACTTCATGATCAGTATGTCGAATCTTGTCCCAAATTTCAGTGGGGACAACTGTACCAAAAAGTAAATCTATATCCTCAAGAACGAGAGTACCTGCAGATATAATCTGACCTAATTCTCTGTAAAAGGCAGCCGGATTCTTCCGGGGATCTGGTAATTGTTCTTTTAACTGCATTACTTCTGACCTTTTCCAAGGAACATGAACCCAAAGCCTGCGCCAGTGTGCCTCAACAGCCCCTCGGCCATTATTTTGGGCATCGGTAAGTGCGTTAACAAAGACAGGGGCCGCCTCTCTCATTGGCATAGCTGTCTCTAGAGGGGTGTTGGAAAAAGCGGTCATATCACGGTAAGCCATTAAAGCAGACACAGCACCAAACATCCCCTCTCCCTGAACATCGCCTCTTCTTATTTGTGACCTAAGGTCCATTAATCCAGTGGGTATCTGCATAAGCGCATTCTCAAATCTTTGCATGACCAACGTACACATGTATTCAGCCCAGGTGGTCTGTTCCATAATCGTCCACTGGGAAAAGGTGGACCATATGTCTTTAAAGGCATAAATATTCCCGTTCTTTATCCAACATTCACACTGTTGCTTCTGTAGGTCATTTTCTCGAAGGGACGAAAAGCTGACTGCAGAGCGCAAGGAGGCCAGTCGGGGGAATTGAACATTTTATATAAATCCTGCTTAACTGTAGACCACGGGGAAGTAGGAAAAGGGTGGGTAGGGGTAAAGCCGCAGGGGTTGGGCGGATGGAGACTTGTTGTCATTCCCGCAGTGAGGACAGGGTTAGCGGGCGTGGTCGGTGTCATAGGAAAAATCGGGAGGGTTGGTGTGACAGGAAGAACAGTAGGAGGGGCAGTGGGGGCAGGAGTGGGCGGTGGCGGGGGGACATGTGGGGTGTGAGGCGTCAGGGCAGGGTACATTGGGGCATATGCAGGAGGGCTTTCTAGCATGGTATCAAGCAAGGAATCACCTTCTTCTTCCCCATCCATATGGCCCTTTCTTTTCTCCTCACGAGCTGGATAGCATTTTTGTACCCGGGCCCCATGCTCCCTGTTGGCTATTTCTACCGATTTTGTCATTTGATTTTGTAAATTTACTCTGGCGTGGTCGGCCATTGACATGCGTTCCTGTTTTCTTTCTTGAGCCTTCTGCTTTCTAGCTCTCTGCTCTATCTCTCTCCTACAAAATCGGACAGATTCAAACATAGACGGGCGCGTTTTTCTTTTCATTAATTGTTCCTCTAAGTTGGTGAGAACTTGGGAATTAAAGGAGCCGAAAAGTGGCCACTGTAATTCCGCGTTACTTTGTTTCGTATATTTTACCCAGAATGAGGAAAACATTATGGCAGAAGGGCCATGTTTAACATACATCGTATGGCCAGGGGTCCCTTCTGGGGAAGCGGACAAGCCGCCTCCAGCTGGGAGTCCTGCGTACACATACAACAACATAATTTCTTGAACTTACTACTGACTGGCATGCTTGTAAATAGGTAACAGACACCGGCGGGTTTTAAAATTCACCTCGCCTGCTTGGCTTTTGCAAAGGTCAATAACAGCAGAATCATACAGACTTGGTGGGTGATCAGTCCACCCTTACCTTACAGGGGTAGTTCTCTTCTGCAGACGTAGGGCTGTGTCCTGCTCCAGAAATTATTTGCTAGGGGACTCCAGCGAGGACGTGGTCATGTGGCCCAGACCGGGTGGGGAGGAACAGCGGGCGAGTCGTTCGGCTTACCGGATTGCAAGAATCCCTCGGGTAGGGCGCCTCCGTCGGAGTCTCTCCGTGCACCTCCTCACATCCACCGGGCCTGACCTTCGTACTCGTGGAGTCCCTGTTCGGGCGCCATTTGAAGAACCGGAATAACCCACTCACTGGGTCTCGGCGGCGGGGAATTGCCCAAGTCTTCCATACCCTTCATACATAGTAAAAGGAGACACAGGAGCCTTCGTCTGCAGGAGGAACCCAGATTTATTCAAATAGCCCGGGCTATGGAACAGAGTCCCAAGCTCGTTAGAAACAAGACAGAGGAGGCTGCTGCTTTACTCCGCAGCTTACAAGCCTTTTATACTTTTTCATTCCAGTCTTTTGGCTGTTAGTCCATTGTTCAATCAGGGCAGTGTTTGCAGTTGATAACCAGATCCAGACGGTGTTTGTAGTTGGTGACCTGATCAAGGCTTGGTACTCAAATTATTGTTCACTCAGCTTGATCAAAGCTCGGTCATTCAAACCATTGTCCAATCACCCTGATCAAGGCCCAGCAGTCAGACCATTGTCCAGATAACCTGATCACGGTGTCAAGGATGTTTACCAGGCAGGGAGCAGGAGATGGGAAACAAATCATTTACACAGGGCGTGAGTGTCTCATGGTTTTCTGTCGAACTGCAAAGAACAGGGGGGTTGGGTGTGCAACAGTTCCTGGGCAGAAATGCAGGCTGCAAGATGGTTTTTGTTGTGTTAGTTAGAATCTCCTCAGGCATCAGCAGAAACGACCAGGTGGGTCGTGTGGAAGTGTTTGACACGAAATGGCAATGAAAAAACAATGGAGTCCTGGTACAAATGATACCGATCAGAAGAACACTTTTCCTCACACCCTAATCAGAGACAAGGGACCCTCAAGGGACCCACCAGCAAAACTATACACCAACTAGTTCTCCGCTTATGCCCTGCACCGCTACCTTCTCCACTGCCACACACATGCAGCATCACCCATGAGACACCATAAAATACATCCTAAACAATTCATAACTATCACCAATAACAAACACCACCACCTGGACGCAAACCACCCATCCCTGAGAGACACAACTTCACATCCACCTGCACCTCCTACCCTACAGATACAAATATTCTGTCGGCCTATTTTAGAATATGCAATTAAAGTGAGTGCTATTTTTTTAATTTATGTTCACTAATTTCCTAGTTTTCTTTTCAGTAGCATTGTAAACAAACCTGAATTGAGCTAAATGTGCTTTAAGTTCTCTTTATACTTCACTGATGAAATGATTGCAAAAAACGTGGGAAATAGATCGTTACCACTAATCAGTTGCTTTAATAAGTCTAAAACGGCCAAACAGATGTCTTTTGGGTCCACTTCAACGCTAAGACAATGTAAGCTTGGACATTCTTTGTTCCAGGATTGACAAAGTTCAATGGAGCTTTCTTTCATGGCCGCCCGGAGAGGAGCCGCCTGTCTATGATCAACTGGATGATATGGTAATGTTTTACCCCTTCTAGCATTTCCTCTCTATCGATGTTAGGCCCTCACTATGAGCGGCCAGTTAAAATCCCAGTTATTTTCCTGCCCTGGAATTACTATTACTGGTGTCCCGTTTATTTCCGGGGCTGTGGAAGTAACAGAGATGACATGTTTTTGTGGGGTAACATGGCATAATTGGTGTTCTTTGCTGATTTCCCATGTTTACCCCAGAGTTTGTCAGGGGAGCATTGTCTGATTCCTACATAGTATATCTGGGTGGAGCATTGTACGCTCCTCCTGCGCTTCTGCAGCAATTGGGTGGTGGCGGGTCGAGCTCGTACCCGCAGCCTGTGTACATGCAGCGTGTAACGGGGTCCTGTGTCTCCAGGCATGAATTTATCTAAATGTGGATATGCTAAAAATCTGGCATGGATCCGGCCCTCCAAGACCGACATTGGAGAAGCCTGGTTTAGAAGCTCCCACCCAATGCCTGGAGAACATTCAAACAACTGGCAAATGGCTGTGAAGAAAACAGCTCTGAGGAAGAAGAACTCAGCACCCTCTCCCCTCTCTGTAGGTTCCATAAAATTAGTTCAGAGATTCTAGAACAATGCCCCTTTGTCCGCTTCCATATCTCCACATGACTGATTGCGAGAAACTCAGGAAGTAGGGATAACCCTGCAATAGGTGTTGTGCTTACTTCATGGATCTCCAGTCCCCTTGCAAGAGCATCAGCATGATGTCATGTATAATCCGACCTGGGGACCTACATCCCTCAGCAAAAGTCTCTTCAAACTGTTCCCAAAAGGATCAGGGCAAGCCATAAGACTGTCAAGGTCAAAACTAGGCGAATGAGGGCGATGGGCAAGAGTACAAACCCTTCACTCACCCAGTGCCAAAACAGGAGTTAAAGACCTACAGAGTTTTTGTAAAGCACACACTCAAAAATTACTTGATCTCTTAGCGCTTTCAATTTTGACATTACTTGTAGTTGCAGGTTCGCCGAATAGGCAGTACCCTGTATTGGAAAGGCAGGTTACAGACTTTGCTGTGGTTGGGTGAACTGGTGTGCTGGTGATAAAGAAGCACTGTAATTTACTAATGATCCTTGTGCATCTATGCTTGCTCAGCCACGAACCAACTACATTGTAGAGTTGCTTGAGCTTTTCGTTAAATTTGTAAATAAATCCATGTCTAGTTTGAAGAGATTGCCCAAATACCTCCTGGCTTTTAAATAGTGTCCTACCTGGCCCACATCCCCTGTGCTCCCTCATTTTCCCCAAGGTCAAGTTTTTATAAAAACCATCCCTGTTCAGAGTGCTTGGTCTAATTGGGTTTTATTTCAAGTGTTCTCCCCTCATATCTTTCAATATTTTTCTTCTTAATCCTCCGATTCTTATTCTTGAAATGGTCTTTAAGTGGTTTATACTGTGATGCTTGCTGTATGTGGTAAGATCGACTTAGTGGCGTGATGGACTATTCAACAGTTTGCGTGAAGGTGTGGGAATGAAGCCCCGTAACCCAATAATCAGGACTGTACCCCAATTATTGTGGCACCTCAACATTTCAAAATATCATCATTTACTTCAGGAGGTTCCACTTCTGGGTTGCTCTAGCTTAAGAGAACTCCCCACCAAATATCATATTAGCAGGATAACATAATAAGTCATAAACACCACTCAATAACCGAGTTCTAGATCATGGAAAAGTTAAAGGGTTTTATTGCAAAAACACAAAATCAAGCTGTACAGAATAAATACCATGTAGGCTCAAAATTGCAGACTTATACAGAATAGTCAAAAAGTCACTAAATCGTTCCAAGTCTCAAATGCGCAGCAAAATCAAGAAGAGTCGGACAGCATCCCTAATTGCATTAAGGAAAGCTCAAAATCTTCTGGCTCACACCCCAGTATCAAGGGCTTCTTATACACATTTCTTGCATATGAAATTAGCTAAAGACACAGATTCAGCATGGCATGACTAAAAGTAACCAATATTGAACAAATCAGAGTTTATAACATCAAGTTAATGCTGCTAAGACTATCCCATTTCTAAGTAAGCTTCGAGCAGCCACAGCAATCCATTGTAATAGGAAGTTCAGTTAAAATGCAACATTTCTAAACAATGGGCCTTTAAGCCTGTAGAAGAGTGCTAACCCAACAGCAGAACTACAGCAGAAAAGGTCTTGCATACTTTCCAACACTTGAAACACCAGAAAGTTAATTCTCAATACATGCACGTTTTGGAAAAATACTGTATATCATTCTGTTTCTTGTTCTGCGAAGCCTGTGAGGAGAGAAAAAGTGCACAGATACCTGATGAGGGGGGTGAATGCAGGAGCAAAGACACACAGAGAAAAACAGAATCCATTTAACCAATATTGAAGTTTCCCTAAAATGTGACCTAACCACAACTTGTTAATAAACCCACTTGTTTCAACTGCATACATATCATTTCATTGTTTAAGTATAGAATTCTTCATAAAAGTAATTAATACTTTAAGTTATTTGCAATGTGAAAAATATAAACCCAAAAATAACTCCCACAGTGCTGAGTTGAGGGGTACTGATTGGGGTCAGTCTGGTGTAGCGAAGAGGGAGTAGTCAGACCTATAGGGGTGAAGCAAGTAAAGCAAAGCAGTTAAGTAGAGCTTACAGTTGCAGTTTTTAGAGTCAACACAGCCAGGATTAAAGAGATCAGTCAATCTGCATGGACAGAACATGATTTAGTAATGAGATGGAGAACTGTTAATGAGAGGCTGATGCTCTGAATATCAGGATCTACTGGAAGCTGTTCTACCTACTGAAGAAACACAGGTGAGACAACACCCTCCACTTCTAGTTGTGGATACATCGATCACAATGCAATCATATGACTAGTCTAAATTCATTAGCAAACATTCAGTCAGCAAACATCCTTGCAATAGTTGGTCCCCACTGACAGTGGTGCAACATAGGCAAGGAAGCCCGACATGCAGGGCCAACTTGCCGATTACAGATGCCCTATACTACTACCCTCAGGGAAAACTGAGGAGACTCGGCAGCTCGTTGTCTCACTCGTCTCTAATGTCATTTCCAGGGAGGCAAAAGGCCCAAATGAAAACCTGCAATCATGAAATATAAGCACTTGAATTCTGGGTCCATCCAGGTTACAACAAAGCTAGACAGAAGTGCATTCAAGCGTCAATCCACAAACTGTTCTTTCTCACAACTCCTTTCTTTCCTCTAACCTTCACTCAGAGTCAGTGGCGGCTCCTCTGCTAAGGCGGAGGAGCGTCACACCACTGCTCACTGAGTGAGCAATTAAAAATGGAAAAATAAAATGATAATAACTTAACGTTTTTATCATTTTATTTAAACGTACTGGGTCGGTTGGTTGGGGGCGGGGCTGGGCTGTTTAGAGGCTGGGGGAGGAGTGGTAGGCACTTCTTAATGCGCATGACATTTTGGCCGGGCATTTTGGGCCAGCCAAAATGCCATAAATGCTTTGCATGATCTTCACCCAGGCCGCAATACAGCCTGGGTGGACAACGTGCCCAGGATCCCATTCCCTGTCTGAGGCGCCAAACTACGGCACTCAGACCATTCACAACGCTGCATTGCAGCGTTGTGATTGGCTCAGGGAAGCCTGGGTGCTTCCTTCTTCCACAGAAGCCACGAAGAGGACGGAGAGGACGGAGGAGAGGCGGCGGCCAGCCGCATTCCAGGTAAGTGTTTTTTTTAAATGTATTTAAAAATTCCCTACCCCCTCCGCTCCCCTCGCCACCCCACGCCTGTTCGGTAGCAGCCACTACTGCTCAGACTTCTGTTGCTCACACTCCTCTCTTAAACTTGACACTCACTTGTTTCTCACACTCCACTCATAGTCGTTGTGTGAAATTGGATTATTATTCGGGGTGGGTGACTACCCACCTCAGGAAATATTCACAACTTTTGTCAGGGTGAGTCCTGAAAGCCACTAATTAAACTGAGCTCAACCCCCTGTAGCTATGGCACAAAGCAGACAGGCTTAACTTAAGGCAATATGTAAAGCATTTATGCAGTATCAAAAGAGCAATAAAGTCAAAATGCAGAAGTGTAAAAATTCCAAACTGAATTAGAAAAACAGAGTACATTTACTGAAAAAAAATGGCACCACAGTGATAAAAATCCAATAAGGGGAACCAGGGATATGAGATTTTAAAGAGTCAAGGGAAAATAGCACCAGAAAGCACAAAGTCCAATGATAGTCAGTGGTTTTGGTACTCTTAGGCATAATTTGAGATGCACCCCAATGGAGAGTGAGTCGGATACACCACAGACGTTCAACCTGGTCAGAGATTTTACCTTCTGACCTAGGCCCTGGTTTAGAGTTTGGTGGATGGGTGACTCCATCACAAATGTGACAGATAGCCTGTCTGCCTTTTTACAAGTGCCGTTGGATATAATGCCCTAGTAAGACAGCGGACAGGATAACCGTCACATTTGTGACAGAGTAACTCAGGCCCTTCGTTTTTTAAGTCACAGCCAACCACAGGAGTATGCTTCTAAGGCCCCAGGACCCCAGGGGAGGCACTTGGAGACTCACATGTGTCAGACAAAGCCCAAGAACGGGGTCCTTGTCCTGTTTCCACTAGTCAGCTTGGTATTTCCAGGAAAGGTCTCTTGTTGCCTCCCTGTAGCCACACAGGAGGTCAGCCAATTGACCCTTGGTGTCCGCTTCTTTGCCCTGGGTAAAAGAAGCAGCAGATGCATTCCTTCAGGGCTCCTCTCAGGTTACAAACAGCAGGTCAAGTGCTCTTCTGATGTTCCGCAGGCCCAGAAAGTGTCCTGAAGAGGGTGCTTGGGGTTGCCATACTAATGCCTGCCACAAGCTGGAGGTTGCGGGGGTGGTGACTCCCGTGGACACCTTAACCATTGGAGTAAAAGTTCTAGAGGTCAACTTTACTCACCTTTTCATTTTTTCCTGTTTGCCTTCCTGCAAACTGGCCCAAAATGCCATGTGTCAGGGCATTTTCAAGATAGCGAAAGTCTTCAACCACAGTAAACGTGGGCTCTGAGAGTTGGAGGTGTGTGTGGAGAGTGGTGTTCCATGATAACCCTAGTGGCTTCCCATATCTAACACCAAAATCAAGTTTGAAGCAGGCACTGTACCCACAACAAACCTGGAGACAGCAATCTGGTAGGGCAAGGCACGAATCTGCAACAACTAGACAGGGGATCTACAAAAATTGTCTTGGCAGCCTTTTGACTCGTTTAAGTGTGCACCAAGTGTTAAATGTGGATCAATAGACCTGTCAAGTAGGTATTGACAGTGTGATGTCACAGGATTCCCACAGCCACACTATGAATATTCTGTGGATATCAGAGGAGTCATAGATATCTGCCCATTCATGTCAGCCTATTGTTTGCTCTTTAGAAACATTGCAAACTTATTTCACAACTATTAAATGCTGCCCACAGTCTGATGGTAGCAGAGGCTTATGCTAATTAGCCTTCTGACAGTTCAGGTAGGTAAATTATAACTTTCTAAAAGTTACTTTTCCTTAATAATTATTAAATATCCAATTTCACAGTTGAATTGGATTTTTACAATTAAAATAGATGTTTCATTATTTTTCTAACATGTTCCTCTCCTGACTTAGCAGTATTAGCATTTTAATATGCACTCTGGCTTTCTACATAGGACTGCCAGGGCTGCCAAGCTAAAAATAGCTTTTTGGGCCTTTCACTTCAGGTATGTGGTGATATTAATTTTCCACATGTCCCTTTTTAAATATCATGCACCCTTCCTTGTGGGCTACAAGGTTTACATAGGGATGACTTACATATATTTAAAAGGGAGGCATTTACCTGCCAAAAAGGGTTATTTTGACCACTCATGCTGCAGGATTACCCCTGAAGCAGGCATGCTACACAAAATAGGTCTGACGCCTTGTTTGCTCCACAATAGTTGCTGCAGCCCACTAGGACCGCTTAACTTCCAGGCCCTCAATACATGTTATAAACCATATTCTAGGGACTTATAGGCAAGTTAAACATACCAATTATGAATAACCCAATGCAGCCATGTTTATAGGGGGAGTACAGGCACTTTACTATTGGTTAGCAGGGATAAAGTGTATAAAGTTATAAAACCAGCAAATATATAGGATCAAGCAAAAGGTTACAAATTTGGGGTGACCATGTAAAAAAAAAGGAGAATTTTCTACAGTCCTGTTTCTTATTAGCATTCTTCTAAAAATCCTGGCATTCTAACTCTAGAACTCCACATATTGGCCCGTTCTTTTGAGGATTGGAGATGAGGCTAATAATGCAACATTTCTCAAACTGACTGTCCAATATGGTGGCATGTCGTACAATATTAACTATGGTTGGTACATCCAATATTTCGAGGAATGGTATTCCTCTCTCTATCAACATGCTGAGCAGTGGTGACTAATGGTGGTGGATCTAAGTATGCCAGACATGGTCCAGCATTTTTCTGCTCTTATAACTTATGGGCCGTGCTTAATTTGCAAAAAAATAAGTGCCAGGGCTCTCGTCAAGAGGCTACTGCAGCTTGCAGCACTCATTACCCCTGCCATTGGGTCAGTGATAGTGATAGTACAACTGCTAACCATCACACTCCTACAAACATGACAATTCGGACTATTACAGGCCCCTAAAGCTATAAGAATGGCTTGGGCTGCAGGTAATAGTCATTTTTAATGTATATTGAATAAATAATTAACTGTTGTTGTGGTCATCTCTAAATTAGCTAGACAGTGCCACCTTGTGGCAGACTGTCAAAGCACCGGTGTTGACAATTAAAGTGCCAGTGCCGAGCACCAGAAACCACCGGCTCAAATTAAGCACTGCTTCTGGAATAGATTATCTTTTTTCTTTACGTACACTTAAGAGACAATGTCTCTTTTTGTTCAACTTATGCAATATTTCTGTCTCAATCGCTTGTTGATGTAATGTTGATAGTACTATGGTGCATTATTTCCACTTGTAATGGCACAGTTCTTTCTACCTGTGTGTTTAACTTATGAAAACACAATAATTTATAAAAAATGTTATAATTGTAGCCCAATATATTCAGAAACTAACAACAGTTCTTCCTATGTTTCTATTTGTCTATTGAAAACACAATAAATGACATAAAATATTCTAATATATTAAGGTACTTATCATAAAAAGGCATTTTATCTGGAGCTCTGTTCCCCATAGGTGACTTTGTACTGCCAATTTTACATAAGAGCTAAACATATGTGAGACTTAAGCATGTTATACACAGAATTATATGATGGCACACTATCATTGTATTGAATAGACCAACTCATTGAACAATACCATGATAGACGACTGATTTAGTATGTGGTAGATATATTTGCTTTAAGTGTGATAATTAACTTATATAAATTACTTGATATTGATGAAAAAATTAATTATGCACAGTTAAACATCTATTGCAAATAATAGTGGAAATGTACAGACCCTCGTTGTTGGAAACGGCCCTTTTTGCAGGGTTATCCCCAAACTTTTTGCTTCTTCCTCCTATTTTTTCCTGACCTGTGTTTGTTGGCGATAGGACTCTGGGCACTTTACAACTGCTGATCAGTGCTAAAGTGCATATGCTCTCTGTGTAAATTGTTATTGTGATTGGTTATCCATGATTGGCATATTTGATAGGTCCCTAGTAAAGTGCACTGAGTGTGCCAGGGCTGGTAAATCAATGCTAATAGTGGGCTTGTAGCACTGATTGTGCCACCCACGTGAGTAGCCCTGAAAAGATGTCTCAGGCCTGCCACCACTGTGCCTGTGCGCAGTTTGTTAACTGCCATGTCGACTTGGCAAGTGCACTCACTTGCCAGGCCCTAACCTTCCCTTTTCTTACATATAGGGCACCCATATGATAGGCCCAAGGTACCCCCCTGGGCAGGGTGCAGTGTATGTGAAAGGTAGGACATGTACTGGAGTGTGTAACATGTCCTGATAGTGAAATACTGCCAATTTCGTTTTTCACTATTGAAAGGCTATCTTGCCCCATAGGACAGAATGGGGAATGCTTTGTAACATTTTACAATCATATCTTCCCATAGGGATAAGATAGAAAAATGGAGTCTGGTATCCCTGAACTCAGGATTTAATAACACCTCTTTTAGTAAAGATGGTGTTTAAATTGTGTGTTTGAAAATACCACTTTTAGAAAGTGGCTATTTTCTTGTTCAACCATCCTGTGTGCCTCTGCCTGTTTGTGGATTGACTGTCTGGCTTTGGAGTGACAGGGGCTGGGGAGGTGCAGTGGCTCCAGGAGTCTGGATGAGTCAGCACTAGGCTGAATAGGCCTGATCTGCATTTGGAGTGGTGGGAGGAGTAGCACATGTGCCTGCCTTCCACAATGCTGGCTCCCCCCCCCTGTTTGTGTGTCTGGAGCCAAGGCTCACACTGACAATGGATGTTGTTGTGCACTTGCAGAGTGCCCCCCAGAACTGGTTTGAAATGGGCTCAGAGCCCCTTGCACAAAGAGAACAAAGACATTTTGGGGTATAAGTATCAGCCCCAAAACCCCAGACTTTAGATCATTTCTGGAATTCAAGAGGAACCTTTGCCAAGGAGAAGAGCTGGAGAGACTGAGGAGAAGTACTGCCCTTGCTGTGTGTCTGGGGTTGGCCTGCAGTTGCTGTTTCTGCCAAGGAAAGGAGAAGGACTTTGCTGTGTGCTGTGTCCCCTGCTTGAAGGAGATCTCCAAGGGCCTGAAGTGAGCTGGCCTCCTGTTCTGAAGTCTCAGGGACACAAAGACTTCACCCCCAGCTCCCCTGAACTCTGCTGCAGTGAGTTCTAGCCTGCCAAGAGGTGCCTGTGCCAGTGTTGGGCCTCTGGAGGTTGTTGCTGCTGTTTGAGAGCTGGAAGAAAGAAGAAACGTGAAGAACTGCTAAGATCGACGCATCGCTCTTCTTGCGGCTGTTTTCCCGACGCATCTCCACGGCGCGAGAAGAATTTCCATGCATCGCCGTGCCACTGCGAAAACCATCGCAGCACCTGTCACCGCTGCAAGAATCGACGCATCGAGGGAGCACAGCTGAAGAGGACCGACGCAGCGCCGCTCAACGCTGCCGCATCGATTGCTGACGCCTCCCGAATTTCCACGCATCGTACCTGTGCGGCACGCTTTCCCGACGCCTCACCCGTAGACCGGATTCTGCGTACAGACCGGATTCAACGCAACCCTTCCTCTTCGTGCAGCGGGACTGTCGCATCGCCTCCCTAAGGTCTCAGGAGTGTTGCATCTCTTTGTTTTCCGGTGCTGCGGCTGTTTGGCTTGTGAACTTTGACACATCTACAGGTACTTTGGTGAAAAGTCACGCATCCATAGTTTTCTATGGTACAAGTTCTTGAAACCTTTTGAAAGTCGTATTTTTAACTGTGTATGTTGGATTTTTGTCGTTTTGGTCTTGTTTAGTTTAGATAAAGATACTTTCTTTTTCTAAACTGGTGTGGTGCCCTTTTGTGGTGTTTTCACTGTGTTACTATGAGTGTTGGTACAAATACTTTACACATTGCCTTTGGGATAAGATTGTCTGCTCGTGCCAAGCTACCAAGGGGGTGAGCAGGGGTTATCTAAAGTGTGTATCCCTCTTACCCTGGCTAGAAGCAAGGGTCCCTATTTGGACAAAGGTACCTACTTCTGCCAACTAGAGACTCCCATTTCTAACATTCATTTAAACTTCATTTGTCTTGCATCGAATATTGCTAAGATGTTATATAACGATCACTATTGGTGTTCTAACCCTTCAAAAACCTCAGTGCATTGATGGTCTTTGAATTGGGCATTATGACTTGATTTTTTAAGTGTACTTATATATTGTTGCCTCTTAGACGACTTTATAATTTTAAAATGTACGCATTTTTTCCCTTTAAATTGTCCACAGCTCTTATAAAATTCATTGAGAATGAAATGCGTTCGCTCTCTGGCCACGTGTCTCATACTCAACACCCATATAAAATGCTCACCTAATACAATTTACTACATCCCGCACCTGAAGTCAGTATCTGAAAGCACATTCTTTTTACATATGCTTTTTCACAATTAGATATAATTTTGCACCTTATAAGTAACCTTTTTTTAAAAATTTTTTTTTATAGTATTTCATATTTAAAGGGCCTGATTCACAAAGGTGAACTGAGACGAAAGTCTAACTTTACGACTTTCGGTATTCACAAAGGGCATTTAAGAGTAGTAAAGTTAGACTTTTGTCATAGTTAAACGTAAGTTTTGGTCTTAAGTTTAACTGAGACCAAAAAGTTAAACCTAAGACCAAAACTTAAGTTTAACTGAGACAAAAGTCTAACTTTACTACACGTAAATGGCCTTTGTGAATACCGAAAGTCGCAAAGTTAGACTTTCGTCTCAGTTCACCTTTGTGAATCTGGCCCAAAGTGTTTATTAAGAGAACCTTCATCCCACTTTACCCAATTAACACACGCTCCACAATCATATCAATCAACTGATACTTTAAGCATAAAAATTTGCCACATTATATAAAGCACTGGACACACATTCACATGTCAGACATTGCTCTCATATCTATGGAAGGGATTGTATGTGAAACACAGTATCTCCACCAATTTCTACGTTTATTGTATAAACTATTCTTTTTTAATGTAGTTGCACTTGCTGCCAGTCAGTATTTCACTAAAGTGGAACCTCACAACACGACCACTTTCTTCAAAACATATGGGCAAGGGACTGAACTTCATCTCCCACAGTACAACACTTGATAAATAGGAAGACTTGGGAATGGAAGTAAATGATTAACAAACATATCCAACATATTGGAATAAGCAATCACATACTGTAAGAAAGTGGATTATTATTTATGGTGGAAGATCGCCCACCTCAAGGACGAATTACACTAACTTGTCTTAGTGAACGGCAAAGTTGCAAAATTAACCTGAAATCAACCCCCTTGCAGATATGGCACAGAGCAGATAGCCTTAACTCACGGCAATCTGTAAAGTATTTATGCAGTATTAGAATAGTTATAAAGTCAAAACATCAAGCAAGAAAAATTCAAAACCGTATTAGAAAACGTTTATAAACAAATTACACCAAAACAACAAAAATCCAGTAAGTGGAACCAGAGATATGATTTTATAAAGTGTTAAGTAAAAATAACACCAAAAAAGCTCCAAGTGGCAATGATGGAAGCGGTAGACTGGAACCTAGGCTACATTTTTGGCTGACGGCGATGGATACATCTAATGGGATTGTCACGGTAAAAGATATTAACTTCTGACTTAGGGCCTTATTACAAGTTTAGCGGTCCGTGCACCGCCGTCCCAACGGTGGCAGTTCGACGGCAGTGAGCCGACCACCATATTACTAGTTGGGTCGAGTGGATTTGCGAATGCCACAGTTGCACCACCAGCACACCGCCGACCTCCGTGGTCGCGGGAAGGCAGCTTCCATTGGGTGGTACAGAGGTGTAACACCATCATCCGTATTATGAGTTGGCTTCCCGTCAAGCAGACCGTGGTGGTCGGACTGTCGACTCAAGGTCGGCAGAGACGAAGGATTTGGGGTGCATACTCACCCCTTTCCAGTTCTTCCCAGCAGATTTTGATGTGGATCCCTTTCTCCAGGTGCCCCCTACACTGGAGCACCTTCACCTCAAGGAATAAGACCCCGTCTTCTGCTAAAGACAGATAAGTGCTTTGGTACCATGTACCCATTAGTGGGACTGCCCACATATGGGTCGGACTCAGGCAATGAAGGTGGTATTTTTCCACATATATCATGCATATGTGTGCATTCGACATATATGAAGTCGGAATGAACACACAGGCATCAATATATGTGGAAATACATGTCCCATCACTGCAAGAACACCGCAGCCACACCTCCGGCCCCTGCGGTAACTCGTAATATGGTGGTCGGAAGGCCACAGGCGCAGCAGTCACCTAGCGGTCGCGGATGCAGTCCTTCAGCGGTCGGACCGCCGAACTCTAAATAAGGCCCTTAGTCTTTTTTATGGAGCTCAAAATCCTCCAGCGGGGCAAGCCTGAAGCTGAGTCTAATGACGTTGCATCGAAAACAGACACCTTTTCAGTGAGGTCCTGCTGACAGCTCCAGAGGTATTGGATGCCCAAACATTTTCTAAGTCCCAACTTTTCAGAGTTTCTGGAGCTGCTCCTTTGGTTTACTTCCATGTCTCCGAGGATATCAGGGACAACACTTAGGGGCCAGGACACACTCCAGCACAGGCTGCCAGCTCTGGTGGGATTGGGCCAGAGAGAGAGGGGTGACCTGGCGAAGGAGACTTCAGCATATTTCCGGACTGGATTTGGGGATATAACGGTAGAAGTGGTGGTGACAGACACAGAAACAGATAGAATATCCTAGCATGGTTCATCTGCCACCAGGAGGGGCTGGGCCGAGTTGAAGACCTTTGAGTTTGATGTTGTACTGGCCTCCTGGGCAGCCCTGTCATCCCCAGTGCGACTGGGTGCGCAGCTGTTCACGGCTCTACCATCCGTCTATCTGTGGCTCTCCTGTTGGTCCCCTAAAGTTTGGCCAATGTCTCCTGGATGTAAGAAGCTGAAAGTACACATATACACACATCAGTTACAGAGTACAGAGGTCATTTGAGTTTTATAAGCGCACAAATACCAGGGGGTTTCCTGGCGGTAATACTAAAGGTGAAAACAGCTGTGGAGTTACTTTAAAAAAGATAGGTCTTGAGAGCTTTTCGGAAGGGGAACAACCTGGTTCTGGCTCTAAGGGCCATATGTAGTTAGCTAAATACCGGTCGGTAACGGGCGAAATTCGGTAAATCTCCCGTTACCGACCGGTATTTAGGCAATTGAGATGTAGGAGGCCGGATTTAAGGAATCGGTAATTTACCGATTCGTTATTTTAAGGAATCAGTAAATTACCGATTCCTTAAATCCTATGTAGGGAGCACTCAAGTGAGTGCATTTTTGGTTTAAGGATTCGTTATTTACCACCAACTACAGGTTGGTGGTAAATACTGAATACCTTTTAAAAAGCAATTTTGTGCTTTTTTAAAGGTGCCATGTGGCAGACATACATGCCCTTAGGGCATGTATGTGCGCCACATGTGCACACATGCACGATTCAGGGTGCAACAGGGTGTCAATTTGACACCCTGCCACCCTTGAATATGTTCTCCCTATTACCGATTCGGTATTTACCGAATCGGTAATAGTGAATGGCTTCCCATTCATTCCTATGGGCCTCCAGGCCCATAGGAATGAATGGGAAGGTATTCCTTATTACCGATTCGGTAAATACCGAATCGGTAATACCGAATATTACCGAATCGGTAAAATTTACCGAATGTTTACCTACATTCTATTTACCGATTCTTAAATACCGAATCGGTAAAATTCGGTATTTAGGAATCGGTAAATAGAAATTACCTACATATGGCCCTTAGAGAGAAGGGAGGAGTGTTCCAGGCCTTTGCAGTGATCACTGAAAAAGCCCGGCCTCCAATTCAGATTTTTTTAAACTTGGGGACTTTGACCAGTAGCGCAGATGCTGATGAAAGCTTTCTGCTTAGTGTATAATTCTTAAAAAGCTGAGAGATATAGCAGTTTGCATGTTTTTCAGAGAGTATTGCTTTATGGCAATAGCAGAGCACTTTGAAAAGACACCTCTTTCCAGCAGGAAGCCAGTGGAGAGCGTTCAGATGTTGCGACATATGCTCTTTTTCCGAGATAGTTAGAATTAGACTGGCAGCTGCATTCTGAATAACCTGCAGCTTTTTTTGAGCATATATTTCAGAAGTTCCAGGTATAATGCATTGGAGTAATCCAAACAGCTCACCACTAATGCTTGGATGAGCTGCTGTTTGTGCTCATCTGGGATAAGGGGCAGCATCTTTTTCAAGGTTTCAAGCAGATACAGCAGGTGGAAAAGAGTTTAGAGAACTGAGTATAGAAATACAATTTATTGTCAGAAATGAAACCCAATTTGCACGCTTTTTCAACAGGTGAGGAAGCCAATCCCAAAGAAGATGGCCACCAAGAGTTTTACTAGGCAGAGAGAGTTCCAAAGACAAGCACCTCTACCTTGTCGGTGTTTAAACGGAGAGAGTTGGCATTCATCCTGGCTGACACATTGGTGAGACCAGCCTTGAAAATTCTTTGGAGCTGCCGGACTCGTCCAGTCTAATAATAATTTGAGTCTCATCTGCATAAGTATAGAAATAAAGGCCAAATGAGAGGATCAGATTTGCGGGCAGAGCGATATGCAGATTAAAAAGCATGCTGCTCAGGGCTAAACCCTGAGGGACTCCACAGGTTTGTAATATTTATTCGGACTGGAAATGACCAAGTTCAACTACCTTGGTCTTATCGGTGGGAAACGAGGTAAGCGAACTAAAGACCTGATCCCTCACCATGGCTTCTAGAAGGTGCTGTGAGGCAGGGCCAGACTGGAAAACAAAACCGGCCCTGGCAAAGTGCTCGGCCAGCCCCCCGTGGGTTGAGGGTGCGGCCGAGCTGTTTGCCAGGGCCGGCTTCGGCTGATTTTGTTACAGAGGCCGATATAGCAGCTACGCTGCAAGAGCGGCGCTGTAACAAAAAAGGCCCTCCAGGGGCCCAATACCGGCCCCCACCCTGACGGCCCACCGGGGAAATGCCTGGTGCCCACTACGGCCAGTCCGGCCCTGCTGTGAGGGACGGTGTCAAATGTAGCCAAAAGATCTAAGAGGATCAACGCAGCAGTACTACTTGCATCCAGAGTCACTCTCGTATCATTATAGGCTGCAATCACAACCGTCTCTGTACTCATAGTGGGTCTAAAACCAAATTGCACTCTATGGAGGAGGTTGTTATCCTCGATGTGACATGACAGTTGTTGATTGACCCAGCCCTTTGGGATCTTGGATATTGCAGGGAGCAGAGAGATCGATCTGTAATTGGCAGAGCAGAATTCATCCAGCGTTGTTTTTTTCAACAACTGCCTCATGCAATAGTTGGGTAACCTGCCTACCAATAGTGATTGATTGCAAATGTTATTCGGGGTGGGGCAATGGTCTCAGCTATAAGTCTTAACAGTTTGGTAGAAATGGGGTCTGTGGGAGAGCCAGATTTAATTTTGCGGAGTTTATCTGTGACTGTTTCCACAATCAACACTTGCATACATCAAAGAGACCCACAAATACTCCCTTTCAGCATACTATTCTCAATAAAGGGCTCACAAAGTGACATTATAAAGGTCCTGATTGTGCCAATCTTTCTATGGCCAATCAAGTAGCTTCTGTGGTCGGCACCTGTATGGGTTTAATGAGACAGTTGCGTAAACTTGCCCCCCTTCTCTCACCTGCCACTTTACAGATGATTGTATCTGCCACGATCGTGTCTAGATTGGACTACGGCAATGCCTTATACATCGGCCTCCCTGAGAAACTCATCAGCAAGCTACAGGTTACCTTGAATGACGCAGCTAGGCTGATTTTCAGGCTCCCTAGAAGGTTATGCTATCCCCTTGCTGTGTAAGTTGCACTGGCTCCCGATCAAACAGAGAGCAAAGTTCAAGGGCCTTTGCATCGCTCACAAAGCCATTCATGGCCAGACCCCAGCCTATATCAAGGAGCGCCTGGGGAACTATGCGCCGGGACGTACTCTTCAGTCATCCGAGGCAGGCCTCTTGGCCTACCCACGGGTCAAAACCGCATCTAAAGGTGGCAGAGCTTTCTCTGTCTTAATTTCCGAACTTTGGAATCTACTGCCTGAGAACCTTCGTAAAGAATCCGCACTCCTCCCATTGAGGAAACAACTCAAGACTCTTCTGTTTAGGGAGGCTCTGGGCACAGTCTAAATCATCCGCCAAGTGCTTATCAGCAATTGCTGGTGGACTTTGATCTTCTCAAAGCGCTAAGAGACCTGCTGGTGATTGCGCGCTATATAAATTTCAGTTAACATAACATTGTGATTTTGGCATACTAGTTGCTCCTTCACAAATGTTAAAGATTCTCTGTCTGCCTTATTAGAAGTGGATTATTTATATTACCTAACACTTGTAATAAGGTGACCAGGATATGGGTCACATTTGCAATGGAGTAACGCAGCCAAAAAACTATAAATGTGACCCATACCTTTTGCCCAACACTTACATCTTTTATATGGTTTGATAATGATGTTAAAAGCTGGCAAATTGTTATTATTGATCATTTAAAATTGTGTTGAGACCACTTTTATGCACAAGGTGTATATTCGTGGGTCATGCCCAACATTTACATTCAGACATATCTGTTCTCTGACTTCAATGACTGTGGGCCTGATTTAGATTCTGTGGAACGATACTCAGTCACAAATGTGACAGATATGCCGTGCATCTCATTACAAGTTGTTAGAAAATGACTGTTTTTGCATGATCATTCCCAAGTTTTTGGACTGAATCTTTTGTTTTTTTGACTCTGAAGTTGCACTGAGGGCTGTGAATATACCTCATTGCCAGTGTTGTGACACTTAAAAGGAGTATGTCTCATTGGTTCGCAATACAGTCTTCTGCCCTCCTGGGGGTAGGTGTGAATGGCTCTTAGGAAGGAAATAAAACAAAGGGCGTGCCCCGTGGGGAGAGGTGTGACTTTTTCCTGGCAGGAAGGTCAAACAAGGTGTGAGCCGAAAAGGTGAACTTCAAAGGAGAATCTGCCTTTGAAGTGAAAATGTTGGACCCACACGAGGGGCTGCTATTTTGTTCTTGCAGGTAGGTTGCATATAGGAGAGGCAGGGAGCTACCTGGGTGTGTAGCCCCAGGTAGCCACACCTATGGGGTGGGCTAGGGAGCCCCAAACACCTAGATAGGTGTTCTTCCATGTTGGGAGCAGACAGAATAGTGCGTTCTGGCATAGCTAGATGTCACACTTCTCAGGAAGTCGTCACTAGGCAGTAGGGGACTTGGGCCGTATTGTGGAATGCAGCGCATTTTCTTTGTTTGCTCCGGGCTCACCTTTCAAAAGGTGCACTCGGCGCTAACAAGGAGAGTGCTCTGTATTACATTGAATGTGCTGCCCCCAGGACAGCCGCAAACTTGTGCTGCCCTGGGGACAGTGCATTCAATTGAAATACGGAGCGGCTGCTTCAAAGCCGCCCTGTGTTTCACTATGCAGGCGGCAGCAGGCCTGCAATTTTAAGGGGGGATTAGAGGTCCCCTTGCAGGCGGATGCATTGAGTGACTGCACCCACCTGCAAGGGGATGCCTGGGGGTCCATAGGACCCCTTTTCCCCTTTCAAGAGGGCTGCTATCAGGGGGTGCACTGTCGGCATGCCTCATGACAGCTTCTTTGCCTCCACCTCTGCACCTGCATCTATAATGCGGCACAGGACAGAGGCAAAGGGATTCCCTCATTTTCATGGGGCCACGCTCCTATTGAAATGAGGGAACACCCTCTGGTGATAGTGGTGATGCTATATGTGCATCAGCTCTATCTGTATTACAAAAAGGGTCTGTGGCCCTTTCTGTAATATCAAACTGCCGTGGGGGCGCGCAAAGATGGCGCACATGCTCGTCGCACCCCCGGTACACTTTCTATAATACGGCCCCTGGTAGGCTATTCCCTAGCAGTCGCAACATCCTCCGAGGGTACTAACTAGGCATAAAAGTGGAACCCCTCACACCTAGACCTCAGATCACATCTGTACCAAAAAATGGATTGAAGAATGACTGCCCTGCTGTTCCCTGGACCCAGCAAACAGAGGCTGCACCAAGACTGGACTGCACCTGGTGTTCCTTGGGCTAGCAAAGGGAGGACTGTACCTGTGGTGCCCCACTGGAGGAAAAGTCTTCCCTGAGCCTCAGACAGAAGAGGTGACTTCAAGAGTCAGTTTGCTGACTTCCTGTTACAGACAAGAGGCAAGAATAGCTAAAGTAACCTGCCCTGGCGATTTGGTAGCCAAGAACGCCTGACTGCCGCTAACCACCGAAGTGGTATGTTATATTACCTAATTTTCTAAAGCGCATGTACACTGAAGATGCTTCATGGCGCTTAGGTAACTGGAATGTAGCACGCAACTGATCGATACTTATAAGCAAGCCTGAAAAGCCAGGTCTTTAGGAGTTTCCTAAACAAAGGAGTAACACAGGTTAAAGGGTGTTCCATATGTGGTGGGTAAGACCTGAGATTCTGGAACCAAAGAGTGTCTTTTTTTAAGGTAGGAGTGATAAAAAAAATTGAGTACATAGACCTCAGATTGCGAATGGGGTGTATTTTTGTTTGCGTGCAGAGATAAAGGCTGGACTGCCAGTCTGCAATGATTTTTTTTAAAAAGGCAACCAGCCTTAAAGATGGAGCACTGTTCTACAGGCAGCCAGTGCAGTTTTCTCAGGAGGGAGGTAATGTAACAGTTCTGAGGTTGTTAGTACAATAACCTCGCTGTCGGATTTTGGACCAGTTGGAGTCTGCGCTTCAGACACTTAGGGAGGCCCAAGTAGAGAGAGTTAGCATACTCTCACCTTGAGATGACCAATGCAATTATAGCCTGAGTGAGAGCCTTGAAGGAAAGGAGTTTGCTGATCTTACTGATTTTCCTGGTACAAAACAGGAAGAGATTACAACCCCCAAGTTGAGGTTTCATAGACAGGGTAGCATCGATCAGTACTCCGAGGCTCATGACTGATTTCTTGGGCAAAGGAGGAGAGCACATATTGGCAGGCCAAAATGTGGACCTCCATGGGTCATGTTTGTTTCTGGTAATGACAATATCCATTTTGTTGGAGTTCAGTTTAAGTTGATTGTCATTCATCCAGTCCTGAATAAACAGCATTGTGTTCCGGAAAGAGGTTTCGCATTCCGGGAATTTGTCCTGGAGAGAGACCTAGCTCTTCGCCCCTGCAGCTCCGCTGTTGTGTCGCTGCCGCTGTCCCTTTCACCACTCTGCAAGGTAGGTGTTCGAGGCCCTCCTCCACCCGCAGGCTCCTGCCTGTGCCTCATCTCTGGTGGTCCAGTGGGAGAGCCTTGCTCTTCTACTGGTCCGCTGTTGTCCATCTTTGTGTTGTGCCTGTTTTCTGTCTTTGTCTGTCTTTTTGTCTTTTTTTGTGCTTTTAATTTTGCTTTTAATTTTATTCTGCCCTCTTTCTTTATTTCCTGTCTCTCTTCCTGTTTGTATCCCCTGTGCCTGTTTTCACCGCCCTTTTCCCGACGCTGCTGCCTCTGCAGCCCCTCCCCCTTGCCGGTTCCCATCTCCTATTTAATGGTTGCCGCTGTGCGGCCGTGCCGAAGGCATGTCAAAGGCAAGCCCGTCTGTGCCCGTCCACGACCCGACCGCGACCAGCGCCAGGGACCTTGGTTCTCTGACCACCCACCGCTACGACTCAGCTGACCTCCTCGCACTCAACCCCGGAAGGAACAACAACTTCCAGCTGTCTACACCGAACACCAATCACAGCCAGTTCTCCTGCCGACACTGCCGACAATCCTTCACCACCCTCGGCACCCCCACGGCCACCGCCCCCACGCCGGACGCCACAACCCCTAAGCCCTGAGGTGCATCCTCCTCAACATGCGCTCCCTGCACAGACATGCTGTGGAGATCTGGGACCTCCTTGACACCCTCTCACCAGACATCGCCTTCCTCACGGAAACCTGGACCAACCCCACCTCTGCCCCCGACATCGTCACCGCCATCCCCGATAGATACAAGATACAGAGGAAGGACCACCCCAACTGCCCAGCAGGAGGACTCGCCATCGCACACAAGAGCTCCTTCTGACTCACGACCCCCAGCATGAGCGACTCACCACCCATCACCGAACACCTCAATTTTTCAGATCCAGACCAACCCCAGAACGACCCTAAGCGGCACCCTCACCTACAGACCCCCGGACCTCGAACCACGTTCACCACCACCATCGCCGACCTCATGAAGCCCCACGCCATCGCCTCCATGGACTATATACTCATCGGGGACCTCAACTTCCACCGCGACAACCTCAGCAACCCCAACTCCGCCACCCTCCTGGACAACCTCGCTAACCTCGGACTGAAATAACTCGTCACCACCCCCACCCACAAGGCAGGACACACCCTTGACCCCATCTTCGCAGGAGGTAACAACATCCACTTCAGCCACACCATGCAACCCTACTGGATGGACCACTACTGTATACACTTCCACATCAACAAACCCACGCCCCCAAACCTGCACCCCGGCCTCCGCGAAGGAACTGGAGCAAGGTCACCGATGAGCACCTCAACTCCACCCTCAACAGCGATCCCCCCCACCTCCACCGACGCCAACTCCGCAGCCATAGAACTTCACAGATGGATCGCCAACTGCACAGACAAGTTCGCCCCCCTCCGCAACCCTGACAGACAGCGCCCCAGGAAGGCCACCTGGTTCACCGCCGACCTCCATGAATCCAGACGCTCCTGAAGACGTCTCGAGAAGAACTGGAGAAACAGCAAAACTTTGGAAGATCGTACCACTTACAAGAACGCCATGACAGAATACCACCAACTCATCAGATCCACCAAAAGGACCTTCATCCGAAACAAAATCCACGCCAACGCCAGCAACTTCAGGGAACTCTTCAGCATCATTCAGGAATTCACCAAGCCCTGAAGGAAATGACCCGATTCGGGTCACCCGGGTCACACAAGACCACCTCTCAGCCTTCCATACCAAATGAAGAGTCAGTCAGACAGTAGAGAATACAAACCAATATCTGTTTATTCAGAGTACGCTCAGAGCGGAGCCCTGTCTGCCCAGTCGCTAAGGAGTGCTGCAGAGGGACTGACATCAGCAAGTATAACAATACATTAAATACACTTCGAAACCAATGAAAGCACGCCCACCATGGAATTTTCCAGAAAGATGCAGCTGGACAGTAAATTACAAAGGAGTAAGTTTCAATTCTGAGGCTGGGCACACATTATCTACTATTCAAGGTCACTCTGCCTGTGCCCGCCACTAGACAAGTGGGAGAAGGCGTACATCTAAAAGGAAAGGTATGCGCTAATAAGAACAGTGCATTCATTAGTGTGGCAGTACTCAGCTCCAAAGAAACATAACCTAAAGAAGGCCGTTTCTCGGAAATAGTAAAGAATTAGTTTCGATCACGATACAAAATGGTGCCTATACACAAAATGGCACCCCGAATGCTAACTTACATAAAACGATGCGAAAACATAATTTTTATTCCAACAGACCCTCCTTTTAGCATGAGTTAAGTAATTTTGTGGAATAATGAGAAGGACATATAATTCAACAAATCATGAATACCTTCTTAGGAGCAGTCCATATTCTCAGCTTCAGGAAGGGAAATGGTAAGGAGGGAAGAAGTCTCGAAAATACCCTCATCTATTTGCATGATGTCTTCGACTTCTTTCTGAAGCATGATTGTTGCATTAGTATCATGAATTGATATTCTCTTAGGAGTGAGGAGGGTGGTGCAATAAGAGCAACATAAGGGAAGACACTGGACTAAAACACAGCAAGAAACCAAGATCACAATGAAATAGATCACCTTTTCAAAGATCCAACCCCATCCACCAAACAATGACCAACTCCAATTCCCACTCTCCATTCCTTTCACATTTCCTAGAATGTCTAAAATGTGTTGTGTGATATTTTTTCCATATTAGTTATCCCGACTACACACTGGTCTCCTACTACTGAGCACAAACCACCGCTCTTAGCTAGAATGAAATCAACGGCATATCTAGTCTGCTCGGAGTATATTCGCATACTTTCTAATTGGGTGGTAATGTCACGCAAAGCTGCTACTGTGGAGTATCTGTAGTTTACATCCAAAATATTCTCTAGCTCTTTCACCTCTGGCCATAGCAGTACCACCAAAGGTAATAATGGAGGAGAGAATATACCCAAAGGTGATACTATTACTATAATTATTGACTTCCAAATCTGTCACTCAATCACAGAACTCTACAGTCAACGTTCTTTTTACCCACCGTATATTTGGCTTACTGTACTTACAAGGCACACCTAAAGGGCGCACCATCCCTAGAGCAACATCATCTGTACCATTATGAACATTTGAATAAGTACCATTAGACAAAAAATAAACTCCTGGGTGCGAATAAAGTGGACCTTGATAATCTACAGGAGCATATCTGGTGTTCATTCCAAAAGTACTCGGATCCTTCTTTTTCACTAGAGACATCGTATTTTTGAACAATATTATTCCAGAACAATTGACATACAAGAATGCATCAGTACTGTTTACTATCGGACAACATGCAGGATAATATCCAGCTTTTCGGGTAACCGTTAAATCTTGGTAATGCCAGCCCACTAAGGTAATGTTCTGCTCTCTCATATACAGATTAACACAATATGTATTATTGTCACAACCCAGATATCCCTTTCCTCGTGGCTTCCTGTAATATAGACAAGGACCAGGATACCCCATTCCAAACTCACCCCTTACCTCTACGAATTGGGCTAGGCTGGTAAATGTATAATTAACTAGTGACAATGGGTAAGCAGTCCATAAACTTGTAACAGATTCGGTGGGATAACAAGCTGTACCTTCTCCAAAAAATCTCTTATGTGTGTCTAGAAAGACATTACTCGGGGCTGTCCTTTAGGTGCGTATTTTAGAAACAACCTTATGTTTAGTACATGACGGTGCATCCTGATCACATTCCAATACCCACGACACCCCACCCAGAATCAATAGCAGTAATATCGAAAGAACAATACGCAATATTTTTCTTTTTGTAGACCAGAATATACGTATAGGAACAGGGGGAATCACTGGCTGCTCTTCATCCGCAACCATCCTGTCAAAGGGCTGCATAGTAAACAATAAAGCAAAGGGGCCAAAATTCCAGCAAGAAAATGATACAAGTTCCAAGTGTCCGTCATAGCCAAACTGGTACAGGCTCCTATTATTCATCAAAACGCTGGCGTTCTTGAGAACCGGCGGTGCAGCTTGCTCTGTCCTAAGCTCGGGTTCCCACGTCGACCAGGATAAGGTACCCCCAGGGGGATACTTTTGATCTATCCTGTCGAATGTTTAAACAGTGCACAAATCTCTCCTCGCCTTAAACTAGCTCCGTTGGTACTATAGCAAAGTACACCCTAACTTACACAGTCTATCCCTAACTAATCTGACTTCTCCTTTGGTGCACTATTCCTCAGCCGAGGGCGCAAATTATACCTAGTAACTCCAGGCACAGAGGGATCAGTGAAAAGGGGCTCCTGGATAGCCCATATTTCCGGAGGTACTGCTGCATTCAGCACTTCATCATTTTCCTCATCCGTTTTGGTCCAGGTCAGCCTGGGGCCACTGAAGGGGACAAACTGAGGCACCGTCTTGCACTCAGAATCCCCTTCTCCATCCGTCACCCACTGGTCATAGGGCAAGGATAGAGGTATCCTGCGACAATGAGTTGCGTGGACCCAGTTCTTTCGACCATCAATCTTGACTGCAGTACGTGTAGCCAGGAGGACCTGCTTCGGCCCCTTCCACCGCGGCTCCAAACTCTTCTTTCTCTGAAAGTTACGAACAAGTACAAAGTCACCAGGCTGAATATCGAGTCCGGGCCCTTCTGGCGTAGCTGGCTGGGCTTCCCGGACCTGTTGGTGAATAGAACACACATTTTCAGTTAACTGACAAAGGCAATCGATCAACAATGGATACTCAATATCAGTAAACTGCCGAGGACGCGGGACACCCCAGACATTTGCTGGGCGTCCAAACACGACCTCTTACAGTGACAATCCTGTCCTAGAATGTGCTGTTGTTCTTGTCGACAAAAGAGCAAATGGTAAAGCATCTGGCCACTGTAACCCTGTTGTCTCCTGAATCTTTGCCAATTTCAGTTTGAGAGAACAATTGTACTTCTCAACCAAACCTGCTGACTGTGGGGGGTTAGCGGCATGAAACTTCTGCTTTATGTGCAAACCATCACAAATTAACTGAATGACCTTGGCATTAAAATGACTTCCGTTATCACTCCAAATCAAACGGGGCAAGCCGAAACGAGGAAAGAACTCCTTCAGGAGTACCTTTGCAGTCGTAACGGCTGTATTGTCTTTAGTGGGATAAGCCTCAACCCATTTACTAAAAGCACAGACAACCACCAAAACATACTTCAAATTATTGCACCGATCCATTTCTATGAAATCCATCTGAAGGACTTCAAAAGGGAAAGTGGGTGGTGCAAAGTTACCGGGAGGGGTAGGGGTACCTTTTCCAGGATTGTGCATCATGCACACCATACAATATTTCACTAAATGGGCTGCTGTCTTATAAATATTATCATTCTGCCATACAGGGTCTAACAAATTTCAAATACCCTTAGCACTAATATGGGCTGGGCCATGGGCCATCGTGATTACAGGGAGAACATATGCATCTGGCAACATCCATCTCTGCTTCCCTGACTTGTCAATCCAACATCCCTCATCGTTTAATTGTGCTGTACTTTCTTGCCACAATGCTAATTCTTCTATTGTGGCCTCACTTTGTATCTCTTTCACATTCTCAGGTATATCCTCAAACATGGTAACATCAGGCACCCATTTAGCGGGACCTGCTACAATCATTCTTTTCATTTTTGTCTGGGCTGTTTCTTTAACTGTCTGATCTGCAAACGCATTTCCCCTACCCACATCATCTGTAACTTTCCGGTGAGCGCTACACTTTACTATGGCCACATTCTTAGGGAGTGTCAAAGCAGACAAAAGCCTTAATATAAGGTGCCCATGTTGAACCTTGGCGCCATGTGAAGTAAGGAACTTTCTCTCAGCCCAGAGTCGCCCAAAATTATGGGCAACTCCGAAGGGGTACTGGCTGTCAGTATAGATATTGACAACCAGTCCCTCACTCAATTCGCAAACTCTTAACAAGGCAACAAGCTCCGCAGCGTGGGCCGAATGATAGGGAACTCGTGATGTCTGAACCACTGTACGCAGCGTGGTGATAGCATACGCAGCAGTTGTAGTGCCATCTGATAATTTGAAACAAGAGCCATTGACATATAGTTCCCCTTGTGGGTCAGATAAGGGAACATCAGTCAGGTCTACCCATCCCTTCGTCTCTTCTTCCGTCCGGAAGATACAGTCATGTTTATCAATCTCATCATTCTCAGAAGGGAGGGGCAGTAACGTGGCTGGATTCAGAGTAGCACATCTTTTAATCGTGATGTGTTTGGCAAACAAGCTTAATTCATAGCCAGTCAGATGTGCACTGGTGAGGTGCTGTGTCTTAGTTTTATTCAAAAGCGTGTCCACAGCATGGGGTACCATGACCGTGAGAACAGTATCAAGTACGAGTCCCGCCGATTGTCTAATCGAAACGTCCACAGCCGCGACCACTCTTAGACAGCTCGGGAGGGCTCTTACGACAGGGTCAAGAACAGCAGAGAAATAAGCACAGGGCCGTTGCTTATCTCCAAATTTTTGTGTTAAAACAGAAAGCGCGCAACCAGCCATCTCATGGATGAACAATACAAACGACTTGTTATAATCGGGGGTGCCAAGTACTGGAGCTGAACAAAGTGCAGTTTTTAATTGCTCAAAAGACTGCTGACATTCAGGCGGCCAAGGCAGGTGCTCATGCACGTCTTTAATGGTTAGTGCAAGCAAGGGTTTGATTAGTAGCGAGTAGTAAGGTATCCACTGGCGACAATAGGAAGTGATACCTATAAAAGCGCTCACATCTTTCTGGGTTTGTGGAACAGGCATTTTAACAATGGTACTGATGCACTCAGGAGTCAATCTCCTACCCTCCTTCGACAGTAGGTGACCTAAATAGGTGACCTCCTGTCGACAATATTGAAATTTAGAAAGAGACACCTTATGTCCGTGTCGGGCAAAAGGCAACAACAATTTAACTGTACTGTCTTTGCAACCTTGTTCTGTGTCAGAAGTGATGAGTAAGTCATCAACATACTGCACCAATACATTTCCTGAGGGAAGCGATAGGGAATCCAACTGACTCTTTAAAGCTTGACTATAAATATTTGGGCGTTCAGTATAGCCTTGAGGCGCTCAACAGAACCTAAAGCTCCTGCCAGCTAGTGTAAACCCGAACAAGTACCTGCTATCCGGATGAATAGGAATACTAAAGAAAGCATTTTTCTGGTCAATCACAGAGAGGAATTTAGCAGTAGAAGGAATCATTGTCAAAAGAGTAGTAATGTCAGGGATCACTGGAAACTAGGGAACCGCTATTTTATTAACCTCGCGCAAATCAATCACAAAACAATAGACATCTCCTTGATCATCACCTGAAGGCGTCCGTTTAAGAATGGGGAGAATAGTTCTATTACAAATATTGGCTGTCGTCTCCTCAACCACTTCTTTCTTGATCAAATCCTGAATAATTTGCAATAAAGCTCGTTCTCCTGCCTGTGGTATTTTATACTGAGGGATACGAGGCAAAATAGCACCATCCTTAATCTGTATCGAAACTGGTGGGATCTCCAGCAGCCCCACATTGGTATCACCTGTCGCCCACAAAGTAGATGGAACATCTGCATATTCAACAGGAAGAGGCGCATCTTTGGACAAACCCTGTTTAGCACGTGCTACATTGGGGCCCATTGTCATATAGACACCTGCCAGGGAGCAATAAATGGTAGCATGCAATTTCTTCAACAAATCCAAATCCATCAAATTTTCACCACAATTAGATGTCAGCAAGAATGGCGTATCCACACTGAAAGGACCCATAGTCAACACAAGAGGTTTTGAAATGGGGCTTACAACCGGTACACCAGAAAAACCAACTGACACATTATTATGGCCAGACAGAGCCGCCCCAGTGACCATATTTCAAGAAACAGAACTTTTTGTCGCACCCGTGCCCACCAAAAATTCCTTAGTTGAACCTTGCAGTTCTGCTGTTACATAAGGACCGCGCTGGTCTACAGGTATCAGAACTGGCCCCTCCCTCTGTCCCTGGCTGTCCTAACTGTAAGACATTCCTGTCACTTCCTCCATGTCATAATCATCATGGTAATACTGTCCATCACGAGGGTCATCAAAGTAATTATTACTATAACAAACCTGTGAGGCTACAGCATTCTGAGCCCCATCTGCCCCACAACCCCGTCCACAAGAACCTCGCCCTCTCGGGACCGCTACCTTCTGCAAAAGCACAGGACACTCGCTACACCAATGTCCCTCCTCTTTACAATAAGCTCACTGATTCGGACCCAAAGGCGTAGTTGTTGGCTGCCTACTGGTGCGTGGAAGCTGTCGGGCAGGACCACCAAGTCCTCTCCCATTCCCTCTAAAAGCCTGCAGTAACAACAACTTCGTCTTTAAATCCTTATGTCTCTTCTCTGTCCTCTCCTTCTCCTCATTGTCCCTATGCTCATAATATTGTGCCATATTCAAAATAACAGAGGGGGAAGAGGTGGCCAAGTACTCTCAGAAGCCTGCAATCGAGTCGCAATTTCGGGAAGCAAGTTAGAAACAAATCTATTGACAAACAACCGAATACCTTCCTCAACGGACAAATCCTGTCTACTGTAATCCAAAATTGTACCTTCAAATTGGGTAAAGAAATCAGACACACTCTTATCTTTCTTCTGGCGACAGGCTGACAATTTATCCCAGTCTACCTTTCTCGGCAGAATAAGAGAATGCATGTACGCAATAATGCGGCCTGGCAACGCTAAAATTTCTGCTCAAGGCTCATCACCGGGCTTTCTCTCCTGGTCCCATGCCTTAATTTGATTCCCAAGTGCCACCCAACTCCAGAACATGATCTTGAGTATGGACCTGCCTCCAAATATCAACCGGAACAAGAAGACCAAAGAACATTTCAATATCAGCAAGAGTCATCACCATTGAGAAAGCAGCTTCAGTCAGTTCTTTATAATAAGCAGTAAGAGTTTTCCTAGGATCTGGTAAATTAGTCTTAAGGGATAAAACCTCACTTCTTTTCCACAGAGTATAAACCGATTGTTCTTGAAACCGAGCCACCACCGCCGCTTGAGTAACATTTCCTCGCTCATCCGTTACCTCTGGTATCTCAGGGTGATATATAAGATGAACCTCTCTCATCGGAAACTGAGACACTGACCTGGGACTTTTCTCATGCAGTCTTCCCCTTTAAGCTATTTTTGTCATAACATTGGCAAAGACTTACTCCGGCCTCAGCTCGCTAATATACACTTGATCTCTCATGTCATATAAAACTTGAGCTGCCTCCGCTTCAAAGTGCTGTTGCCAAAGACCATTCAGAGTAGCCGACATGTGTTTGAGGGCATGCTGCTCTATAAAGGGCTAAAAATCTTTCATAGTCGCACAGACATCCTCTACACTATAAATAGGGTTACGGCCCACTGTGCAGCCTGATTAGCTATTACCTTTTTCTCTTCATCCCCACATCAGATGGCACTAACGGTCCCATCCGCTCCTTAAATTTTGTCCAATCCCTGTCCTCAAATCCATGCACCGGTGTCCCACTACTTACTAATGTCGGAGGATGACAAACCACAGTGGGAGAAGCAACAGAAGCAACAGGCACTATTGTTGCTGGGGGCTGCGTCGTGGGGGAAAGAGCTGGCGAAAGGGTAGCTGAGACAATAGGTACGGCGGGAGTACTAACAGTCACAGTTGCCACAGACGGCAAAGAAACAGAAGGAAGGGGAGGAGGAGGAGCCGAAGCCATAGCTGTCGAAACAACAGCAATAGATGTGGAGACAGAGGCAGCAACGGTAACAGGAGGCTGTGAGGGCACCCAAACAATGGGATATATTCTTTGCAGGGCATATGGCAGTTGGGGTTGGTTATCTAATAATTCTTCCACAAAAGCGGCATTTTCTTCCTGAGCCACATACCATTTATCAATATGTAATCGAAACCTCCTGTCTTCACATTCATCACCCTTTTCCTGTTTCTCCCTATCATATGCTACAGCCTTCTGAGTCAATGTCTGCATTTTTTCTGGGCCTCTTTTTCTGCCTTCAATCGCCGCTGTCTAGCTACTTTCTGCCATGTTCTGAGGGAATCAAACATCGACTGCCTACTTCGTTTCTTAAACAACTGTTCTTGTAAATTCGCAATCTTTTGTTCATCAAACATGCCCGTCAACGGCCACTGCAACTCGGCATTGTCCCTCGAATATTTGTGCCATAATGTACTAAATATAATAGGGCCAAGACCATGCTTCAAATACAAATCAAAATTGGGAGTGCCTTCTGGAGGCACTGGCTGAGCTTCTTCCAATCGAGCATCTGCAGAACAACAGCGACAGCACAAAAAAATCAATTTGCTAACACTAGGCATCTTCAAACATTCACTATTTTATGCCTAACAAAACAAATACAAATACTTCTAATCCAAAGACGGACCTTAGACCGCACCAAATACAAACCAAAAATGGTACTATATCCACAAAGAACCAAAACAAACTCACCTGATATATGCAGGTTAAACAAATGTATTCCCCACTGCCGACCCTTCAGACCAAGCAGTCAGATCCAAGGGTTTCGTCGTTTTGGACTCCAGTCGGGATGACCACTGGGTGAGGCACTGTCCGGCAGGACAGAAGGGGCAGCTGCGAGTATCAGGAACTCTTCGTGCAGGGATCCCTGATCCGTCCGTCTGACCCAAAGATGGCCTCGACCTCTCCCCCGTCCGCAGAAGGGGAAGGGCCACTCACCCGAAGGAGTCCCTGTTCGGGCGCCAACTGAAGGAAATGACCCGATTCGGATCACCCGGGTCACACAAGACCACCTCTCAGCCTTCCATACCAGATGAAGAGTCGGTCAGACAGTAGAGAATACAAACCAATATCTGTTTATTCAGAGTACGCTCAGAGCGGAGCCCTGTCTGCCCAGTCGCTAAGGAGTGCTGCAGAGGGACTGACATCAGCAAGTATAATGATACATTAAATACACTTCGAAACCAATGAAAGCACGCCCACCATGGAATTTTCCAGAAAGATGCAGCTGGACAGTAAATTACAAAGGAGTAAGTTTCGATTCTGAGGCCGGGCACACATTATCTACTATTCAAGGTCACTCTGCCTGTGCTCGCCACTAGACAAGTGGGAGAAGGAGTACATCTAAAAGGAAAGGTATGTGCTAATTAACCCTGGGCAAAGCACTACGCTACGCTCGCGTAGTTTGCGAAGTTTGCGCTACTTCGCACAACGCGAATTGCACGTAGCACAGTGCAAACACGCGTAGCGTAGTGCAGCTGTCATTTTTTGCTTGCTCGCGGTCCTCAACGTCAAGTTGGCGACCGCGAGCAAGCAAAATGACATCCTGGCGAGACTTTTTCTCGTTCGCGATCAGCAACATCAAGTTGCCGATCACGAGCGTGGAAAATAAACCTTCCGGCGAGATTCTCAACGCGGGAGGTCAGGTTTCTCATTGCGAGTGGTCGCGTATGCTCGCGACCGCTTGCGATGAGAAACTACCAGTCCGCGTTGAGAAAGCTGCCGCTCGAGTAAAAATCTACTCGAGCGGCAGTAAAAGACAGCTCGCACTGTGCAAGATGCCGTTTCAATGATTGCACAGTGCGGACAAGCATCCGGCACTGTGCAATCATTGCGAACAGTGCACTACGCAGTTCGCGTAGTGCTACGCGTAGCTCGCGTAGTGCGAACTGCACTTTGCGTAGCTTCGCGTAGCGCTACTTCGCGAACTACGCCCAGGCTTAGTGCTAATAAGAACAGTGCATTCATTAGTGTGGCAGAACTCAGCTCCGAAGAAACATAACCTATAGAAGACCATTTCTCGGAAATAGTAAAGAATTAGTTTTGATCACGATACAAAATGGCGCCTATACACAAAATGGCGCAGCGAATGCTAACTTACATAAAACCATGCGAAAACATAATTTTTATTCCAACAGCCCCCCCCAGCGAAGCCACAGACATCACACCCTCACAGGACCTCTGCAACAAACTTGGCTCCCACTTCCACCTGAAAATAAGATCCCTCTATGACAACTTCAATGAACCGGCTCCGGACACCAAACCCACTCCTCCCCCCAGCAACCACAACCACCCCATCATCCTCTCTTGGACCCCAGTCACCACCAAAGACACCGCATCGACCATGAAAGGCATCCACTCAGGAGCCCCAACGGACCCCTGCCCTCCGCACATCTTCCTCAGAGCCACTGCTTCCATTGCATCTGAACTACGATGCACCATCAACGCCACCTTCAAAGCCGGCACCTTCCACGATGACTGGAAACGCGCAGAAGTCAAGCCCCTTCTGAAGAAGCCCTCAGCAAATCCGACAGACCTGAGGAACTACCGACCCATCTCTCTCCTCCCTTTTGCGGCCAAAGTCACTGAGAAGATCGTCAACATCCAACTAACGCAATTCATCGAAGGAAACTCCATCCTCAACCCCTCCCAATCAGGATTCCACAGCAACCACAGCACCGAGACTGCCCTACTCGCCGCCACAGATGACATCCCCACCCTCCTCGGGCCAGGCCACACCGCGGCCCTGATCCTACTTGACCTCTCTGCAGCCTTCAAAACCGTCTCCCACCACACTCTCACCGCCAGACTCCATGATGCCGGCATTCAGGGAACCGCCCTCGACTGGATCTGCTCCTTCCTCACCGACAGAACCCAAAGAGTCAGACTTCCACCCTTCCTCTCCGAACCCACAGAGGTCAACTGCGGAGTACCAGGGATCGTCGCTCAGCCCCACGCTCTTCAACATCTACATGGCCCCCCTCGCCGCCATCGTCAGACAGCATGGATTCAGCATAGTATCCTACGCCGACGACACCCAGCTCATCCTCTCCCTCACTAAGGCCCCCCTCACCACCAGACTCAGCTTCCAGAAAGGAATGAAGGACGTTGCATCTTGGATGAGCAGCAGCTGCCTGAAGCTTAACTCGGAGAAGACAGAAGTCCTCGTACCTTCCCCCTCTGCATGGGACAACACCTGGTGGCCCACTGCCCTCGGCAACCCCCCCACCTCACGGACCATGCCCGGAACCTCGGCATCATACTTGACTCCTCCCTCACCATGACCTGACAGATCAACGCCGTCGCCTCCACCTGCTTCAACACCCTCCGCATCCTTCGCAAGACCTTCAAATGGATCCCCCCGAATCAAGAAAGACGGTCACTCACGCACTCATAACCAGCAGATTGGACTATGGAAACGCCCTCTTCACCGGAATCAACATATCTCTACTCTGCAAGCTCCAGACCATACAGAACACTGCAGCCAGACTTGTCCTCGCCATCCCCGACACGAACACATCACCCAACACCTGCGGGACTTCCACTAGCTCCCCGTCGAGAAGAGAGTAACCTTCAAGATACTCACCCAGGCCTACAAATGCCTCCACAACACCGGACCCCAATATCTCAATGAAAAAATCTCCTTCCATGTACCCAAGAGAAACCTCCGTTCAGCTGACCTGGCCGAAACCCCATGCATCCGCAGAGCCAGAACGGGTGGAAGAGCCTTCTCCTACCTCGCGGCAAAGACATGGAACGAGCTCCCAATCAACATCAGACGTGCCCCCACTCTGCACATCTTCAGGAAGACACTCAAGACCTGGCTCTTCCACTGACCGGAGCTGCACCACCCCAGCGCCTTGAGACCCTTACGGGTGAGTAGAGCGCTTCACAATTCCCTGATTGATTGATTGATTATAGTGAAGATCAGCTGTATATCATCTGCGTAATTGTAGACTTTGACCTTCATTTGGTTCAAGGTATGCACCAGTTGTTGAATGTATAGATTGAAGAGGTAGGGTGACAATGATGATCCCTGAGGAACATCACAAGTCAGCCTGACCTTGGGGGAGCAGAAATGAAGTAATCCAGTCCCGCGTAGTACCCCAGAAGCCTGCGGTCTCAACACCGTCCACCAGAATGTCATGGTCAATGGCGTCAAAAGCCGCCGAGAGGTCAAGAAGCACCAACCCCTGGGTGGCATTCCTGTCAGCTGCCTTGCAGAGGTCGTCTACCACTGAGAGAATGACGGTCTTGGTGGAGTGGGCTGGCTGGGAGCTCGCTTGGTGGGGATCAACAAAATTGGTTTCCTCCCCAAAAGAGCAAATGCAATTGGCTACATGAGCCTCAAGTACCTTTGCCAGGTAGGGAAGCAAAGATATAGGGCAGACGTTTTTTAAGACAGATGGATCATAGCCAACTTTTTTCAGTAAAGGGACCACAATCACTTCCTTAAAAGACCTGGGAACCCAGCCACAGCTTAGAGACTTGTTAAGGAGGGATAGAGCTGGATCTGCAAAGCGAGAGAAGACTGTTTGCAGGACCTCAGGGGGGCAGGAATCAGCTGGGGAGCCTGATTTCACTTTACTCAATAGGTCCATGAGACGTGCATTGCTGATGGCTGGCAGGTTAGACATTGTGGCTAAGTTGCAGTCTGTCATAGATGTAGCTAAATGAGGAGAACTGGAGAGGTTACTGGCTTTAATGTTAGAAATCCTGTCAATAAAAAAAAAAGCATTAAGGGCCTCACATAAGTTCTGAGTGGGAGTAATAGTAGGAGTCACTCTATCATGATTGGAGAATTCGGCAACAATTTTAAAGACTTCCTTCGACTTATTAGTCGATTTAGTAATTTTCTCAGAAAAAAAAGGCTGATTTGACTTGGATGATGAACCTTTTGTATTGTTTAATAAGTGACAGTTGCTTTTTTAACAGTGGAGTAGTCTTTCCACCACTTGCTTTCTGCACGGAGCAGTTCAAGTTTTGCTAACTTTAGGTCATCAGTGAACCATTTTGATGTGTTGTGATGCCTAGGTGGTCTAGTTCTCTGAAAAGGAGCGTGTAAGTCACTGGCTTCTGTCAACCAGTGCGATACCAATACTGTTAGGCATAGAATTAGCCAGGGAACTACAAAAGGAATCAATATTGACACGGGCCCAGTTTCTAGAGAAACTGCCTGCACGGGGTTGAGGCTTGGACAGGGTCACATCAGAGAGCAGGAACTTAATTAGAGAGTGGCCTGACCAAGCGCATGGAAGTACAACTATGGTAGAAACTGAGAGGCTTGTGGTTCAGACCTGATCCAAAATGTGGCCCTTGTTATGGGTGGGTAAGGACATATACTGGGTAAGATTTAAGCTGCAGAGCAGTTCAGTGAAGTCAAGGGATACTTGGCCTCCGGTGTCCACATTTGCCCAGTAGTTGAAATCGCCTATAATTAAGATATTTGCATACTCAAGATCTGTTCTGCTAGAGACTGAGGGAAATGAGGCAATATACTAGGATGCAGATTAGGGGGGAAGTTGAGGAGTCAAGTTTGATTATGAGGTTGTCTGTCAGCGGAATGTCTAATGATGCACGACTGGAGAACTTTAAGTTGTTCTTTATGATGGCCACTACTCCACCCCACGTTTTATTGGGGGATTGGAGGATGTAACAGCTTTCTGGGAGGGCAGCAAGGATACCAGGGGATGACTCAGCTGTTAAACAGGTCTCAGTTAGAAACAGTATGTCAGGGTTATCAGAGTCCAATAAATGGAAGTCTCTGAGTTGGTGTTTGGCCATGGACCTGGTATTCAAGTAGAAGATCTGAAGCTATTTGGAGGAAGGCAAGCTCTTGGGGAGTCCATGGAGAAAGGTGTAATTGGTTCTGTCAGTACACTGTTAGTGCTGGGTGTGTTTAGTAGCCCTAGGTTGGAGAGGAGTGACAAGGTGGGGGAGTCTGGCTGAGGGACTGTGGAGGGTAACAGTCTGAGTTATTTAGAGGTGTAAGTATAATGGTGGGCATAGTGGCTAGCCCCGTCCGGACACGGACAGGTGCAGACAGGCTTGCCTATGGCGCGCCAGCGGTGCATTTATGTTTCTCGTGGAATTAAGAGGGTGAGGAGCCAGTGGCGTAGCTGGGGGGGGCAGTCCATCCCGGGTGGTACTGTTTTTGGGGGCGGCGGGAGTCATGTCTGTCGACTACCACCATCCCCCATCCCCCCACTCCGAGAACAAGTTATCTGTCGGACGCCACCCCCCCTCCCTCCCTGAACAAGACATCCTACGGCCTACCACCCCCACCCAAGAACAAGACCCGACTCCCCCGCTCTTACCAGCACCCGGGCGAAAGATTTTGGGGCCGTCCCGGGTGGAGTACATCTAGCTACGCCACTGTGAGGAGGTCTGACATTCTCCTCCCCCCGCCTGATTGGTTACCCCCCAGCCAACCAGGATTGAGTATAGCACGTCCTCCCAAACAGTAAAAAGTGGTGAATTAAAAGTAATTAAGAAACGTTTCAAGTGCAAAATAGCAAAAGGTAGAAGCCTGGCTAGGCTAATGAGCAGCATACATCAAAGCGCAGGCACCGTTGCAGTTACCAGCACTACCGCGCTGCTCATGGCATTAGAGGGCGAGGAGCTCTGACAGACTTCTCCCCAAGCCTCCTGATTGTTTGCCAACCAGGATTGAGTATAGTGCATCCTCCCAAACAGTAAAAAGAGGAGAATTAAAAGTGCCTTTGACGATTTAGAGACTGAAGCTATGGCCAAGAGAAATTATCCATGTCACATAATATACAGTCAATCACATATATTGCAAAACATAATGGTTAATGTACATATGAATAGTTTGTCAAAATTTTCTGTAAGCCATGGGAGTGTGGGTTTTAGGAAGCACTTGATAAAAGGCTAGGTTGGAAGTGACGGCATCTGCCATTGGAAACCTCTTCCATCACTGCTGTCCTTCATCATGTAGATCCCCCTTTCCACTCTGACATTGGATAACTCTAAATAAGGTGGATGGATGCCCGCCATGCCAGCGTTACCAGAGATGTATCTTGAATTAATCATAGCATAACAGGCCCCACCTCAGAGCTTAAAAACAGATGTTGGTCAGACATGAACCACCCAATTACGCACCATCCTCACTGGAGCTAGGCAGTACCACAGTTTCCTAACCAGTCCTCTGGGTACCATAGGCTTACATCCTCTCCAACAATCAAAATGCATCAAGTCCCTTACGTCATCAATATAGTGTTGGAAACAGCCAGCCATGACACCCACAATACCTATTTTAAAATTTTAGGACCGTCACAGTTTCATCAGCGTTCATACATAACCACTAGGGCCGTACAAGCTTTGCTCGTATGTATGGAGACAGGACGGGTACATCAGTAGAGACCTCATTCATATCTCTAGCACCAAGATTGGGACCTTAGGTACTTTATGATTTGATCAACAATATTGATACCTTGCGGACAAACACCTGACATTTAAAAAAATTCTACAGATGTGGGTTGTAACTGTTGGACTTGGCCCTTTCTGCAGGGTCATCCCTAAACGTTTTTGCCTTCACCCTTCTGTTTTCTGAACTTGTTTGTGTTGACATTTAGGACTCTGCACATTTTACCACTGTTAACCAGTGCTAAAGTGCTTGTGCTCTATCCTTAAAACCTGGTAGAATTGGCTTATACCCAATTGGCATATTTAATTTACTTGCAAATCCCTAGAAAAAGTGGCACTAACTGTGCCCACGGCCTGGAAATTATATGCTGCTAGTGGGCCTACAGCAATGATTGTGCCACCCACTTAAGTAGCTCTTAAATCTGTCTCAGGCCTGCCACTGCAGTGTTTTAAACTGCCATGTCGACCTGGCAAAATAAACCTTTTGCCAGGCCTAAACTTTCCTTTTTAATACATATAATTCACCCCTAGGGTAGGCCTTTGAAAGCCCGGAGGGCCGGGTGTAGTGTATTGAAAACAAGGGACATGTACTTTAAGGTTTTACATGTACTGGTAGTAAAAAACTCTTACATTTGTGTTTCACTACTGAAAGGCCCACCTCTTCCATAGGATAACTTGGAGTTACCGCATTACATTTAATAAGCTATAACTTCCAAATGGGAACAGATAACCAGTTCATGTTTGGTGTTGGAATTGTAATGGAAAATCCTCTTATGATGACGTCAGATTTAAAATTACAATTTTAAAGATGCCACTTTTAGAAAGTTGGCTTTTTCCTGCCTTAGCCATCTATTGCCTGAAGCCTGTCTCTGGGTCACATGACTGGGTGTAGCTGACAGTTGGGCTTTGTGTATTTGTCTTAGACAGCCACACACAAGAGAGAGCTTAGGTATGCCTGGACGGGCCATCACTGGCAGGTTGGGAGGATGGACTTAGGCACAGCCCCACTTACACCTGAATAGCCATGTTCTGCCAAAACACAAAGGATTGCATATCCCCTGCAGTTAGTCTGGAGCCAGGGAAGGGGAGGAAGGAAACCGGTGCACTTCAAAGGGAAACCTCTAGAAGCTTCTCTTACTTCAAAGGAGGCATCAGGTAAAAATATTGGACCTCAGACACCAACTCTTCAATTGACTTCTGGACCTGTAGAGACTCTGTTAGGAAGAAAGACTGCTGTGCTGCTAAAAGGACTGCCACACTCCTGGGCTGCTGCCCTGCTGGGCTACTGCCTTGCTGGACTGCTGCCATGCTGGATTGCTGCCCTGCTGCACTGCTGTCTGAGTCAGAGGGATTGGACCTGGACCTGAACCCAGGACTCCCAGAGTGACTCGAAGAGTTAGTCTTCTGGCCTCCTGTTCAGAGCAAAGCGACATAACAGGCTCCCAATCACCTGAATCAAGACCAAGATCCAGCTGGAACAAGCCACTGACCCCTCAGTGGTACCTCTCAGGTCCTAGATACTTGGTGTGGCCTCAGTGGAGCTCAATTGAAGTTTTTGGGCTGTTTGTGACCGCAAACGGGACTGCTGTTGCCAAAACCTTGTCGCTCGCACTTCCCTCCAGCGCGAAGTTCCATCAACCTGCCCCTCCATGCTACAGCATCGACCACTCGTTGGGAGCACCATCGTGACGTTCCAACCCGACCGTCCGCAACTACAACAGGATTTTTGTGCTACAGTGATGACCATCCACGACACCCAGCCTGCTCTTCGCGCTACCATGAAGACCGTCTGTGACGCTTCCCTGCTCTTTGCGGCCCCTTAATCTTTAAAATTGCATATCTCTGGTTCTACTAATTGGATTTTTGTCATTTTGGTCTTGTATTATTTATTAAATTCTACTCAATCTTTCAAAATTGGGGTGGGATTTTTCTTGTGTTGTAGTTACACTTATTACTGTTTGAAGTACTGCATAAATACTTTGCACATTACCTCTAAGTTAAGCCTGACTGCTCTGTGCCAAGCTACCAGAGGGTTGAGCACAGGTTAATTTGGGATTTGCTTGTGACTTCATTCTGACATGGATTGTGGTTGATACTTGAGTAGGGAATCACCCCTCAGCCAGTAACCCAATTTCTCACAGTAACCTTCCCATTCTTTTACATTTATTGCTTTTACTTCCTCATTTTCTAGCAGAGATGGTGACCCAGGTCTTGATGAATGGGACTCTCACCTCATTTGAGAGTCTTATAGTGGCAGAAACAACTCGACCTCTGTTTGTGGGTTTAACTATTCCCCATCTTCCTTTTAAACCCATCAATGGGGGATACAGCAATGCAAATTAAAATAAAAACACCAGGAGATAGTTTTAGATTCCCTATTATCCCCTCTGCACATTCCCCCTCAACCCTGACAAGACTTTTAGTGGTATTACATTAAACCCCCAACACTAAAAAACAATTCCTGAGAACTCCCCAAAATTTCAATAAGTGGAGGCTCGCACTTTGATCATCTCAATCAGAGGAAGGAGGCGCACAAGCATGAAGAATGCTACCTATTAGGTGGGCGAGAGCCTTTGTCCTAGAACAGGGAAGCTTCCTGACCCACATTATCCTTTCTGTTTACCTATGTTCTTGTTAGGCACTCAGTTTCTGTATGTAGTGAATTATTAAAGTAGGACACTTACTGACTGTCTCATTAATTCTCCTGACCCCTATGTGTTAGATAAAGAGATTTAACATAGAGATTGAAGAGGATGGGGATAGTAACAAGCACACAAGTCACATGTGAGGTAAAGAAGAGCAGGGACAAAGGAGACCACCTCTACCTGAACATACATGAAGGGCTAAAACCAAGATAAGGCATTCAGGCAAGTGTAGATGAGCCATAAGAATGGGGTGGCCAAAGTTATCAAATACTACTGACAAATAGAGCAAAACATTGAATGATAAACTTGTTGTGAAGGACGACAGCTGCAGACCATTCAGTACAGAGAGAAACATGGACTGTCTTTTCATAAGGACTCAATCCAACATGATGGCTACCAGTATATACTAGGGGGCATATTTATGAGAGCTTTACATCATCTTTGCACCACGCAAAGTGGTACATGCGCGACGCAAGTTTCTGAGCCAGATTTATGAAGCCACGCAAAGTCTCGTTGCATGTTTATGAGTGGCCTCATAAATCTTGAGTAAGGCAACGCAGTGCAAAATGGTGCGCTGCCTTACTCTGCGCAAGGAAAGTGTTCCATGGGCGTTGTGGTAGGGGTTCCCATGCAGCCCCCATGGGTTTTGACGCATTCCCAGGTTTACAAGGACTTGTAAACCTGGGAATGCATCTAAATCTTACGCCTCCCCAGGGCAGGCGTAACGAGGAGAATAATATATTTATTTCTCCTTGTTTTTTCCTACTTCTATGTGTGCTGCATCCTGCTGCACACGTAGAATGATTGGAGACCTGGCAGTTATGACCGCCACTCTGCTTCCCCTATGTCTCCTTTCAGCGACACAAGCATTGTCTTGGTCTAGTTCACTTGCAAACCCGATGCAACTCCATACAGTCCCATCAGGTGCACTAAACGTGGCCCAGAAAGTGAGGTGTGGGATAGGAACAGGAGCATGTCATCAGCATAAATTGAGATTTGATCTTCCACTGCAATCCCCCAGTCAAACCGCTACATCTGACCCAAGTTGCCAGTGGCTCAATGGCCACAGCAAAAAGAATAGGGGTAGGGGGCATCCCTGTCTAGTGCCTCGACATATTGGGAACTGTGGGAGAGCACGCCATTTACTCGCACTTGGGACTGCGGGCAAACATAAATGATCTGAATGTACCTCCTGAATTTAGGGGCGAATCCTAATTTGATCAGTATTTCTTCCAGAAAATCCTAATCCAGGGAGCCAAACGCTTTCTCAAAATTGATGAGTAGCAATGCGGCTGATTCTTTAAGCTGACGTATGTGCACCAGAGCTACCTGTACTCTGCGGGTGCAATGTCATGTGCTACAGTGTGGCATAAAGCCACATTGGTCCGGGTGAACCAAACGGCTAATTATTTGGAGGAGAATTTTCACTAGGACCTTAGCATATAGCTTAATTTAGAGATGCATTAGTGTGGTGGTTGACCCGGCTTGAGAAGGACCACAATGGTGGCCAAGTCGAGATCCCTGGGGAAGTGGCCTCCCCAGATGGTCACATCATACATGGCTGACAGTGGGGGTAGGACAACCAGACAGAGCTTTTGCTAGAATTCAGCGGAGTATCCGTCCGGTCCCGGGGTCCTACTGGAGATCAGATCCTGAAGGGCCTCCTCTACTTTCCCCTGTGAGATCAGTTCCTCCAGTGGAGTAATATTAGCCCCTGCAGCCCCTGGGCTCCAGGGGCCCCCTCCAGCACTGTTCATGGGCTGCAGGCCCCTGGCCTTGGAAGCTCCTGACTGGGTCCAGGAGGGAGGGGGCCCTCTCCATGTACTTTGCAGGGGGCCCCCTCAAGTTTTGTTATGCCACTGAGTTCCTCTAGGTCTATGTGCTCTATGGGGGTCAGTGAGGGCAATGGGATAATATTGATAAGAGAGGAGGAGTGTTCCCGCCTGGACTAATCGCATGCCGCATAAAGGGATCAGTAGTAGTTCACGAAGAACTATGTGATCTCCACTGCTGTCGATACCCGAAGGCCCCCACTGGCCGTGACACTAGGAATCTGCCAGGAGGTTTCTTCTTTAGTCTCCAGCCAGTACAGAATCTTCCCAGATTTGTGTCTCCATAAATATACTCTTCTGGAGGATGGAATCCAGCATTGGCGTGCCTCCTCCAAACAGAGCTGGTGGAGGAAGGCCCTGTTAATTTCCAGTTGATGCCGCAATTGTTTATTGTGGGAGTTGTGGTCAGCTCGCTCTGAGTCCAATATTTAACCTCCAATGAACGGATCTGTGATGATTTCCTCTGCCTGCTTCCTTCAGATAGGACCCAGCAATGCCCGGCAGGGTCACATTTGTGACAGCCCGCACTGAGCCTGAGGACTGTATTTATGGATAGGTATGCCTTTTTGCGGATGTCCCATATTCACCCAATTCTAAATATGGCTCTTAGATTAAATCTTATGTTGGTTTACATACTCTTGTGCTCTAGCCAAATTCGTTTTTTTAGAGTTTTATACTATGTGATCTTGGTCCGAGAGCACTAGATTACTTTACATGAGCACAAGATTACATTGCACTTTTTTTCGTTCACTACTTTTTGCGGGGCAAGTGGAGATTAAGGGCCTGATTACGAGTAGACCACAGAACATGTGGTGGCAGTCCCTGTGCCGCCAGACTGGTGATCCACCCACCATTTTACGCACTGCCACAGGCCCCCCGCTACCGCCGGGGATCATGAATCCTGTGGCGGTGGCGCGGCGATGAGAGGCTCTTATATGCTGGCGGTGCTGCTGCAGTACTGCCAAGCATATTAGGAGTTTCCTCACCGCCACAGTTTTCATGGCAGTGAGGCCGTCATGACAACTATGGCAGTGAGGAAACAAAGAGGGCCCTACAGGGCCCCTGTTGGCTCAGGGCCATGGTGTGCCTGCAGGGGGGCACATGTTGTGCCCCCCTGTGTGTAGTCACCCCCTTTCTCGCACAGCATAGTCCAAGCCGTGAAGGAACAGGCTTTGGCGTTCCCATTGCGGTGCCTTTTTAATAGGCACTGCCGTTGGAACACCAAAGGATGGCCCGCCAGACCACGAGATTACTCGTAATCTGGCGGCCGGCTGGCAGTCGAGTTTGGCAGTCCTGGAGCGGGGTGCTGGCATCATGGCCTACTGAAGGACCACCAAATTCGTAATCAGGCCCTAAGTGATTTGCCCAGAATCACAGGCTGTTGAGCTGGGGCCAAGACCTAAACTTGCCTCTTCAATACCAAGGTCAGCCACTCTGGCCATTAGGCCACATCTCCTAGCTCATCTGCTTGGTTTCTAAATCTATACACAGGCATCTCACAGGAAATCATGAGATTTAAGGCAGTATAAACTTCATTCACCCCAATGAGTCTTATTCTACATTCCCAAAGCTTCATCTTCATTCTAAAGACCGAAGAAGTCATCGTTCTCTGGAGATAAAACATATTGTGTAGATGTCAAGTACTTTCCTCCTCAAAGCTCATGGGTGTGTTTCAATCTGACAATCTCTTTTAAAATGCTGTTCTCAAATAGATGATATAATTGCAAGCAATTTGATATCTCCCAATCTGGGTTTAATGTCAAGTTAGTTTTCTCCAGACCAATTTATTAACAAAGAAAGCAAATCTCGACAAAAATGCTTCCTTAGTCCAGATTCCCTATTCTGCCTGTGCCATACCTATAAAGTTGTATTAGTGATGCTTAGACATGTCCACTCATCAGTTGTGGCATCACATAAACTCTCTGTGTGGTGCTTATTTTGTGCAGGTGCTGGGGACCGCCACTCATTTTTGGGCAGGAGGACTTATTTTGCATCATCAGGCTTTAATCCAAAGTAAGAGAGAGCAAGGCAGAAAAGGGAGAAACAAAGATGAAGAAATAGCAAGGATAAAAATGAACATCTGGGTATTTAGATGGTCAACGAAAGAGGTTTAAAGTGCAATTAAGCCTGGGGAGCTCTGGTATTCCATGTTCATAAGAAAAATGTTTGGCCTCGGCCCATATATGTGTATATATATATATATATATATATATTTTTTTTTTTTACAAATTAAGGAGTTTCTCTATGGATCCTTCTTGGTGAGGTGAGCAACCATTAGAGTTTTTTCTATAGTTACTTTCTACACATCCACAGCCTATCAATGTTTCAAAACATAGTGGTCATTTTAGCAATTGGACACCAATCATCCGAGCATCGCATCTTCATAATGGTCGGTGTCATTCTATTGATTTTGGCCAAATATGTCTAATCAGTTGTCAGTTTTTCTAAAGCTTTCTTTGTGATCAGTTTAGCATGCAGTAAAACACACACAAGAGACAGAGAAGGGACAAGATTTGTTTTTACATTATGACCCAACCTTTGAGAGTGACGATAATTCTTTTCTGGGCGATTGTTTGAAGGTGAAAGTGGGATTACGCCGCCCCTCCCCATGCCCGCTGCGTCAAAGGTAATTCATTGTTTTTGTATATTTGAAGAGTGCATAGGTGGAGTGCTTCCTATGCAGAAATACTTGGGTGTTGTATTGTAATCATGCTGCAGAGAACCTGCATTAAACTAAATATAGTAACGTTCCAGAAAGGTGCATTTGATAGCATAGGAGCCAGAATGTTCATTTATTATTAGAAGTTAAATTGAAGGCCTGTGTCACAGCGTCATACACATCTCCATGATCTTTGAGGCCAAATCTTTTAGCTTTTTAATTCAGGTAAAAAAAATAGCTATCTTTGGAAGAACTAAGCCTGGTCTGAGTGATGGTTTCTTGTTGTAGCTACTCAGAGGAGAACTTGAAAAGTGGCAGAGAATAACTTCTTAAATGGAATATGTGAGAAGACAATGCTTAATCAAGTCTATGTTAGAAGACAAATGATGGGCAACTGACACTTACACACCAATAACCAAGAGACAAAATTGGATTACTCAGACCATTGCATCATAGGAAGTCCAACAAATCACCAACCAGATTTCCCACACAGGAAAAGACAGGAAGCAAAGAGACACCCAGATTTTGAATCCTGTATCAAGATACAACTTCAACTTATGATCAGCCCATATGAGAAGCGAAGTAGATTTGGGAAATTCAGAGTACCCTAATACATAGTTAAATACATTCAGATCAGAAAATGTGAAGAAAAACCAGACCCAAGTGTCAATGACAGTTTCAACTATAAAGAAACAGGGAATTTCTTAGACCTCAAATTCCTTGTTAGATCTTCAAGATGAAAGTTACCAAGATGCGTAAACACAGGGCTAGGACCATCCAGCTAAGATGTAAGGTGACTAAGCAGCAACTAGTCCACACCCCCTAATAAAACTTTGAAATGAGAAGCCCAGAGGAAGGTGATAATTGTCAGATTTTTAAGACCACAGAGACTATGGGACTAACAAGCTAACCACAGACTAACGGGCACCTCCACTCCAGGCTTTACTACGGAATGCAGGTGACAAAGGCAAATACAGGGCACATCACATGCTGAACGGTCTCTTGGCTCACTCATAGCAAGTCAACCTTATCCTAGCATTGTGTGGTGGCTGTCCTAAACCTATTTAACTTTTTATTTAAGAATTAATCATTTTAATAAATTACAAATAGCGATATTATCTAATGTTTCAAATTTAACTTCCAACTGATAAATCTAATGCACGAAAAATTGAAAAATCTGTAACTTCTGTGAAACAAGCATTCAGAACCTGGATCATGTCTTGTTTGTATGCCCAGCATTGGTTTAGAGTCGTCGTCGTTGACTGCGCCCGATGTTTTTACAAAACCGGATTAAAAATGTAACTTCTGCCCGTGATTTCCTCTTTTGCCCGAAGAACGAAGCAGTCTGTGTAAAACTATGACATTTTTTTAATGAGTTTATGAATATATTTTAACTTTTTACTTACCCTTTTAATCGGGTTCTCCTTTTAGTCACTTGGCTCTCTTGTTAATTTCGTTGTTAATTCCTGGGCCTTGGTGTCTTCTGAAGGATTTTTAATACTCCTTTTCCCCTTTTGGATTGTATTTTGCACATGTATTGGCTGCTATTCAACTGTTATTTGCACAATCGGGGGTATGTTGTACTCCCACACTCTTGCTGCTACTTTTTATCTTGACTGTCTAAAGCTGTTACTATACGTCGCTGTATAATGTTTTAGAAATTTGCATATGTAGTTGCTGCTATTTAATGCGCTTTTTGCACAAAATTAGAATACATTTAGGGGCATATGTATCAACAATTCATTTTGCGAATCCTTAATTTCGAATTTTTGCGAATCGCTATTAAAGACTCGCAAAATGAAATGTATGTAGGTTTCGCAATATTAATTGCGATTCCTACGTATTCCTTAATTGCGAATCACATATTGCGATTCGCAATTAAGGAATACCTTCCCATTCATTCCTATGGGCCTAGAGGCCCATAGGAATGAATGGGAAGACATTCGCAATCTGCGAGTACCCATTAGGTACTTGCAAATTGCGAATGCAATTTCAAGGGTGCAAGGGTGTCAAAAGGACACCCTGTTGCACCCCTGAAATGAGCATGTGTGCACATGTGGCGCACATACATGCCCTAAGACATGTATGTGCGCCACATGACACTTTGAAAAATGCAAAAAAGTGCATTTTTCAATGAAATCGCAAATTACCACCAACTTGAAGGTGGTGGTAATTTGCGATTTCCTAAGGCAAATTCGCACAACTTGGGTGCTTCAAGAATTGCATTTAAGGAATCGCAATTTGCGATTCCTTAAATGCATTCGCAGAATAGGGAATCGCATATTTTGCAATTCCTTATTGTGCGAGGGCCTTTTGGGATCATACATCCCAAAAGGCTATTTCCCGTTCGCAAACGGGCTGATTCTGAGAATCGGCCCGTTTGCGAACGGGAAATAGGCTTCATACATATGCCCCTTAGTTTTTAGGTTCTATGGTTAAAGGAAAATGTATTGTTATGTATGTTATGTATGTATTGTTGTGCTATGTAAGGGAAAATCTAAGGCCAGCTATGAAGGGTTTCGATATTTATTAATGGACTGAGAAATGAATTGTCCTTATGTTTTATTATATTTTACTATGTAATAATCGTATGTATATTTTATGTGGACCTCATTGGAGATCCAAATCTTTAATAAATATTGAATTGAATTGAATTGATAAATCTAACAGTGCATAATTTTTGGTGTGATGATTTATAATTTTTTAACACTCTTAACTTTTGTTATAACTTCAGACAGACAACGACCTCTGTAGCATGGGCAATATAATGTACATATATAGCAACATTGTGGTACATTTTTCAGAGATCTGGCTTCAAACCCTCACAGAGGTTATGGATGAGTTTTATCTCATACATTCACTATAGGTCTCTCCATCTCCTCCTACGTAGATTACGAGAAAGGTGTTTGTTGTGGTGTCTCGGTTCTTTGACTCATAAATCTAAGCTAGGCCCGGTTCTTTGACTCGCAGGTCTAAGCCAGGACCCCTTGTTCAGCTCTGGCTGGGATGCCCCTATGAATGTGCTGCCCGGCTGCAGCATGGCTATCGTATCTGCCAAAGCAGTCGTCATTGGCAGGCCTGGCAACCATAACAAAAGGGCAGGATTACCTCTATGCCAAGGAGACAAGCCTTGTCTTCAAGTCTTCTCAAAAGCATTTGTTCTTAATAAAACACATAAGATAATGAAGGGTTTTTGGAACTGCAATCTAATTTACAAGGGTGGATATTGTGCATAGAGCAGACGCAGTGCCCTCTAAGTTGATGGTCTGAGCATTCCCACAAAGTTGACGCTCTGACTATCTGCACCTTCAGAGCTTTACAGTTATCGGACATTTGCAGTACTTCTCTCATGAGGTCTCAGTCAACTTCCCCAAATGGCAAACCAACAAAGAAGTCACAGCGCTTAATTTGTGCCAGTGCTTCCAGATGTTTGGTACCAGCACTTGTTTTTGGGATTTATTTTTTTCATCATTAGACTTCGACATGGAGCAAGAGAGTTAAAGACAGCAAAGGGAGAAAGAAGTTGGAAGAGAAAGAAAAAAAGACAATGACAAAGGGAAACAAGAATAAAACTAGAACCTGTAAGAGGGAAATAAAGAGAAAAAAAAGCATAGAGGGTGGAAGAAAGAGGCGTAAGGAGGGTAGTGGGTGGAAGAAAGAGGCCTAAGGTGGAGATAAGACCATACAGCCATGGCATTCAGCAACATTGGCATTCAACAATTCTCCTTAGAAACACATTGGACCCCTCGGCTTGCCTGTTTATTTAATTATATATTTATTTATTACAAAGTAAGTCCTGGAGAAGTCCCAAAAATGACCCCACAAGTCCACAACTTGTCCTAGAGTAGTCACCCTCCTTCAGCCCTACTACTAGTTACACCGAGCGCTGAGCATCCGACCCTCCCCCACCTCACCCAACCCCATCCTGCCCTCAGGTCGTGCACACGGCTGGCGTCCCCCCAGCCCAGACGTGTCACAGAGCCCACCAGGTACCGGCCCTCGCGCCCGGTGACTTGACTTGACACGTCCCGCCCCACCGCGAGGTGTCAGCAGTAAAAAATAATAATCTCCCCTTCCCAGTAGTTATTTTTGACAAGCTCCGGGGGGAAAAGAGCTGACGTCCTTTTGATACCCACTATTGACGGAGACTTCCCTTTATTGTGTCTAATTGCAAAGCGCTGAAGTCGTCCGATATGAATATTCAGCGCCTGCCGTTTGGTGAGGTTCCAGGCGCGCGCGCGGCCTGTGATTTCCAGGCTGACTTCGCAGCATGGCGCCCTGTCAAAGCCAGAGTGGCAGTGGGAAGGCTATTAATTGAAATAGCTTCATTAATTAGTAATTAACAGCGGGGTAATGACTATGTCACACATCGTATTTCAATGAATGCCCTTCATGTGTTATGGGGGTCTTTAATTAAAGAATACGCATTTTAATTAAAAGGCAGGTTTGGCCCTTTGGCCTCCGGAATACAAAAGTGTGCAGTAACTTTTCAGACTGGGGAAAGGGAAAGGTTATTGTCTGGGATGTAGGGGAGGGGGGAAGGGGGTCCATGTGTGTGTGTGGGTGGGTGGGGGGCGGTGGGGGGAAGGGGGTAGCCCTCCCGACAGTCCGTGGGGTGTTTGCGAAGTATGACATGGCGCCCCTCCATGTCAGGGGGGCGCCATGTTTTTCGTGGTGGGGTTGGCCATTTGTAACAATTTCTATTTTAATGCTTCAAGGTGGGAACTCTAGTCCAGAAGGCTCAAAAGGTGAGCGGAACGCATTTGTTGGCCTTTTTCATGGCGCAGGTGTTTGCTGACTCCATATCACTATGGAGACATCCCAATTATTAAAAAAAAATCGCTGTAAATACAACATAAGACGCAGGCATCAGAATCACAAAGAACACGTTACAGAAACACTGCACGCACTCAGACGCATAGTAAACATGTTTGGTTAGGAGGGTTTTTATAGCACCAAATCCACCTCTGAGGTGGTGTCTCGGCACTAAGTACTCCTTAGCCGGAAGCGTAGAACAGAAAGGAAGGGGGTGAGATCAAAAAAGGCAAGCTTTGAGCAATGTCCTGAACTTGAGAAAGTTAGTTGTGGAAAATGACAGATATTCTACAGTACTTAATTTGTTTAAAAATGAATTACAGTGGACAAAACGTTTCCTTAGAAGCCCTTACTACACGGTCGAAGGCCGGGGCTTCCGAATACCAAAGTTGCTTCGTCTTGATTCTATCTCTTTTCTCTTTCTTACGCCACCCTACAATTCCTGCCCCTTTATCTCACTCGCGTGGGTTCTTTTTCATTCCTCCGTTCTCCCTATGTCCTTGTTTTATTACCTTCCCCGTTCCTCTTCTTTCTCCATTTAAATTGTCTCGCTTATCTCTAGGTCAAAGTCTGAATATAAAAAATACGTCCAATTTCCCAACCACCACCACACGCTTCTCCTATTGCTCTCCTCCCAAAAAAAAACCAAATTAAGCCCCGGACCACAACCATCAATAACCTTAAATCAGGATACTGTCACGGCCACTGTTGCCACCGAGGCAGGGGCCGAGTGGAGTGACGAGGCAGAGTGAGGCATAAAAAGGCAGTAGTGAAGCAACAGCAGGCACCAGATACCTAGGTACGACTTATAACCGGGGTAGTGAATCACTCACAACACTTGCACCCCACCCCCCTCTTAAACTAAACAGACAGCTGACCCCAACTCTACCCCAAAACAGGGGTTAACAAGGATACAACCAAAGAGGACAAGTGCTGTGGCTAGTACTGTGGCTAGCGCCTTAGCTGACAAGTTCATCGTAGCAGACATTACATAACAAGCATTGGCATAGCCAATAGGTCTCGCCTTTGGGACCTTATAAGTGTTTAGCCATGCAACAGTTGGTGTTGTTGCACCAAGGATATTGTGCTGCATAACTAAATACTTATAAGGCACCAAAGGCGAGACCTATTGGCTATGCTTGTGGTTATTTGTCCTCAAACTGTTATTTAAACAAATTGTTGGAGTGTTCCAGTATATTGTTTTATAAATGTATGACGTGCTCGACGTGGTATAAGTAACTCACCTCACTGAAACAGTGTACTAAAATGTTTGATATTGGTTACATATGGGAAAGGAGACGTGATGAGGAGTGTGGGTAAGCAGGCCACAGTATACTGCCCTATGTATTAGAAGGGGCTTTGGTGCTGGGGCAACCCCACCTCATGGCCAAGGCATTCTGCTGTGAAATGACCGCTCTATGATCTAGGGTAGGGCCTTTTTCCATTTTTTGGAGGATATTCTGAGGGGGGAGAGGTTGCTGGGTAACTCATGCACGTGGGCTGTAACCCACAGAGTTCTGCCATCTTGCATTCAAGTCGTCCAAGTATCTACAGCAGAGAGCAGACAGGTCATATTAACTTACATTGGATTCCTTCGTCTGCAACAGCTGATCCACTGACTGACAAATGTTAACAAACTGTGGTAAATCCACCAGGCTAGCTATGAAAACGTATACATTTCAACAACGGTTTACAGGTGCAACAGAGGGCATACCTCAACATCTGTTTCTTTGTGTACATCTTAAGTGTAATTATGCTTTATTTCTATGTAAATAATGGTGTAATATTCTCAAAAGTATTAGATCGGTGAGGACATTGATCTTATTGTTGTGTGTATATACTGTATCAAGCTATATCTGACTTTCTGACACCTACAACCCTCCCAGACTAAGCCTTGAGTGCTCAACATTGCTCTCTGTTACACCAGTGGAAAACAAAAATGCCCACCACGGACACCACCCAGTGGTAAACAGTACCCACCGCAGGCTGCCCAGTGGTAAATGCTAGTGCCCACTACAGATACAGCTCAGCCCAGGTCTTTAAGTGGGATAAAAAAGTGTGTGGGGGGGGGGTCTCTAAAAGGAGCGTAGCCTATGTAATTAAGGGTGTGGTTTATACGTGTGCACTAAATTTCTGTGAGTCCCACAGTGTGCCACCCACCCAGTATTTTTGGTTTCTCTGTGAGCTTTGTTATTGCATCCAGATATATAACACAACAACTGACATACACCTAAAACCATTCAGGACTATTGGCTTTGCAGATGGATCTTAGCTGTTTAAGAGTGGCAATTATTTTGTTGTGAAGGATATTAAAAATGTTTTAATTCTAAAATTGTGAGACAATTTCATTTTACTGAGGGCCAGTAGAAGGGGGTAGTAGCTTCAGAGTGTCTCAATCATTGCCGCTATGTTCACTCTGTGAGACATATATTCCCTTTACCCCTCTCCACGTCTCCTCCATCTGTGTACCTCACACCTCATCGCTTTCCTCGTCAGCACCATCTTTTTGCTCTCTCCTGAATGCACTACTGTTGAAAGTTAGAAAGGATGATAGCTGTACTACCCATCCTTTTCACATCACCACCCCTCAAAAACACAATGCACCCACTCGCCTGTAAGCACTGCATTTTCTTTTGCCCTTTCAAAATATTGATAACTCAGTACCTCCTTGGCACACATTTGCACAGAATCACAATTGCAACTGGAAAACGTGACCACTGCTCTGTGCGCTCTGCAGAGAGGCCAAGGATTGGCGGACTATGTATTCTGAACACCTTTCTGATTCACTGACAGGCACTGTGAGAAATGTCCGCTGCCTGCAGCCTCGCTGCAGTGCTCTCAGTCGTGGCCCATTATAAACATCTGGAGTTGACAAAGTTCAAAGTATGCCATACACAAGAGTAAAATGCGAGACGAAAAAAATAAAACATATAAAAGCATCCTGCAAAAAGCAAACACTCTTCGAGCATGCAGGATGAGGTAAAACATGCAACACAAACAGGACCTAAATCACTTGCATGGATTACCTTAACGTTTTTTACATTTAATGCTCAGAAATCGATCCGTAGTTTTGCAAATAAAATGTAAGGACATGAAGGCAGGGCCCGATACGGACCCGTTTCAAAGTCCGTTTTTATTACTAACGGGTCTGAGACCCGGCCCACTTAAAGCCCCGACAGTACCCACCATGGATCCCGCCCAGAGATAGAAGACAGTTCCGACCATGGATAGTGTTAAATGTCCGTAGCCACCACAAACGCCGCCAAGTGGTAAACAACAGTATCCACCAGGGACACTGCCCAGTAGGGGCATCACTGCCCACCACGGATACCCACACCCCCTAGTGCTATACCACAATAACCGCCGACTGCACCAGGACCCAAAGAACAGACCTGACAGCGGTAATCAATCATATTTCGTGCATTGTGTGGTATGCTCAACGTTAGATCACTGCACAAACATGGGATAGAGGTTCAATTACTTATAGATACGCATAAATTGGAGGTCCTTTTATGACCGAAACCTGGACACAACCTGGATCAGATGTGGAGGTGGGGCTAAGTTGCCCCCAGGATATAAGGCAATACATAAACCTAGGCAGACTGGGAAAGGTGGAGGGGTTGGTATCTTTTAAAGATAAATGGGACTTCATTTCAGTTGATATCGACGAAGTAAGTGGCTCTGAACTTTTAGGTTTTGCCCTTCGGGATTCAAAGGGGCATGTAGTAATGGGTATAGTCTGTTACAGATCACCTGGAGTAGCTAGCCCCCTACAGCAAAGCGCCTTGGCAGATGTTCTGAGTAATATGGCGTTAACCCACTCAAGACCTCTCTTTCTAGGAGATTTTAATTTATGGCTCAATGGAAGCCTAGATTCTGGATATCATAATCTCCTTCAGACATGTGGAAACATGAACATGGTACAGTGGGTTAGAGAACCTACTCATAGAGGGGGACATGTACTGGATCTGATCTTCGCTGACAAAGATTTAATTGAGATCGGTACAATCCTGCCGGTAGATTGGACTGACCATTATTTAGTACTATTCAGAATTGTTTGCCCGAAATCTAGCATAGCCACCCCGACGCAAAATAAGACTTTTAGAGGCAGAGATTGGAGAAGATTGGCTGATGTAACGATGCCATCACCTGAGTTCCATATTCATGAGACGTTCGATGCAGGTAAACAGGTGGACGAAAACTATCTGAACTTTTGTAATCAAATTACTACACAACTTGACCAGTTAGTACCCCTAAAAACTATCAAAAAGAGGGATAGACCCTCAGCTCCCTGGTATAATGACAAACTAAAACATTTGAAAAAGGATTGTAAGTTGGCAGAAAGGAGTTGGAGAAAAACCTACTTAGGGAGGATAAAAAATTTGGAAGGAAATGATATCTATTTACAAAAAAGAGGTATCTACAACAAAAGCTGAATACTTTGCTGATATTATTCTGAAATCTTCTAATAGTGCTAAGGGCATTTTTAAAATAGTAAATGATATCACTAATCCTACTTGCACAAAAAGGAAATTGTCCCTACACAGATTCTCTGTGATGGGTTAGCTATATTTTTTGAAGAAAAGATTAGCAAAATTATTAAAGGGCTACAATCCAGTAATGCACCTACACAGGATACCCAGAATGGGATATCTAAGAATCACTGTATCTCCCAGGAATATGAATGGGAAATTACTGAGACTACAGTCGCTTTTGATCAATTTCCAACATTACAAGTGGATGATTTTATTAAACTAGCTGTAAGTGTGTCTTCAGGCTCTCCTTTGGACCCATTACCTCATAAATTATGCAAAACCTTAGGAGTTAAACTTCTCCCGGTACTTAGGCTGATCTGTATGCAGTCTTTGGAGAGTGGAGTGGTACCAGTAAGTTGGAAAAAAGCACTGATCACACCACTCCTAAAAAAGATTCATTAGATCCAGCATGCCCGAAGAATTACAGGCCTATTTCATTGTTGCCTTACCCAGTGAAAATCATCGAAAAATTGGTTAGTAGGGAACTTTCTCAGTTCCTAGAAGCCAATGATAAACTGGAGGATGTGCAGTTTGGTTTTCGTCCTGGACATGGGACAGAGACTGCCTTGGTGACCGTATTAGATGATCTTCGAATGCGGGCGGACAGGGGACAAGCCTCCGTTTTGATTCTGCTGGACCTGTCCGCCGCATTTGATACGGTTAACCATGCGGTACTCTTGGATAGGCTGGCTAGAATAGGTGTGAGTGGATTGGCACTGAAGTGGTTTCAATCCTACCTCTCAGACAGAGAACAGGCGGTTGCTCTCCCCCGTATCAATCCATGTATAGGAAAGACTTACATGGGGTACCACAGGGATCTGCAATCAGCCCCATCCTGTTTAATATTTATATGAAGCCACTGGTGACTGTTATTAAGTCACATAACATTAGCTTAGTGAACTATGCAGATGACACCCAGTTGATTTTATCTCTGGAAGGTTGTCAGGCAACTTCACTCGAAAAATTTCACAATTGTATGCAAGATACGGCTCTTTGGCTTCAAAATAATTATTTGCAATTCAATGGGGAGAAAACTGAGATTCTGTGCTGTTCAGTGGGGAAGGTTCCTTATTCACTACCCACGGGGTTCTGGCCACTACCAGTGACAGCCCCTTTGACCCCGACAAATGTGGTTCGTAATCTAGGTATCAGTTTTGATGGTAAATTAAGCCTTGAGTCTCAAGTGAATCAGACAGTTGGGAAATGCTTTGCCCTGCTGAGGGTGTTACGTAGAATTCTTCCACTGTTGCCTAAGTATACCAGGCCACTGATAGTGAGAAGTATCATCCTTAGCCAACTGGATTATTGCAACGCCCTACTGCTGGAGTCTCCCAAATATTTGATGGAGAAACTCCAGAGAATTCAGTCAATGGCAGCCAAGCTGGCACTTATGAGACCTCGCCAGTCGTCTCTTTCTCAGGCCCTGGCTGAGCTCCACTGGCTCCCAGTTGTACAGAGGGTGCAATTTAAATCCATGTGTATAGTTTTTAAAGCTCTACATGGCATTGGGCCCAAGCCCTTACAAAGTAGATTTGAATGGTATGTTCCTCCACGCAATCTTCGCTCCTCCTCAGCAAAACTGGTGAGAGTGCCTAGGTTCAGAAAAGTCAGATCTGGTGGAAGAGCTTTCTGCGTTGCAGCAGCTTCGGCGTGGAACAAATTACCAACTGAACTTAGACAGATAGATGATCTATTGTCTTTCAGAAAGAAATTGAAGACCTGGCTCTTTCCCAGGGTATAATATAGTGTTTTTAACTGTCCCTATACTCTAAGATAACTGACCTATGTGCTCAAGCGCCAGGATACCCGTGGGGTTGCAGTGCGCTCTATAAATTTTATATACAATACAATACAATACAATTCATTGTACTTTGGTTCTTCAGTTTAGTGCTGTCGTGAGTTTTAATAACTCGCAGTACCGCGGTTTTAAAACCACGACATAACGTTATTACTTCGGACTCGTATAAAGGTAAGGCTGGACGCACCCTTGATAGCGAGGCCCGCATGGTTACGTTAACTCGGCTGTGTGGTTTTATTAAGCCACCAAAAAGTCCACTTTGCATAAAGAGGCCTCCGGACGGGGTTAGAATGAAGCAGCGACAGGTGCGTGTCGGGGAAGTTTCTGGAGCTCACACACGGATGACGTGGCATTGACGGTTCCATGTAAGACAGGACCTCTCATCCCTTCCACCTCTGAGGCATGCATGTCATTTAGGGGTCGCACCTGCCTCAGAAGTGGCAAACTCAGTGCCAGGAACACAGTGGCATGGCAGCTCGTCCATATGGACGTCAGTTGGGGGTTGGGGGTAATATTTTTCACTATTAGTGTTGTTAAATTGAGTTCAATTTGCTGAAATATCATCCTCTCTGGCCGATGAGGCATGTAAAAATGCCTTGAAATATATGTTGTGTGCGTGTTTACGGGTGACAGTGTGTTTATGTGAGGGCGTGTGTAAGTGTGAATTTGTTTATATGTTAGCATGCGTGAGTGAAAGTGAAGGTCAAAGGGGTGCGATGTCACTTCCACTACCCCTGACATTTTGGTGAACTCGCGTGCATGCCCCGAGGGATGTGAAAGGTTGCCGACGCTCCTTCTACCCTTCACCCCGCACCGGGCACGGGATATTTCGGGCCCTGCATTCGCGTGGGATCCATTGGACGCTTTGACCTTTCCCCGAGCAGGCGCCACTTCGGACGCGGTAACCGGATCCGGGAGCGCGCGGACATCACGACACTCAGGGCGCGGCTATAATTAACAGGCACATACCTCCGGGATCACGGAATACCGCCAAGATCACCGGCAGTGTATGGAAAACACATCACTGGCATGTATACGAGTCTTAGGAGAGTCACAATATGTGAACTGTGAAAAACAGGAGCAAGGAAAGAGAGGGGATGTTTCAAAGAGAAGGCAGGGTGGGAGAGAGATTGGAGGGGTTGAGTGAAGCCAGTGGGACAAGAGGATGTGTAAGCAGTGTGGGGTTTGGAAGAGGATGTCTGAAAAGGGGACATTATAAGTGAGTTTTAGGGAGGCGTGTCAGAAAGGGAATAGCTAAGAGCATGCGATAGAGGAGAGCGGCAACTCTTGAAGAGATGCACGTGAAACAAGCATTGGCCGCGCGCTGTGGTGGGGAGGGGGAGCAGCCGGAGAGCAAGTGACGCACGGCCGTGAAAGTGACACGGCCGCGCGGCCGCTAGACGCGCTCTGTGGTGGGTGAGGGGGAGGAGCAATAAAGAGGAAAGCCAGACGGCCTGGAGCATGTGAGGAAAGCACGTTACTGTGCGCATTCTCGCATGCTCTAGGCCAGGCCAAAAAAAAGTGGTCGCATTTCCGAAAGCCCACTCTCTAAATGTCTCGCCAGACCAGCGCATGCGCTGGCTCAGGCGAGACCTAAAAACAATATCACCTCCCGATAGCGCCAAGACACCCTCCCCTTTCCCCCTTACACAACACCCCCTCTAAGCTCGCCACTTCAAAGCGCACATTTCGTGAAGTTTATTACCTTCACAGACCTTCGTATGCGATTTAAAACTGATAGGATATGTATTTCTGTCCTCTGTAAACTGTTTTTACCGCATCGCATTTTTTCCCGAAATTTTTCGCTGTGTTCTCATTATCCTCCTGAACATGGAGAGAGCTGCAAAGTTTAGAAAAGTTTAGAAACTGCGCAAAGTATCTCTCTCTGACTTCTATGTAACTGGGGCGAACGAAAGGCGGAGCACAGAGCTTCACAAACAAGCATTGGCCGCGCGCTGTGGTGGGGGAGGGGGAGCAGCCGGAGAGCAAGTGACGCGCGGCCGTGAAAGTGACACGGCCGCGCGGCCGCTAGACGCGCTCTGTGGTGGGGGAGGGGGAGGAGCAATAAAGAGTTAAGCCAGATGGCCTGGAGCATGCGAGGAAAGTGCGTTACTGTGCGCATTCTCGCATGCTCTAGGCCAGGCCAAAAAAAAGTGGTTGCATTTCTGAAAGCCCACTTACAAAATGTCTCGCCAGACCAGCGCATGCGCTGGCTCAGGCAAGACCTAAAAACAGGAAAAGGAGATCAAGGGGCAAGGGGCTGACAACACACCCCCAGCAGCGCCAAAGGAGAGATGACAACCAACCAAAGAATGAGATCAGGAAGGATAAGACGTACACCCGGGCAGAAAAATCCCAACCAGAAACGTGCAAGCAAAAAAATAAAAACAAACAAGACAACAAATACAAATAAGACAAGTAAAGCTAGCTACACCCAAAGAAGTCCTCTCATATCACCAATACTAACTATGTTTGGGAAACCAAACACATGTTCAAAATTTAGCTTCCTTAAAGACTCAGGAGCTGTAATCTACTCAATGCCAGGAAACGTGATAGGTCTTTTATCATCCTTGGCCCCTTTTAAAGCAACCCTCCAATAAAACAACAACCTTCAGACTCGAAACATGCCACATCAAAAGATATTTTGGTTAAGGGATTCACCTTTGGGGCTGAGCAGACTAAGGGTTCGGATATCCCGCCCATAGAAAAGGGGGATACTGAGGCACTCAGTAAAATACTAAAAAATCTAAAACAACTTATGGTACAAATACACGCTGCAGGACCCCCGCAGGTTAAAGATGAAAGAAACAACATAGAAGTGGAAAAAAAGGCACACCAACAAAACACACCGAAAGTGGGAAACTTGAAAATATGGAGTAGGACAAAAACCCAATAAATATGATTCAATTAAACAGGATAAAGCACACACATTCCCCGCCAAGAACATCCACAAATCTGGAAAACCCTCAGGTATTAAATATAGATGCCATGTTACAATCGGATAACAGAGAAAGATCTTGGCTAAGATCCTTCTCTCTTTCGTGTTACGGGGAACCCCTTGAGGCAATGGAAGAAAAAACGATCAATCAGGAATGTGTAACCAAAAGACCTGACAAACACAATGATAGCTTTATCACAATATCAACTGAAGAGCCACATCAATAAAGGATGACATTGAAGATCTGGACAAGTGCACCACCCCCTTTAAACTTGCTCAAACAACAACTGATACTGTTACAGAACTCTTGCATTCAGACACAGAAAATATACACTTAGAATGAAAAGACAGTACTGAACAAAAAGAAGAAGAACACCTAGCAGGAGACCTGTGCAGCCAACCAGGCCTCTTTATTTAGTTAATACACACCCTACAAGCCTCAACAAAGGCAATGGTAATTCAGTCAGACAAACTAGACATACAAATAGATTTAATGAACCTAGTGGCTACACACATTTCAGGAATCAACACCAATCTTGAAAAATTCACCAACTTAACAGTAAAGGTACAAGCGACCCACTACCAAGAGGTATCTAAAAAATGTTCAATTCAGTGGACATCCGTCCCTAAGCACATGAATCTCTAGTACATCTTGGGCTTAATCTGCCTTTCACGTTGAGTGGAGAGGGTAGGGTGTGGATTGTGCAGGCATGCTGGCTTTTCAGTCTCAGAACATTTTTTAGATACCTCTTGTACATCACTGTATATATTTCACTCACTTACAGCACCTTGTCACTTCTAGATCACCTAATCACCTATAAGTTATCTCTTGCATCGTTTTTCAATAATTTCTGTTTATTTGTGACAGCCATACTTTGCTATAACCACAATAACTGAAAAATGAAAGAAGAAAAAAGTGATTAAGCTGTTAATATATTGCCTTTTGATTGATTCAAAACAGGTGTGCTCTCCTTTCTTTAAGTACAATTATTGATGAAACGGTAAAGTAATTACTGTACCCGACAGAACCAACATTTTCACATACTCTACACACCCAGGTTCTAAGTGTCACTGGGTCACCCCATTATACTTGATGTATATCTGATAGATACAGCACATTCCTGCCCTTTTCTTTTGCCGTGGGGCAGCGCAGCAGCAAAACCTCATAAATAAAGCCCCCATCTATTTAACCTGTTTATGTCTGACCTAGCACAAAGGCTGGACTTGATTCATTCTCATCCGCCCCAATTGGGCAAACTAACCCTTTCACACCTTTCATATGCCGATGATGTGGTGTTAATGAGCCTAACACAAGTAGGCCTCCAGAAGGCGCTAATAGAAATGCAGGATTATGTTACAACTAACAAACCAGAAATCAACACAAGTAAGTCTAAAACCATGCTGATCCAAAACCGACCAGGCCACAAACATAAGATCTGGTTGAATGGTAAGATGTTGAAGGAAGTCACAAGTTACAAATACTTAGGAGTCTACTTAGATAATAAATGTAATCAGCAGAAACAGCGGAACTTCATGGCAAAAAGGACTGGTGCACTAACATTTGCCTTCAGCACACTAGCAAAAAATCTGGAACGCCCGTCCTTTAAATCACTGCCATCCGTGATAACAGCAAAGCTGCTGCCAACAATATCTTATGGTGGTGTTGCCCAACATGGAAACGACTCAATACGTCTACAAAAAGTATTACTTGTTACCACCTATAAACAGACCCACCTATAAACAGACCTTCTAATTACCCAAAAGTGCATCATCAGCACAGGTGTGGTTGGAATTTGGGCTATTTAATGAATCATATGGAGGGATGTATTCTAACATAAAAAGCTGGTACAAAATAAAACTCAATTCAGAACATTCACAAATCGATAAAGCACTTTGGACAGCAGTGGAAAAAGACAAAATGTCTTCATTCAACAAATATCTATACGAAGCCCTCCAAATTACCAAGCCGGGAGATTTGTGGAACAAAAATGTGTCTTTTACACCCTTTAGACGAATTACTTACAAAATGGCAAAACTTAAATTGCTGATAGAGGATAAAACACGTTTAGCCATCGAGCACTCGCATGGATGGTAATCAATAATTACGACTCTCCAAAACAAGCACCTTACTTAAGCCCTACATTTTCTGTATTTTTAAAGAAACGATTGATGGCACTTCAGTTTGGTGAGCTGCCAACAATAGCGGACCAACCTAGTTGGAAATATGATAGCCCAATAGCTTGCAGACTTTGTGGACAAAAAAAGAGGATTTTATCAATCTGATTCGCAATTGCCCATATTTATACCCAGCACATGCCACCCTATTGGGGCCTGATTTCAAATCAAGAAAGATCAGGACATGCAGGGGCGCCATAATTCAGAGTCTCAATCCGTCGGATACTCAATTGAACTGTAAGCTGTTAAAATTCTTAAAGCTCCATGAACTTGCCCTAAAAAACATAGCCCTAATATTATAAATTGAACATTTGCGCTACACTGAATCGTAATTTTAATTTCTTTTAAGTGTCATACCACGAAGGTTATATGTACTGTATGGTTTTATATTTATATATCTTGAAGGTTTACATGCAACATTGTTACGGTTTTAATTATCCAAACAATACTTACCTGTGAGATAATGGAAATGGAGTGATAGGGGCATGAAGAAAATATTATCGAAAATTGCATAAAGTTTAATTATCAACAATGCAATCACATTTTTCAGACATAATCAAAATTTCACCCAGGCCTAATGAAGAGGTAGGTACACATCAGATCAAGCAAACAAGATATTGCAGGTAATGTGAAGATTTTGCAATTTTATTCAAGATTAAGATAGTCATACTTCAAAAACATCATGAATATGGACCTTGAGAACAGGTACCTCAAGTCCACACAATGCTGAGAAAGCACCATTCTGTCTTTGAGCCGAGGTGCTAGAGTCACCCTTACGACTGGGTGCTATTGAAGATTCTGGTTTCTTTTTCTCCCAGGTCAATGCCTGATGGTTTATGATATATTCCTAGATAAGGGACTCTACATGTGAGGTCCTTCTGGTTTAGGTACTCAGACTCTGACACTACCCTAATCTCAAGGAACCTGACACCTCACAGTGTGAAGAGCAGTCGTTTAGACGGCATTCATTTTCTCTGAGCTTTTACTAAAGAACCTACATTGTCTGGAATGGCCTGGCTGATCTTCTATTCTGATGACCTTTGACTTCATGAAGCTCCTGGTTCTAGAGGCTCAAACTGTGAGGTGCTCCTTCTGTGGATTGTACTGACTTGAACACCCTTCTAGTCTGTGGAACTCTGATTTTGAGACGGTCTGTTGCTAGGAATCTTTCACTTTGAAAGCCTTCTATTTTTTAGCCCTGTTACCCATTACCCTCACACTCTCTCAGGGTGAGCAGCTCCTTTCACTGATGCCCTCCTGGTCTGAGGCGCTCTGTATCTAGGATTAATCTTGGCTGAAAGGTAGTGACTTTGGCAACCTTTCAATCTATGAGTTTTTTATGTTGCGTGGTGCCACGAGGCAGACTCCGACGGTTGCGTGATGTCCACGAGGCAACTCATCTGCACGCTAGTCCTAGAATTCATTGGTCATTTGACAGTTGGTCTGGAGTCAAAGCTAATGGCCTAGAGTGGGGTCATAGCTCTTTAGATTTGAAGGGTCTCAGAGCTCAGGGACTTAGAGTCGGAGACCTTTTGTCTGGGAGTCTAAGATTCATGTCTCATCAGACTGAGAAGCTATTGCATCAGTGCGATTCAAACTAGGAGACTTAGAACCATATACCTCAGATTCAATAGTCTGTGAGTCACAGCCATTAGGACTAGTAGGGTCTCAAAGGGAAACCAATAATATCAGAATAACTGCCTTTTAGACTGGGAGCCTACCAGAACCAGAAACCATTGGACTCAGAGGGCATCTAGGGCACGCAATCTCAGAAATAGGGAGTGTCTGAGAAAGAGACTGTCGGACTAAGGAATTCACACCCTTAGTATAGGAGAGTCTCAAAGGCAGAAACTCGCTGCGTCCACAAGACAACTCACCTGTGAGTCCTAAGAATTCATTGGTCATTTGACCAATTGAAGATCCCTTTGAGAGCGGTCGCTGCAGCAGCGCTCTTCCTGATGTTGGACTTTTTTTCTGAAATAAATTACTCTTTACTTACCTGATTTCCCCAGTGATTCCAATGGTGTTCCTTTCGCTTGGCAATTCAGCGATGAGGATGGGGTGAGATTTGGCCGACCTCAGAGCTACTTTCCTGAGCTCACTCTGCACTTGAATTCACCTTTCTGCCTTAGTTCCACCCTGGGTCTGGATCTGTCTGATGGCATAAGGATTGGCTGATTCCAGCATCTTTCCTGGAGTTCAGGGAAAAACAACCAGAATTTACAATGATGTGGATGTAATGTGTGTCTCAGTGACGTACACCATTTTCAAGGTGCTTTTCCTTGGTTACATTTTTATGTTGGTGCACATTGGTGATGCTCCCTCCTTTTACAGTAAATTTACTGAAATACGCACACCACATCGCTAACTGACGATTCGTCTATTAATTCAGTCATATCATATGACAGCAAGCTATTTCAAAATGTGCATTTCAGTGATATGCACACCACTTAGTGAACCTAGCAATTATGAAAGAATTTCATATTAAAATTATCCATCCTAAAAAAATGTCACTATGGTATAATTCTAAGATCAAACTACATACACCTGTCTCTTGCTGGTCTACATGGATTGATGCTGGGATATTTTATGTTTCTGACATCTGTCATAACAGCATGTTTTTGTCCTTCTCAGATCTACAATCCAAATATCATATTCCATAATCTGCTTAGCGTCAATTTGTCATCTTATGCAACACAATCCTCAATGCCTATAATTGCTCCATTCCTCACCTGTCATGTTGAGATATGGAGATTTTCTTCAATATTGATAGACTCTCTGACCATATTGCCTCTAAAACATAAAAATAAATAATTCTTACCACTCCTTCCAAACTCACACAGCTGTGTCAATTTTGGAATCCTATTCTTAATACCAACTGTACCCCACTCAGTATGAAGAAAATTTAGCGCTGCAGGATTTCTAGTTGGTTACCTTCATCTATCTGCCAATCCAATTAATTTCTTTTAAACAATTGTTATTCGTCTCCTGTCAAATTAGATGATGCACATCTTTCTGATAATTTTTAAAGAAAAAGAGGTTTGGTCCTGCTACGGGCATGCATCATTTGCAGTACAATGCTCAACATAGACAATTGTCATTCATCAGTTATATTATCCCAGTAGGGGGTAAACGCCGACGCGTTTCGAGTCCCTATACGGTTTTCAGGGCTTGAGACTGGATAAGATCTGGAAATATACAAATTCCAGAAACATTTCGTTACAATTACACAACTACCTCTCAATAATATCTATGCTACGTTATTACACTCAATGATGAGAAGGGGTACCTGATTTTTGAATCTGTGAAGTCAAATCTTCCTTATAAGAAATGGAGGACGTTAATAGTTTTGCTGTTCTGTATGAGGACAAAAAGATTAATGCTATGATTTTTTAGGGAAATATTTACAATTTTGAATGCTTCGTGTTGCATTAAAGAGTATTAGTTCATGCACATTGAAGGAGCTTGCACTTACGTTCAATAAGTTCAATATGAGTTACTCTGCCTCTTTCAAATGGGCCTGTTGGGCTTGATCCCAGCCATCAATATGTTTTTAAAGTTCTGCATTGGGACAAAAGATTTTTATTTAGAGATTGCACCTTTTTTGTAAAATTTTCTTAAAGGTTACTTGAACGAAATGCGCGACATCGAACACTTACATGCGAAGATATTTTAGTCGGATTCTCCGAATGGGCAAACTCGGCTGCACGCCGTGACTGTTTGTTTAGGAAAGACACTTTGAATGATACAATGTTGCCATTCTACGGTCAAGGTTAATCCCCACTTTGTTCTACTGTGCTGCAAAACAAGCGGATGAGCAATTAGTAATGCAATATTTCAGTGTTACAGTTCATTCTGAAAGCCGCACGCGGCAGCGTTTACCTCGCATGTAACATATTTCTCTTCTTACCGGTTCGGTGTTCAGTTGTTCCCCTCACTAGGTCGGTCCTGGTATACAAGCTGCAAACCGGATTTCCGGTTATGTTGCCATATAGCCTCCTCTTGCCACAGTGGATTCTGGGCTTTGTAGTATGTATTTTCCGCTGAAGCCCATCGGCAAAGTGTTGTTGTAGAACGCCAATCCTTTTGATTTTTTAATAAAATGGCACTCATTTACAGGCATTTTGATCAATGTTGAGATAGGTGGGACAACACCAAGTTTAACCATTATGTCAGAAATGTCACTCTATATGCATTTATGTTCTTCCTATTTCAGACATTTCGTTAAGACCATTTATTGTGCTGTTGAATCTCGAGATTAAAAAGGCCTCTTTTCTTAAGAGTATTGTTTCAGTGTCTCCTCCTCTAGGATTGGGCTTGATGACACATAATACTGTCCTTCTGAAATCTCGTTCACTATGATTAATTTCCATAAAATGGCTGACCATAGGGGCAGTAACTACTTTTGTTTTGATCCGTGATCTATGTTGCACAAGCCTTTGTCTTATTTCCTGATTAGTTTTTCCGATGTACAATTTTTGACAAGGGCAAACCACTGCATATACTACATTTTTTGTTTTGCAATTGGAAAATTCTTTCTGCGACCATTTGATGTTACAATGTATAAATTCAGATCCTTCAATTGTTGTGTCGCATACAGAACAATTGCCGCATTTGTGGTGTCCTACTATAGGTTTCAAGTTCCACTGAGATAACAAATCTCTTTTCTTAGCGGTGGAAGCGATCTCTGTACGCACAATTTGTTGACCTATGCTAGTATTATTTCTCATAGCAAACAAAGGAGGTTGCAATGGATGCTCCATGTTGTTTAACAAATGCCAGTTTTTTAGTATAATCTGGTGGAATTTGTTTGTGTGGGGACCAAATGTGGAGATGCAGACCAGTTTATCATCTGGTTTTGATTCTTTCTTGCTTAGTAAGCATTCCCTTGGAGTGTACTGGGCTTGTTTGATAGCATGTTTGAGCAGCTTTTTGGGGTATCCATGATCCTTTAGTTGAGTTTGAAAGACTTCTGCATGAACGGTATAGTCTTCTAGGCGTGTACAATTTCTTCTTATACGGAGCAGTTGCCCATATGGCAGGTTGTCCTTCATGCTGCGGGGGTGAAAGCTCTTATATTGAAGAATGGTGTTTCGATCAGTTGGCTTTTTGTGTAAAGTTGTGATCAATGTGTTCTAATTGTTTTTCACTTCCACGTCGAGGAATGTTAGACTGTTTATACTTTTTGTGATAGTAAATTTAATGTCAGGGTGTCTAAGGTTTACCCATTGGAAAAGCATGTCCAGTTCTTGTTCTGTGACACGCAAAAATCTTCATTGATGTAGTGTGTCTTTTGGAAAGGCATGTCTTAACAATGTCTTATCAAGAAAAAAATGGTATTTAAAAAAAAAAGTAATTAAATTATGAAAGATTAATCGAATCAGATAAAGGTCTCAGTCTGTTTAATGATTAAACAGCAAGATTAAATAACAGGTCATCTTTCTGATAAAGCAGCTGTTGGCATTGTAGTCCAGAACCTGGTACTCTGAAACATATGTTTTAGATTGTCTGCGTATTTTTCAATTTTGGTCTAATTTTTGGGACATATCTTTAAGTTTGATACACAGCTAACCTTTAACATTATTATAAAGAAATATTTTTCCCTTGCAACGCTTTTATCATATATGGATTTAAAATTGTGTGATCTTCTTATTTCATGTGCAATAAAATTGATTACTTTAAATTGGAAATCTGCAAAGCTTTTATCTGTACCAGTTTGTGAGATTGGATTCTTTATCTAAGGAAAGGAATTGATTTTTCTTTTAACAAAACTAAAAATCTCCTCTAATCCGAGCTCTTATATGGAAAACATTGGATGAATATATTTCTACTTGATAAGATATGAATACACATTTATTTTTAGTATTCTTAAATCAGTATTTCATATGTAGCCCTACATATGTGTGTATATCTCATATTTCTTTTTAAGGTTGTTATTAATTCCAATACATTTTTTAGTGCACAATTAGATATCATATGTATATCACTACTGTGACTGTTCACTACATTTTTGCTGATATTTTTTGTATGTTTTCTTGTTCATGTATTTATAAAACTCAATAAAATATTTTGAAAGGAAAGAAACAGACATTGGAGAGCGTATTGTTGCCTTTATTGATTTTAATTACTAAACTTGCATATCCAAGGATGATTGGATGAATAGGAAATCTAGTGATAATGAGTTGTGCTAAGGTATTGAGTGTGACATTTCTGGCTACCCTAAGGAGAGGACACCTTCAGGAGATTTACAGAGTTTTGCTAAAATTGCATCTGAATAATCTTTGATTAAAGGAAATCTTTACAGAGGGGAAAAATTAGTTCCTCCCATTTCTTTCAGAAATAAATTACCCGGTTTGGCTCATGGAACAAAAAGAGAGTGCATGAAATATATTGGTGGCCAAACATGGATTTTGAAGTAGAACAGAAAGTGAAGGAATGTGAGATTTGCTCCAGGTCTGATAAAATCCTGTTTGTTAGGACTCCACCTATAGTGGCAGTGGAGTTATCAGATAAGGAGTGGGAGACGTTATTTATGGATATTTTAGTTTTAACTTCTAGTTTTGGTTATCAATATGCTTTGGTTGTAGTGGACTATAGGTTCAAGTCGACTGAAATGGAATTTGTTAAAGCTCCCAACACAGCAATTGTTGTTGATTGTTTTCGGAGGGTCTTCCCAAAACTCTTGTTACTGACAATGGGGTGCAGTTTACATCAAATGTCAATGGGTATAGTACACAAGTAAAATTGTCTTTACCACCCCCAAGGGAGTGCTCCCTTCCTCCCAATCTTTACTGGCAGGATTCTGAGGGATAGACGATCTAGGTAAGGTGGCAGTTCTTTCACATGGTGGAGGGTTGGAATTCTCTTTCGGTCAATCTTCGGTCTACATGTAACGAGCTACAGTTCTGTAAACAGCTAAAATCATGGTTGCTTTCACTGTCATAAGTCAGATGTGCCGAATAGTATTACTGTCTCTGCCCATCGCTGGGGTGTTCCTAAGAGCAGCTGCACATGCTTGAAAGACCACTCATTCGTTCATTCATCCATGAATAGATGGGTGGATGGAATGGTGGGAAGGTAAATGGATAGATGGGATGATGTAATGGTGAAGAGAACTATACCAGAAAGGGGTTCACTCACTCAATACTCTTACAGGTGTTGTTCACCGCGAAGTGCCGAAAAAACTCTGCCGCGCTCCTCTGAGTTCTGCAAGCATTGAAGTGCGGTAAGTCATGCTGTTCCCACTAATGTTTAGCACCGGGAGTTTGTCCCGCGCTGTAAAATCAGCGCATCATGTGGAGCGCCAGAGGGTGCAGCTTCTTTCTGCCACTTGAGTAGATTTTCTACTCTAGCGGCAGCTACCTCAACGTGAGTGGCAGCTTTCTCAATGCAAGAAGTGCGACCTGCCGCTTCTGCCCGCGTTCAGAAATCTCACAGGAGGTGGCCGAGCATGCCATTTCTCATGATCGCCAATGTAACTTTGGTGAGCCGCGAGAGAGATAAAACTCTGCTCCGCGTCGCTCGTGGAGTTTTTGGAACTCCGCGTGGAGTGGGCAAAACTCAGCAAACTCTGCCGGCGGAGCAGAATTCTTCATCCACCCCTAATATTAATATTTCAGCCACCCCCTTGTGTGTGAGTCACTTGGCTTGACAAAGTCGGTTGAGTAGGAGGAAACAGCGGTGTGAAAGGCTCATAGGAATCTAATGTTTTCTTCTTATTCTCAATGTGTAATATGAAATATATGTAGTTGTGGATTTGCACTTTAACTAGATTATTAGGGTATTTTGGAATCAAAAGACTGCATGAGCGTGCGCTATTTCTGACTAGGTGAATGATGCTTGATATTTTGAAATCCGTAGAGCAGTAGCCTGAATGCTTCATCAAAGCATGTATCTACCCTTAATGCTGAATATTTCAGCTTTATTAGGTTTAGCTTTCTTTTGGTTGGACAATATTTTAAAGAAGTTATTTACTGAAGATAGTAACTCTGTTCCACAAATATTTTTAAACAGCCAAACATGGCTCTTCATCAATGTCAGTGATAGTAGTACCAAGGGGTAAGGTTTTGAAGAATCCTGTCAAAGATTTAAGAACCAAGAGGAATGGGGGGTTCCCTGTAATTTAAAATGATGCAAATCACCACTAGCCACTTGCCATTTTATCTCTCAAAGACCAGTACCACTGGGTAGTCAGTCAAATGACAGGTAAACCACTGGTAGTAGCTATCTCTGATGTAAATCACCACTGGTCCTTTGTCAGGTTTCCTCCTGAAAGGTCAGTCCCGCTGGCTGATTCAGTCCCGTTGGCCATGTGTTTGCATGTCTTAACAAGTCATGCCATTACTACTCATTCCTTTACCACGCAAGAAATAGCATGTGTTAAACTTTACAATGCGTGACATTAGACCTTGAACTTCTACCACGCATTTTAGTGGTTATACACACACACACACACACACACACACACACACACACACACACACACACACACACACACACACACACACACACACACACACACACACACACACACACACACACACACACACACACACACACACACACACACACACACACACACACACACACACACACACACACACACACACACACACACACACACACACACACACACACACACACACACACACACACACACACACACACACACACACACACCTCATCCACCTCAGCTCCTTTCTTAAAAGTTTCAGGGTGATCTGTCAAGGAAGGGCTGAGACAAATTGCAATTTTTAATGCAGTTTCTTAGGAAATTCTAGACATTGCTACAACCAACATGGCAGAACGGAATTAAACCAAATTCAGCACAAAGCTAGATATTTACCCAGAGAACATGGTTTCGTGGATTTAGTGTGAATCCATTTAGTAGTTTCTGAGAAATGAAGATTCAAAATTTATAGATATCTGAACGGTTTGGTTTGCGTGACTCTCGCAGGAGTCCTGCAGGAATGCCACTTCAAATAATTGAGCAATCTGATTTGGCAAGTGGGCTTTTTTCCTGTTGGCCACCTCGAGCGAGAAGCTCCCATAAATATCACAGGAGCAAGAAGCTCCCACGAGTCCAGCTGGAGCTTGCCCTCTGATCAGCTGCCCGCAACATAAAGATAAATGTTGCACCCGCCATTCCAGGACAGGGGGACTCAGTCTCAGAAGTATGGTGTGATCCCTTCCCCGACGGCCACCAATGACTCAATTTGCTTTATACATGATTGAATGGTTGTCACTATCTGATAATGAGGGATATTGATGTACTACTGAATGACTCCTCATCCTTCCCTCTGAGATGTAATTTTAACATGACTCTTGGAGACTATACCTGTGGCTTTTATAATGGATATGATGGGATAATATTATACTTTCTTAATCCTCTTCTATTTTTGACTACAGCTACAAAAAATTGTGTGCTCTTACAGAGGGTACTTACTCATCCATATGTAGAAGCATGGCTATCCCACCATTAGTGTAAGCAACAGTTAGTAACCATGTGCAGTGCAGTTCCACAAAAGCAGAATTTCACTTTAGTTTAAGTAATTGTCATTCACAATGCATGCTTTTACAGTACCCTCATACCAGTAATTTTTGTTTCTAAGGAACTTATCAACTATATTTTTATTCTATTTTTAGGAACCTTCCTTGATTCCCCTTGTCAAGGTAGGAACTTTCATTATGACAATTGTGCACTTGCTCTCTAAAGATTTAGAATAAGAATAGGGTCCTCATTGCCCTGATGACTGTCACTGGCTAATATTGGCACTGGAGAGGCAGAAATATGGTGGGTCAACATGGATGGATGGGCCATTGAACCCAAGAAATATCCACTTTATTTTGGTTCAAACATACCTGAGGTACCTGCCTGCACAGGGATACCCATGGGTATACCTCAAGGGCTTTTTAATCTAATTTAACTGGATCCCTTGTTTATTCAACACATCTCATATCAAGAACTCCCTCTCGTTGAGGTTGAGCCTGCTGTGGTTGTACCATCTTATCAGGGTGGGATAAGGTTGTCTAGGATGAAGCATGCTTCAAAGGTTGTGCATGGCAGGGGTTGGCTGACAGTGGGGGGTTGGGCGCAGGGCTTGGCCACGGCGTGTGCCTCTGGGTGGCCATCCTGGGGGGGGTTGCTTGTAGGGCCTGACATAGTTAGGTATGGTAATAATATTTTTCTTTAGTTTAAAAAAATGAATAATTCACTGATAAAACCAAAGGTTTAAAAGATTTTGTAGCTAGGTATGGAAATAATATCTTACTTTACACAAAACAAATTAGAAATTCACTGAAAAACTAAAGGTTGAAGTGATGTTAAAGTTTTGTGAAAATGTCAGTTTAAACATAAAATGTAAACTATAAAAAACGTCGACATTTTCCAGTTATAGTTAACTGAAGTAACTCGCACCCTTGCCATGCACTGTTTATGACATTGCATATTAAATCACTCATGGCATGTTCTATGACATCATTGATAAAAATGCTGATGACATTTGAAATTACATCATTGATAACATCACTGTGCATGACGGGGGTGCGAGCCTTAGTTACTTCAGTTTATATAACTGGTAAATTGTATACATATATATATATATATATATATATATATACACATATACACACACACACAATATATATATGTATATATATATATATATATATATATATATATATATATTATCTACTGGCGGTCGCCAGTAGATAGTTATAGTTACAACCTATTATCCATAGGAAATCCGCGACATTCTATTTGAAATAACTCTCTTGCCGGTTGACGTATCTTCGCGAAATTTTCAAACTTTGTGGCCCGCTCCGGTCCGCTCCTACCCTGAAAGTCTCGGGGGATTCGTCAAGCGGGGGCCGAGAAAAAGGGGGTCCCAAAACGTGTTTTCCCCATGCATTTTCCCATAGGAAACTTTAGACACGGCTACAGCCCGAACTGCTGAACGGAATTACACCAAATTTGGCAAAGAGGTAGTTCTTGGTTCAGAAAGAACCCTTTTTGTTAAATGGTGTAAATCCGTTCAGTAGTTGCTGAGAAAATGAAAAGTAAAAAGTTAGTGATATCTATGGCCGAGTAGGGTCCGCGTACCCTCCCGATCACGAGCTGCATGTTAATTGGCTGTCAGCTGGCTGTCAACATTCCGATTCAGGAAATGTTGGCAGCCATTTTGTCCCTCGGTAGAACCGAGGGACAGAAACAAGTGCGCAAAGCGCACAAAGGGGGCAGGGTAGAAACACCCTGACCCCCTAGGTTTGCTCAGGGGGTCCCACAAGGACCCCCTGGGCAAAAAAATAAATAATTTTTTTTTTAAAAATCGGCAGGATGCGCTCAGGGTGCGCGAATCCTGGCCCAAGTCCCGGGGGCATGGTGGGGGGATAATTTAATGTGTGGGGGGCCTCAAAGGGCCCCCCAAGCCCCGGGGACCGCCACCCCCCAGGGCTTTTTTTAAAAAATGGTGCGGGAGGGCTCTGAGCCCTCCCGCAGCCCCGGGAACCACCACCTCCCGGGGCTTTTTTAAATACATTATTAAACCTGTGTGGGGGGCTCCAGCCCCCACACGCCCGGGACCACCACCTCCCGGGGCACTAAACATTTTAATATGGGGGTCCGTTACGGACCCCAGAGCCCGAGGGCCACCACCTCCCGGGGCTGTGTACTGAATGGGAGGGGGGCCGCGCGGCCCCCCTCCTGGAGCCCTTGATGGCCCTGGGGACCACCACCCCCCAGAGCCGGCTCCTGCAGTGTCCCGGGGTGCCTACCCCCGGGACACTGTAGTTTGCTATGGCAGGACGGGAGCCTCGCGGCTCCCGTCCTGCCATAGCAAACTGCTTTGGATATTGGAAGAGAGAGCAGGGAAACCTGCTCTCTCTTCCAATATCCAAAGCCGATTGCTTTTCCACATGGGGAGCAGCATGTCAGCTGCTCCCCATGTGGGACTAGCAATGCCGGCTCCCAAGGGACGTGGGGAGCCGGCGGGACTGTGGGGGGATTGGGGACACCCCACAGTCCCCAACGGAGAAGGGCCAGCCCCAGGGGATGGGGTCCCCGGGGCAAGTAGTGGCCCGGGAGGGGGCCACGCGGCCCCCTCCCCAAAAAAAGAGAAAAATTAAAAAAAAAAAAATGGAAAGGCCGGCCCCGGGAGATGGGGTCCCCGGGGCCTTAAAATGGCCAGAGGAGGGGGCCACGCTGCCCCCTCAAAAAAATAAATATAGAGGCCATGCCCCGGGGATGGGGTCCCCGGGGCCAATACAGGCCCAGGGAAGGGGGGCCACGCGGCCCCCTTCCCGTTTTTTTTTTAAGGTAATTTAAAAAAGGGGTAAGGCCCTGGGGGATGGGGTCCCCAGGGCCCAAAAAAAGAAAAAAGGAAGGGGGGCCACACAGCCCCCTACAGGGAAGAAAAAAACGATCGGGCCCGCAGGCCCCGCCCCCTTCCTTCACCACTCTGCAAACGCGCCCTGGCGCGTTTGCAGAGAGAGACAAATTCCCCTTGAATACTGGGGGTCCCTGGGGCCAACTAGCCCACCAGGTACCTCCAGTATGCGCCAGGGAGCTGCCTTGCAGAGAGGTGTACAGAGGCCACGCCCCTTTTACACCTCTCTGCAACGCAGCTCTGTGGCGCTTTTGGAGGTATATGGTGGGCTAGTTGGACTCCGGGGACCCTCAGGATTCAAGGGGACTTAATCCCGCAACTTAAAACGCGCCACGGGCGCGTTTGCACAGTGGTGAAGGGAGGGGCGGGGCTTCAGGTGACATGTGTGCAAACAGGCCCCGTGGCGCGTTTTAAGATGGGGAATTAAATCCCCTTCAATCCTGAGGGTCCCTGAGGGCCAACTAGCCCAACAGGTACATCCAGAATGCGCCACAGAGCTGCGTTGCAGAGAGGTGTAAAAGGGGTGTGGCCTCTCTACACGTCTCTGCAACGCAGCCCCTGGCGCATATTGGAGGTTCCTGGTGGTCTAGTTGGCCCCTAGGGACCCTCAGGATTCAAGGGGACTTAATCCCCCAACTTAAAACGCGCCACGGGGCGCGTTTGCAAAGATGTCACCTCAGGCCCTGCCCCCTCCCTTCACCATTGTGCAAATATTCCTCTAAAATCAGCCGAAATAGGAATTCCGATTTACTCACCTGTTATAAGGAGAGACCTCAGTGCTGTATCTTTCAGCCCAGTACTGGTCCTGAAAAGTAATTTTAACCGTACTTACCAGTAACTTGAATTTCCTTCCATAGGCTAACATTGACTGGTTTCACTTGGAAATTCGTCTAAGTGTGGAGTTTTGGAACTTTAAAATATTCCTCTAAAATCAGCCGAAATACGAATTCCGATTTACTCACCTGTTATCAGGAGAGACCTCAGTGCTGCATCTTTCAGCCCAGTACTGGTCCTGAAAAGTAATTTTAACCATACTTACCGGTAACTTGAATTTCCTTCATAGGCTAACATTGACTGGTTTCACTTGGAAATTCTTCTAAGTGTGGAGTTTTGGAACTTTAAAATATTCCTCTAAAATCAGCCGAAATACGAATTCCGATTTACTCACCTGTTATCAGGAGAGACCTCAGTGCTGCATCTTTAAGCCCAGTACTGATCCTGAAAAGTAATTTTAACCATACTTACCGGTAACTTGAATTTCCTTCATAGGCTAACATTGACTGGTTTCACTTGGAAATTCTTCTAAGTGTGGAGTTTTGGAACTTTAAAATATTCCTCTAAAATCAGCCGAAATACGAATTCCGATTTACTCACCTGTTATCAGGAGAGACCTCAGTGCTGCATCTTTCAGCCCAGTACTGATCCTGAAAAGTAATTTTAACCGTACTTACCGGTAACTTGAATTTCCTTCATAGGCTAACATTGACTGGTTTCACTTGGAAATTCTTCTAAGTGTTGATTTTTGAAACATACAAATATTCCTCTAAAATCAGCCGAAATCCGAATTCTGATTTACTCACCTGTTATCAGGAGAGACCTCAGTGCTGCATCTTTCAGCCCAGTACTGATCCTGAAAAGTAATTTTAACCGTACTTACCGGTAACTTGAATTTCCTTCATAGGCTAACATTGACTGGTTTCACTTGGAAATTCTTCTAAGTGTTGATTTTTGAAACATACAAATATTCCTCTAAAATCAGCCGAAATCCGAATTCTGATTTACTCACCTGTTATCAGGAGAGACCTCAGTGCTGCATCTTTCAGCCCAGTACTGGTCCTGAAAAGTAATTTTAACCGTACTTACCAGTAACTTGAATTTCCTTCCATAGGCTAACATTGACTGGTTTCACTTGGAAATTCTTCTAAGTGTTGATTTTTGAAACATACAAATATTCCTCTAAAATCAGCCGAAATCCGAATTCTGATTTACTCACCTGTTATCAGGAGAGACCTCAGTGCTGCATCTTTCAGCCCAGTACTGGTCCTGAAAAGTAATTTTAACCGTACTTACCAGTAACTTGAATTTCCTTCCATAGGCTAACATTGACTGGTTTCACTTGGAAATTCTTCTAAGTGTGGAGTTTTGTAACTTTAAAATATTCCTCTAAAATCAGCCGAAATACGAATTCTGATTTACTCACCTGTTATCAGGAGAGACCTCAGTGCTGCATCTTTCAGCCCAGTACTGATCCTGAAAAGTAATTTTAACCATACTTACCGGTAACTTGAATTTCCTTCATAGGCTAACATTGACTGGTTTCACTTGGAAATTCTTCTAAGTGTGGAGTTTTGGAACTTTAAAATATTCCTCTAAAATCAGCCGAAATACGAATTCCGATTTACTCACCTTTTATCAGGAGAGACCTCAGTGCTGCATCTTTCAGCCCAGTACTGATCCTGAAAAGTAATTTTAACCGTACTTACCGGTAACTTGAATTTCCTTCATAGGCTAACATTGACTGGTTTCACTTGGAAATTCTTCTAAGTGTTGATTTTTGAAACATACAAATATTCCTCTAAAATCAGCCGAAATCCGAATTCTGATTTACTCACCTGTTATCAGGAGAGACCTCAGTGCTGCATCTTTAAGCCCAGTACTGATCCTCAAAAGTAATTTTAACCGTACTTACCGGTAACTTGAATTTCCTTCATAGGCTAACATTGACTGGTTTTCAGCAAAAAAGTTTCAAAGTGTTGATTTTCACAAACTACAAATATTCCTTAAAAATCGACAGTATGACTTAAACGCATTCTTTCAACTGTTTACAGGAGATGCACCAGTGCTGGATCCAGGATCCAACACTGAGTAAGAAAAAAGTAACGATAACAGTTTTTACCTGCTAAGTGAATTTCCTTCCATAGGATAACATTGGTGATTCTATGAGAAAAAGTTTCAAAGTGTCAACTTTTAAAATACAATAATATTCCTTAAAAATCACGACTGTAACCAAAACGCTTTTACTCAACTGTTTACAGGAGATGTCCCAGGACTGAATCTAGGATCCAGTCCTGTGGTTAGAAAAGTAATCCATAAAGTAACTAATTGCATTTAACTAGAAATTCACATTGAGCTGAATGTTGCATTGTGTTTGAAAATGTGTTGCCCATTGCAACAACTGTAACTACTGTACTTAAAAGTCTATTGCCTATCTGCAAAGTATTTAAACTAAAGTAATTCATTAAGAGAAAGTATTTTTTGTAATGTAATGTATAATGTAATTACAATGTAATTTAAATAATAAAATATGTAAAAAAAAATTGTTTCTAAAAATGTAGTAAATCAGTATTTTAAAAATTTATATAACAATTAATACATTTAAAAATTGTCATTTACAAAACCTTTGAAATTCACTGAAAAACCGTAGGTTTCAGACATGTTATAGTTACAAATTAGCATTTAAAAAACCTTGGAAATTCACTGAAAAAACCATAGGTTTCAGGGACGTTATAGTTACAAATTAGCATTTAAAAAACCTTTGAAATTCACTGAAAAAACCATAGGTTTTAGGGACAGTTATAGTTAGTTGGACATTGCACTCGTACAAAACCCGTGAAATTCCCCGTTATAGTTAGTCCAGCTAACTATAACTCGCGCCCGCAATGCACTGCTGATGACGTCACATATTACATCACTCATGACATGGTCAGTGACATCACTGATGACATCACTGATGACATCTCAAATGACATCACTGATGACATCACTGATGACATCATCCATGTGATAATTTCATGCATCTTCTCACACTCTAATATAACCTTTGATACACCCACTCTAAAGTACAGACTGCCATTCGCAAAACCATAGACACTCCAACACCAATAACTACATACCCACTCACTGATTCTTAGGTCTACGCACACATCCACTCACTCACCCGAACAGTCACTCATATTTACGGTCACTCAGTACAGGACTATCATATGCACTCATACTCCTATATAGACACTCAAACACCGCCACTCATCCATAGAGGTACTCACACACCTAGTCAGTCATGCAAATAATTAAACACACTACCATTTACTCACCTATACAGTTATACACACACCAGCTCACTTACTCATACAAATACTAGCACATTCTTACGCTCTTATACAATCACTGATACAAGCACACACTCATCCATACAGCCACTATCACAATCAGTCACTCTTGCTTATAGCTATTTATATACTCCAACACACATATATACTGCCTTTCACATATGTAGTTACTCACACATGTACCACTGGGACATACATTCACTCACTAACACACTCTTACACACACTTACCCACCCATACAGTCTATCACAGATGCACTCTTGAAACCATCCACCCAGTGAATCACCCACTCACACATCTATGCACAGAGTCGCACACACCCCTCCCACACAAACACTCAGGCACCCATACAGATACTCACACAAGCATTCAATAACTCATATAGACACTCATGTAGCTATTCTCAAACACATGCAGCCACTTACACAGCAACAGACAGACGGATACAGACATTCACCCAGTTTAGTCACTAACCCATGCATTCAGTAAGATACGTTAAATCACTCACTTATACAGTCAGTCACGCACCTACTAAATCATCCATACAGACACTTACACACCCACTCATTCTTCAATACGTCTTTTCCTATATATATTAAAAATATTTAAACTTTACAGAAACACACAGTCACTGGATGATGTCATCAGTGATGTCATCAGTGATGTCATTTGAGATGTCATCAGTGATGTCATCAGTGATGTCACTGACCATCTCATGAGTCATGTAATATGTGAGGTCATAAGCAGTGCATTGCGGGGGCGCGAGTTATAGTTAGCTGGACTAACTATAACGGGGGAATTTCACGGGTTTTGTACGAGTGCAATGTCCAACTAACTATAACTGTCCCTAAAACCTATGGTTTTTTCAGTGAATTTCAAAGGTTTTTTAAATGCTAATTTGTAACTATAACGTCCCTGAAACCTATGGTTTTTTCAGTGAATATATATATATATATATATTCCAAATGTAAGTGCTCCCACGATTGAAGACACCACACGCAATGTTTAACTTCACCATTTATTGCTTGGCAGGCTGCAGCATGAACAGGTACGACTTCTCAGCGTGAAATTTGCCATCCGCCATACGCGTTTCAGGTTTCCCCTTGTTCTCTGGCTTGGCTTCTGGTGAAAGTACAGCTATGCAAAACCTCTCGGACCTGCTTTTAATTATATAGTCCCGCCCTATTGGGCGTGTGCATCAGTGCACTCTGGGTCTCGTAGTTTCTTATTAATCCATAGTGGTGCTGCTGTAAATTTCCTCCTTTAATAACATCCCTTCGGGTCGCTGGTTAGATCGTAGCTGGATGTTGCATTTCTTATGCCTCGCCAAACTGGTAACATCGCTCCATAAACACGCCGTGATCTTCACAGCGCACGGACCCGCCTTACAGCAGTGGGGTATCTTCGTGGCCAGAGCAGGCCACCAATATTTCAAATGTAAGTGCTCCCACGATTGAAGACACCACACGCAATGTTTAACTTCACCATTTATTGCTTGGCAGGCTGCAGCATGAACAGGTACGACTTCTCAGCGTGAAATCTGCCATCCGCCATACGCGTTTCAGGTTTCCTCTTGTTCTCTGGCTTGGCTTCTGGTGAAAGTACAGCTATGCAAAACCTCTCGCACCTGCTTTTAATTATATAGTCCCGCCCTATTGGGCGTGTGCATCAGTGCACTCTGGGTCTCGTAGTTTCTTATTAATCCATAGTGGTGCTGCTGTAAATTTCCTCCTTTAATAACATCCCTTCGGGTCGCTGGTTAGATCGTAGCTGGATGTTGCATTTCTTATGCCTCGCCAAACTGGTAACATCGCTCCATAAACACGCCGTGATCTTCACAGCGCACGGACCCGCCTTACAGCAGTGGGGTATCTTCGTGGCCAGAGCAGGCCACCAATATTCCAAATGTAAGTGCTCCCACGATTGAAGACACCACATGCAATGTTTAACTTCACCATTTATTGCTTGGCAGGCTGCAGCATGAACAGGTACGACTTCTCAGCGTGAAATCTGCCATCCGCCATATGCGTTTCAGGTTTCCCCTTGTTCTCTGGCTTGGCTTCTGGTGAAAGTACAGCTATGCAAAACCTCTCGCACCTGCCAAGCCAAGCCAGAGAACAAGGGGAAACCTAAAACACCAATAGCTCCAATAGCGAATGTAGGTGATCCTGAACTTTTAAACACGGAATTCAGTTCGGCAGCTAGTAGTACAGGGTCGGAGGAAAGTGGCCCCTGTAATGCTGCATCCACGATTCCAACAAGCTTCACACCTTCAGAGGAGCTTGGTTTTTTAGTGGAGGATCGCCGCCAAACATTGCGGCAAAGCACCCGAGCGAAGAGAGGCGCAGAAGGAGGAATGAATGCAGAAAGCAAAGGCGCAAATGTAAAATCAAGCAGCAACAACAGGGGCAGTTGGCGCAATACGAGAAAGAGAAATTAACTACGGGACTTCAAGTTACACCTGATAATACTGTCATCAATCTAACCGATATGGATCTTACCGCTGCAGAAACCCAACTATTAGCGCTTGGTTTGTCTTTCTGTCCACCTAACCAGTTCAAATATGTTCAAACTAGAATTGATGTCTTTAAGTTTATCCGGAAATTAAAATTGCTTAAACATTTCAAATTGAGTAAGGCTACTACCATTGCTTCTAGGGTAAAGGCATTTGAGAAACCGAGTATGTCTTTACAAGTATCTGACCTTTCTATTTTGAAAACTATGCATGCCCTTGCTGATAATTCAGAGGATAAGGAATACACTACACATGAGGAGTTGTCCAATTTGGGTATTACTGGTAATCCATCCTCTGCTAGTCCATTTCGCCCTGCCTCGACTTTCATCCCTCTTATGCCAAAAGATGCCATTGACGTTTTCAGTGATTGCGTCATCAATGACTTAAAAGCTCTCAATCGTAAAGTGTTGAAAACCATGAAACATCGGTCTTATAGAGACAAGCAATACTCAGCACTTATGAAGAAATTGAATGAGAATGCTGATATAATCGTAGCTAAGGCAGATAAAGGGGGCAATGTTGTACTGTGGCCCAAAAATCTATATCTAGAAGAGGCATACCGCCATCTCAATGATGCCTCTTGTTACCTAAGAGTCACGGCCAACGACATGAGGCGAGTGAAGGAGTTGGTCCACAAAGAACTTGGTATTTGGAAAAGGGATGGTTTACTCAATAAATATGAGTACAGTTTTTTGACAGTTGACTTTCCCATAACTCCGGTTCTTTATTTTATTCCCAAAGTACATAAACTAGTGGTACCTACTCCAGGTAGACCTATTATATCAGCCCAAAGGAGTTTACTTGAAGCTATGTCAAAGTATGTTGATTATTTTTTACACGAATTTGTTGAACAACTACCTTCCTTTATCAAAGATACTGGGCATTTTTTATCCATTGTACAAACCATCGAGTGGCAGGAGGATTATTTATTCTTAGTCATGGATATTTGCTCATTGTACACTAGCATACGGCATAATGATGGTCTTAATGCAGTTAAATTCTATCTGGAAAAAAGGAGTATTGATTGTTATCAACATAATGCCATGTTGTTACACATGATTGAACTGTGTTTGAACAATAACTATTTTATGTTCAATAATGAATTTTTCCAGCAACTGCGTGGTGTGGCCATGGGGGCTTGCTTCTCCCCCAGCTATGCGTGTTTGCACGTTGGTTGGTGGGAGGAGCATGTCCTCAGACGCACCCACGGGAAGCTGTATGAAACTCATGTCATTCAGTGGTGGCGGTTCATTGATGACGTGTGTGTCATCTGGAAGGGGTCAGAGGAATCAGCTAATGAATTTGTGAAATGTGTCAATGATAATATGCTCAATTTAGAGTTTACTGCTCAAATTAGTAGCAAGGTTGTCCAATTTCTTGATGTTGAGCTGTATATAGATAATAACACAATACAAACTAAGCTCCACAGGAAAAGTACAGCGGGCAACTCAATACTTCACGCTCAAAGTTCCCACCCCCGCCATCTCATAAAGAGCATTCCTTACGGAGAATTTCTTCGTATAAAGCGAATCTGTAGTTCTGATTCAGATCTTGCTGTCTGTCAAAACGATTCCCTCCAAAGATTTCTAGCTCGTGGATACAGAATTAAAGACCTGAAAACAGCATTAGCTAAAGCCAATAACTTGAGTCGTGATGATTATTTGGGGACGGTAACCAACAAAGCTATGCACAAACACAATCCCAGTACCACTAATACTCCCCAAGATCCAGATCCTGTACGGCTCATAACTACTTTCAGCAGTCAAGATAAGGAGTTAAGAAAAGTAATTTATAAGAACTGGCCTATCATTAAAACTGACTTAACCATGTCTCAATTAGTGCCTGATCTTCCCCAAATTACCTTTAGACGAGCGCCCTCTATGAGGGATGCCCTGGTTAAAACTAGTCCAGAGGTAGTTACAACTAGTACTTGGTTGTCTAAGCGTACAGGGTTTTTAAGTGCAGCTCTTGTAGAGCATGTAAGTTTGGTATCAATACCTGTGAGTTTAATAACGCCTTTGAATCTATTCCTACTAAAATAAAAGGCTTTTTTACTTGCAAGACGGATCATGCAGTATATATACTGGAATGTTCTTGTAAGTTGAAGCATGTAGGTAGTACAAAGTTACAGGTATTTTCACGCATTTTACAACATCTACGAGCTATCGTTAACTCGGATCCAAGTTATCCTGTAGCTCGTCATTTCAAGTTAGTTCATCAGAATAACTTGAATAACTTGACGTATTTTGTCATCGATGCGGTACCTAAACTACAGAGGGGAGGTAATAGGGAAAAGAAACTGAGACAATTGGAATCCCATTATATATTACTACTTGACACCAAGATGCCCAATGGACTTAACACAGGGGAGGATTTGCACAATTTATTATGAGAGTCTCCTTCTATTTTTCATGTATTCAGGTTTTATGGGTGGATTTTATTGTTGGCATGCTTTTAGCCGTTCTTTTAGCCAGTCTTTGCCGCTTTTTTAACCTGGTTTTAACCTGTTGGTTTTTTCTTGGTTTTCATTGGGGTTTTTGTACTGGATTTTAAGACGGTTGGGATTTTTGCTATACATTTTATCCATCTATTTGTGCCATTTGACCATTTGATGTATATAATATGGAGGTATCTGAGTTTAGTCTGCCGTATTTCTATGTTTTGTTGTCAGTCTGCTTCTCTTGAATTGCATTTGCACTAGCACTTTATGTATTGGATATTTTGCCCTTTGGTGGGTTTTTTCTGCTGCTATGCTCATTTGCATTTGTGCACTTGCACTTTATGAGACTTTGTCTTTATCCCCATTTTTTATATTGCCTCCTTTGGCATATTGTTTTTATATTCTATTTAAATTTACATGTCATATCTTTATTGCACATGCACTTTAGTACTTTACTTCATTAGAGTTGAGTGATTAAAATCTTTTTTATGACTATTGTGTATATAAACATAGCTTGAGGAGGTAATTTCCTGTCACCAACAATGATGTCGATGGTGACGGGTGATATGGTAATTTTGGGATTTAGACTACTGTTTAAATATGATGATGCATCTATAGCTATTGATTTGAGGCAGCGGGTAATATCCGTTCATGGTGCAGGCTTGTTGGTGAGAGGCAATAGGAACATGCTCCCCCTTTTTTAATATGGACTTTTCATCTATCAGGTGTGATGATAAATAAATCACATATGGGCTAAATCATTACGTTCTCTCTTAAATTTATCACATGTAATTTATTACCCATGGTCTGACTATGATTTTAATAGCGGCCTTGTGAGAGATGTAAAATCCCTTTTTTGATTATTAACATTTTAACATTTTGCACTTGCACTATTTTTTATTATATTTCACTGTATCAGCCTGTTTTTTACCGCTTTTTTAATTTACATTGTATGATGGTTTTTTTGATCAGGGTGAACCATTTGGGATAATGATTATCGATTGTGGTAGATTAATTTAAGTGTAAATTCATTTATTATACTGCAGAATGTATTTGTATATCCCTTAATGATAGTCTGTTTTTTGTTATAATGTATTTCTCCTGATCTAGGTAGTATGTTGCTTATTTTCATGGTATACTGCGATAGGCTGAGAGGGTAGGGGTTAATTGTTGTCACTATTTAAGGTGTAAATGGTCCTAGCGTGTCATGTGATCAAGGCCGTGGCAACACGGCCGAAACGCGTCATGCTGTTCTTCACGCAATAAAGAACACTTTTTGAACTTTCAGCACGGTGTGGTCTGACCTGTTTTCCGAGGAGTTGGAGTGACGGGATTGTGGAGTTTCATATATATATATATATATATATATATATATATATATATATATATATATATATTCACTGAAAAAAACCAAAGGTTTCAGGGACATTATAGTTAGGAATTAACATTTTAAAAAAGCTTAGAAATTCACTGAAAAAAACAAAGGTTTCAGGAACGTTATAGTTAGGCTGACATTTCACTCGTACAAAACCAGAAAAATTCAGCCGTTATAGTTAGCTGAGTTAACTATAACTCGCGCCCCCGCAATGCACTGCTTATGACTTCACATATTACATCACTCATGACATGGTCAGTGACATCACTGATGTCATTTGAGATGTCATCAGTGATGTCATCACTGATGACATCATCCACAGAATCTCAGACACACCCTCTCACACCCCTATAAAACCTTTCATACACCCACTCCAACTTTCACACTACCATTCTCGAAACCATTGACACACTCATACCAGTACTTACATACCCACTCACTGATTCATAGGTCTACACACACATCCACTCACTCACCTAAACAGCCACTCCCTCACTAATACAGCCACTGATATATCCACTCATACAGCCACTCACACAAAGTCACTCACTCATAGAGCTACTCACACACCTACTAAGTCACCTATAGTCAATCGCACAGCCATTTACTCACCTATACATTTATACATACACATACTCATTTATTCATACAGATACTAACACATACTCACTTACCTATACAGTCACTGATACAAGCACTCACTTACCCATACGGCCACTCTCACAATCCCTCAGTCACACATACAGTCACTTATACTCCAACACTCATCTATACTGCCTTTCAGATATGTAGTAACTCACCCATATACCACTGACACAACCATTCATTCACCAACACAGCCATACACATACTCACTCACCCATACAGCCCCACATACATACACTCACTAGCCCATACAGCCACTGACTCACACACTCGCTCATCATCCACCCACACGGACACTCAGACACCCATAGAGGTACTCAGACAACCAATCACTCACCCATACAGAAACTCACATACCCAGTCACACACCCATGCAGCCACTTAGACACCAACTGACAGATACAGACATTCACACAAGTCACTCTCCCATACATTCACTGGGATGCTTAATAATTCACTTATACAGTTACTCATGCACCCCCTGAATCATCCAATCAGGCACTCATACACCAACGGATTTACCAATACACCTTGGTATGTATATTTAACACTCATAAACTTTTTAGAAACACTCATAGTCACTGGATGATGTCATCAGTGATGTCATCAGTGATGTCATTTGAGATGTCATCAGTGATGTCATGAGTGATGTCACTGACCATCTCATGAGTCATGTAATATGTGAGGTCATAAGCAGTGCATTGCGGGGCGCGAGTTATAGTTAACTCAGCTAACTATAATGGCTGAATTTCGCTGGTTTTGTACGAGTGAAATGTCAACCTAACAATAACGTTCCTGAAACCTTTGGTTTTTTCAGTGAATTTCTAAGCTTTTTTAAAATGTTAATTCCTAACTATAACGTCCCTGAAACCTTTTGTTTTTTCAGTGAATTTCTAAGGTTTTTTAAATGCTAATTCCTAACTATAACGTCCCTGTAACCTTTGGCTTTTTAAGTGAATTTCTAAGGTTTTTTAACTAGCAGTCGCGTTTGCAGAGTGGTGGAGAAAGGGGCTGGGCCTCTGACCAGCTCTCTGGAATTCCGCTGTGTAGGGCTTACAGGATGTAGCAGGAGGGCTTCTTAGCCCCCAAGGTCCCTCTGGAGCCAAGGGGACTTTATCCCCAACTAGTAGTGTGCCAGTTGGTGGAGAAAGGGGGCATGGCCTCTGACAACTTCTCAGCAATCATGCTGTGTGGGACCTACTGGAGCTAACAGGAGGGGTAGTTGGACCCCAAGGACATCCTTGGGGGCCAACTACCCCTCCTATTATCTCCAGTAAGTCCAATACAGCAGGATTACTGAGTTCTGATAGCAGGCCATGCCTCCTTTCACCACCACTCTGCAAACGCGCCTCCTGGTGCGCTCTTGGTTAGGGGATGAAGTCCCCTTCACTGGTGAGGGTCCTTAGGGGCCATCTAGCCCACCTATAACCTCCAGTAAACCCCACACTGTGGGATTGCTGAGAAGTCATTAGAGGCCACACCCCCTTTCTCCACCACTCTACAAACATGCCTCCTGGCACACTACTAGTTGGGGTATAAAGTCCACTTGGCTGCTGAAAGTCCTTGGGGGCGAACAACCCCTCCTGTTACCTCCAGTAAGTCCCACCCAGAAGGATTACTATGAGGCCTTCGGAGGCCACGCTTCCTTTCTCCAGCACTCTGCAAACGTGATTACTACTTAAAAAACCATAGAAATTCACTGAAAAAAACAAAGGTTGCAGGGATGTTATAGTTATAAATTGGCATGCAGAAAACTGCAGAAATTCACTGAAAAAAATAAAGGTTACAGGGACGTTATAGTTAGGCTCACATTTCACTCATACAAAACCAGTGAAATGCAGCAGTCTCATGCCCCCGCAATGCACTGCTTATGACCTCACATATTATAACACTCATTACATGGTCAGTGACATCACTGATGACATCACTGATGATATCTCAAATGGATGTACCCTGACCCCATGGGTGGGATATAGGGGTGTTTCTGGGGTACAGTATGGGCAGAAAACATCGATCAAAATGTTTTTCTGTGCCAGATGTGATATTCGCGAATTTGCAGCGACGCTCAGAGCGGCATCCCGTGTAACTTTGTGACAAATTGATGAATATTGATGAAAAAAATATATATGTTCACACATCAACCCTCAGTCTCACTTAGCCACTCATACACCCATTCATACACCAACTCAGGTACTCATGCACCCACTCACACACCCACTCGGACATTTATGCACCCATTCGCAGAGCCACTCAGACACTCATTCGCCCACTCACACCCATTCAGACTCATGCACTCACTCACAGACCTATTCAGACACTCATGCACCCACTCATAGACTCACTCAGATTCTCATACACCCACTCACAGACCCACTCAGACTTTCAGGGAACCACTCAGAGACCCACTCAGACACTCATGCACCCACTCAGACACCCACTTGGGCACTCATGTAACAACTCACAGATCCACTCAAACACTCGCACCCACTCACACACCCATTCAGAGACTCATGCGTGCACTCACAGACCCACTCAGACACTCATAACCCACTCACAGACCAACTGAATGACTCATACACCCACTCACAGACCCACTCAGAGACTCATGCACCCACTCACAGACCCATCTCAGACTCTCATGCACCTACTCTCAACCGCACTCAAACATTCATGCACCCAGTGGCAGACCCACTGAGTCACTCACACACCCATTCACAGACCCACTCAGACTCTCATGTACCCACTCAGGGTCCTACTCAGAGACTCACGCACCCACTCACACACCCACTCAGAGGCACACATGCCCACTCACAGACCCACTCAGTAACTCACTCACAGACCCACTCGGACACTCATGTACCCTCTCACAGACCCCACTCAGACACTCATGCACCCACTCACAGACCCACTCAGAGACTGATACACCCATTCACAGACCACACAGAGACTCACACACCCACTTAGAGACTAATGCACCAACTCACACAGCCACTCAGAAACTCACACCTACTCACAGACCCAGTGAGACACTCATGCACCCTGTCACAGACTCACTCAGACACTCATGCTCCCACTCACAGAGCCATTCAGAGTCTCATGCACCCACTCACAGACCCATTCACAGAGTCATGCACCCACTCACACATGCACTCAGAGACTCATGCTCCCACTCACAGAGCCATTCAGAGTCTCATGCACCCACTCACAGACCCATTCACAGAGTCATGCACCCACTCACACATGCACTCAGAGACTCATGTACTCACTCACATACCCACTCTACAGCTCGCGCCCACTCACAGACCCACTCAGAGACTCATGCACCCAGTCACAGTCTGACTCAGACATTCATGCACCCACTAACACACTCACTTAGAGACTCAGAGACCCACTCAGAGACTCAGTTAGAGACTTATGCACCAACTCACAGACTCACTCAGACAGTCATGCACTCACTTACAGACCCACTCAGAGTCTCATGCACCCACTCACAGATCCACTCAAAGACACATGCACCCACTCCAGACCCATTCAGAGACTCATGCACCCACAAACAGACCCACTCAGAATCTCACACACCACTCACAGACCCACTCAGAGACTCACACACACTCACAGACCTACTCACAGACCCACTCAGAGACTCACACACCCACTCACAGACACACTCAGAGACTCATACATGTTTTTATAGAGTTATTTAGATAGTGATGTACCCAGTGTGATGCACAGAATCACTTATATAGTAATGAATTTTAAATGTGCTGGTATCTATTGAATGTCTACTTTTGTTTTGTGTATTTTCAACGTATTTGTGAATATTTAAAAAATGGAAACAAAAAATATATTTTTAAAGAAAATTGACAACGTTTTGGGAAAATAGAGTGGCTCTGAGAAGAGCCTTTGTATTGATTGTGTGTATGTGACAGCTATACATAAGACAGGATGCAGAGTTTCAAGTTGCTGAGAAACACCCTGTTGCCTTCGTCTGTGAAGTGAATTCCATCACTTTTATAAATTCCATGCATGTTGAAACGCAAGTTGTTGTTGTTGTAGATAGAGCCCATGTTATGGTCTGTGAGGTTACAGGTTACAGTTATGAATTTTTTTTTTCAAAAAACTTAGAAATTCACTGAAAATCCAAAGTTTACAGGAACATTAAAGTTAGGAAATAGAATTTAAAAAAAACCTTAGAACATCACAGAAAAATACAAAGGTACAGGGACGTTATAGTTAGGCTCACATTTAATTCATGCAAAACCAAAGAAATTCAGTAGTCATAGTTACTTGAGCTAACTATTAATTTATGTCCCCGCAATGCACTGCTTATGACCTCACATATTGCGGCACTCATGTCATTTTCAGTGAGGTCATTGATTACATCACTGATTACATCTCAAATGACATCACTGATTAAATCATCCTGTTAGTGTAAGTATTTTCTAAGAGTTTAAGATTGTTAAACATATATACTAAGCTACTAAAAAAGTTAAATTAGTATATTAGGTGTACTACTAATGATTGATGCTACTTCTAACATATATTATGTGAGTGGCTGTGTGACTGTGTGTATCCGTGTTTAATTGGGTGTCTGAGTGGCTGTATGGGTGAATAAGTGGGTGTGTGAGTAGCTGTGCGGGTGAGTGAGTGGCTGTGTGAGTGGACTATTGGTGAGTAAGTGGGCATGTCCATGGGTTTATGGATGAGTGAGTGGCCGTGTGATTGCCTATACGGGTGAGTGAGTGAGTATGTGAGTGATTGTATGAATGAGTGAGTAAGTGTGTGACAAGTTGTATGAATATGTGAAGAGATATGTGTATGGTTCTGTGGGTATGAACGTGGGTGTATGAGAGGTTGTATGGGGTGTGAGTAGGTGTGTGAGTGGTTTTGTGAATTATGTCATCAGTGATGTCATTCGAGATGTCATCAGTGATATCACTGACCATGTCATAAGTGATGTAGTATGTGAAGTTATAAGCAGTGCATTGCAGTGGCATAAGTTATAGTTAGCTCAGGTAACTATAACTGCTGAATTTCTATGGTTTTGTATGAGTGAAATGTGAGCCTAACTATAACGTCCCTGTTACCTTTCGTTTTTTCAGAGAATTATATATGTACCCTCTCTGGCACAGAGTGCTGGATAAGTTATGCAAAGTAGAAGCAGTGAACTCTGGGTAGTTCCCAAGTTTAGGTGGAGAGCAGCTCTTGTATAGAGCACCCTACAACACCAGCAACACTGAATTTGCTCACCTCAAATGTTTGCTTTTCTATCAAAGTATTTATAGATATCTCCTACTGGCAGTCACCAGTAAGTAGTTATAGTTAGGACCTAGTTTCCAGAGATGAAGCGTTTTTGTTTTGCTAATCATTTTGTTGCCGTTTGACGAATTCTCACAAAATTTTCAAAACTAGTTTGCCACTCACTTCAGCTGCTTACTGAAAGTTTCAAGTTGTTGCATGGATTCTGCGGAGTCACAGAACTATGCTTGGGATCATGGAACCTTAGTGTGCAGGGACTGAGCCATCCTACCACCTGAGTACCCATGAGCCTGGGGACCGACTAACTATAGTGTCTCACTTGCCCTCCTACTCACTCAGAACAAGTGGTTAGACACCACAGAACACAGCACTCCTGACCCTCTCAGGAATCGCGGTTGCAGGACACACCCTTTCACTCTCACTCTCGTACCAGTCCACAATAAGATTAGACAGAGACACAAGAAAAGTTTAAAATGTTTATATAAAACTAACGTGCTCTAGTAGGCAGTATACGTGCCACAGCAAGTAGAAAAAAGCCTAGCACAAATACGGTTAGCTTAGCAAGTAGTCCATAAATCATAAAAGGTGCTGTCATTGTATATGACAGTGGGGCCTAACCCCCCTCTCCTTCTACAGAAGCAAGATGATTATATATTAGAAGATCTCTGGGTGTTTAGCAGCAGACCCCGTACCTCAGTCTATAGATGGAAGATCTACATCACAGGTGCTGTCACGCTCCCTCCTCTGGAAAGATCCCTCTCCAACTGTGTATTACCCTCCTGTGTATACCTATACGACTAAAGTACATGTTCCCCAACAACAGCTGCATCTGCGTGTTTTGTCTAGGTGCTAGGACCTGACCAGAACAAAATAACAAGGTGCATTGTTGTTCGACTTTGTCTGCAGTGTTCAGACTAAATCCCAGGAATGAACAGAACGTAAAAACAACAGCATGTTCTGTGTGAAAGTTGCAGTGTGGCACAAAACAAAACATGTTCGTATAGTAACGTGCGCAAAGCAGAAGAGAATCTGCGGTGGGCTCATGCTAACATAAGGAAAACAACAATGGTCACCTGGACCACGTGATACCCTCCCTTTGGTCAGGACAGTAGCACGTAATGGCTACATAAATCACTGGAAAGCAGAGCCAAAGCCTTGTAGATGAGCGTCCAAGACAGAAGATGGCTAAATGAACCGATAGGAGAATCTTTTCTACACAAAAATATGTCCAATTACAGCGTGTCTTCAGGGCCCAATATGTATGCGGCCAAGTAGAATGCCATCAACTCCAGTAAGGCATCAGAACCTTCCAAACTGCAAAGAGCAGCCATCCAATTGAGCAAGTCAAATTAACAGACATGTTCCTCATATCCAGTGGTTGCCAGTACCATCCAAGGAGTGCCGGTGTTGACCTCAATGAAACTGAGATCCAAGAGTCGGTGTGCACCTGCATGAGAAGCCGTGTTGGCCACTGGCCCCAACGATGGATTATACACAAGCCGCATATCCAAGGAACAGTCCTGGTTCTGGGACATCAACGGGCCTATCAACAGTTCATAATCCAGGGCAGCGTGTGATGGTGTAGCCAGGCAGATATCCAGAGCCCACTGGAAGGGGCACCAGATGCAGTAAAACACAGGTTGCACACAGGTGAAATAGGGATAGCGGAAGGTCAGACAGAAATCGACATCCGGAGCTTCTAGTGGCAGTAATCCAAAAAGCTGATGCATCGACTCATGGTACAGCTGCAACTGTTCCTGTCCGGACAGAACCACAGATCGAGCAGCCATTGCGGAACAGTAGAAAGAGGACAACGATGCCACAAATCAAGACGCGCAGCAATGGGAACCCAGCAAACACGCTGGAAAAAATAGAATGTATAAAAGCAGGAATTACTGCAAAAATAATCTGGAAAAAGGACACGAGGCCAGAGCCCAAAAGTTTTAAAAAGTGCACTAGGCCTGCCGTATCAGACGCATTAAATATTTGATGTATCAATTCCCCGAAATGAAGGGGGAGATTTGTGTTTAACAATGATTGTATTTCACTGGACGTTCTTGCCACCTGCAATTCGAAGGTCTCACGGGCTGACGTGAGAGCTACTTCTTGTTGAAACAATAGCGCTTTGAGTCTGCATAGCTTATTGAAATCTGATTTCAGGGTCAGAATGGAAGGCCACAAAGAACTATCTACACTCCCATGTGGAGGGGGAAACAGGACGTTGTTGCAAAAAGTAACTAGCTGGGAAACAGTCACCACATACGGATCCCATCCCGCAGACTGCAGCAGTCCTGATTATTAAGGTCGAGATAATTGCCATTGGAAAGCAATGTGAGAGTGGGAATAATAGTGGTAACCGGAGTTCCTTTTAGAAAACAAGCCAAATTAGGGGCAGAAGCATTACAAGCACCGTGCTGTTTCACTTGTTGACATACACAGGAATGGATGGCTGTGGAATCACACTCTTACTCCGTAAGAAAAACTTCTCTATCAGCGCGTTGACAGTGATATGTAAACGGTAAAGACCATAACTCATGTATGTAACTGTTCCCAAGAGGCTTATATCTACCTATGGGAAAGTGTTTAATGCATGCTGTAAACTGAAACATAGAGATGGGCAACGAAATAACCCCATGTATTAACCAAAGTGCAGAATTAATTTTGGCTACAGTAAACGGTAGTTGTTCAAGTGTTTCTATATGCAAAATAGTGTATGTAGGATCTTTAATGGCCATCAATTGTTATTTACTTGTTAAATTGAAAGGCAAGAACAACGCAGTGGCATTCAGATAATCCCAGGGAACTCTTCCATTTTTAAGTGTCTGTAGTGTCTACCCAAATTGCATAACTGATCTAAGTTGATGTTGACCATGATATAACGTAGACACTTCATTTTGTACACTATCAATAACAGAAGATACAATGTTGCCGTAAACGTACAGCAGCTTCTAGTTGTGACAATTTCTGAAATTCATTGTAAGCAGCATAAACAAAATGCTTAGCATGAGGGGATTTTGGACTCAAACGAAAATCAGCAAGATTTATGTCTTCAGACAAAAGAGAAAAATTTTGTTTAACAGAAGACTGCGTGGAATGTTCTAACCATTGTTGACATAATTTCCCAACAGAATAAGTGGTGACAGTATTGGAATTGGGGGTCTGAGGGTAATGTGGATCAGGTCTATGTAGTGAAAACCCTGAAGTAGTACTCATGAAATGTGAATGACAAACATTCATGTCCACCGGCCACAAAGCCCACCCAGCTGGATTAATTGTAAAGGAATTAAATGTGCAGTTTCTTATCATGCAGTTAAGTTGATCTTCAGTATAGTTTGTATAAGTCTGCCAGTTATCATAAAGGGCCAGTGATGGAATAGTGGCAGTATTCAATTCTTTAATTTTAGCCAATCACATACAAGTAGTTTGTTGGACCGTGTCATTTAAAAAGATGATTTGGGTTGGTATTAGACATGCACGGGACAAAGACCCAGTGGTTTGCACTTGCCAAGGCTTAGTGCCCCATACTGATTTTAAATCAATGTTATCTCTCCAATAATCGTATCCCTTTAACGCCACATTTTCAATGAATGAAGAGGAATAGATTAACTTAGTTTGGGTAAGCATATATATTTTTTAGAAGTGGGAACTAATTTAAAGAAATATGCAGCCGGGTCTGAAAGGTTATAACCGGTAAAGTAAGTGTACTTTCGCTTTTGCGTATTTGAACTCTCCTGCAAATGAATAGGGCAATGTTCCCATTGAGTGTAATTAAAAAGGCGGTGCTGTCCGTTAGTTTTATGCAAAAACTGATGTCCATAGTGTTGGAAACAAAATAACTCGGCATAGTTAGCAGAATTCAAATATAAATCTTCTGTATCAAAGACAGTGTAATATTGTAATTCAGAAAACAAAGAATTCGCAGCATTGACATACCAATCATCTGATTGTAACCTGGGTATAATCACATCACCCATAGAATCACAGAATACATTTGGTATCTGTAGGGTCTCCATAGGACCATATACAGCGAATGGTACTTTATCCCATACAATTCCATCAGAAACTGGGACCGCTGAAATGTTAACAAGGGACTGGTCTCTTTTCATTTTATGTGAGGAAGAATGTGGGGCCAACACACTGTTGACTGATTCCACGTTGGAGAGATCAGGAAGGTAGTGGCCATTAATCAGAAGGAAGAACACAATCACAAATCCAATCCACATGAACAGGAACACCATGGAAAATACGATCCAGACCTATGTCCAAGGGGAAACCAGATAAGTGCGTTTCAACGGATAAAAACACAAATCCTTGCCGGCGTCGGGTAGAGGATTGTAGACAAAGAAGAAATGCTTGAAGAAAAATGATCCTGATCGATATAGTAACCAGAAGAATTCAGCTGAAACAGTGGAGGCTGTGAGTCAGAGTGCAGAAAGGAGGCGTGCAGGTCTGCACCGCTCCCAATAGGTGGATCAGAATAAACAATTTCCATTGTAGAATTTGAGAAAGGCATAACCGTCAATTGTTCAACTGAAGACTCAACATCCCCCTCCGGCAGCCGGGGAGAATCAGAGCGAACGAAGCTCACAGGCTGTAAAGAAATATCCTGTTGTGGGACATTCCTTGGCATACTATTAAGAATTGGCTATATGATGTAACTTGACATGTTCAATCAAGATAAAGCGATCATCTTTGCATCCAGGTAGTGGAGGTAAAATGACAATTCGGGTGCCCTGAAGACCAAGCACAGGGACAGGAGCACGGTACGAGGGACTGAATTCTTTCTTGTTCATCACTTTCTCACAAACCAGATCACCAACTTTGGGGATCCAGCCAGAAACAGGAATCAGAACTGCTGCATCCGCTGGTGATGTAGAGGGCAAATTCTGATTAAGAAACTTAAGAAGATCCTACCTTATATCCCCGTCAACTCTAGAAGGACGGTTGTAACTAAACTAATACAGTCCAAACTAGACTACTGTAACAGACTCTATCTGAACATGCAGAAACAATACCAAAAAAAGCTCCAGACAGTACAAAATGCAGCCGCAAGACTTATTTTGAATGTCTCTAAGCACGAATCAGTCGCAAAGGAAATTCAAAAACTCCACTGGACTCCCGTTGGCGCAACAAATTAAATTCAAGGCGTTATGTCTCGCATACAAGGCCCTGAACAACAGAGGACCACTATTTCTCAGAAACCTCTTCTCTTGGTATGAACCAGTAAGACAACTACGGTCCACAGGCGCCAGACTTATGAAAGTTCCAAGGATCCGGACTGCAAGCTGGGGAGGCCGACGCCTCTCGTATTGCACATCAAAACTATGGAATACGCTTCTAATGGAGCTCAGAAGTGCAAGCTCACTCACCTCCTTTAGAAAAGGGCTAAAAACTTGGCTATTTAGGAACTAGACGCTCCATATGGGGTTAATTGTAGTCTTAGCGCCAAGACACCTCCGGGTATTCATGCGCTCAATAAAGTTTATTAACATAACATAACATAACATAACATAACAAATGTGTTTTTGCCAGAGTGCTACAACTCTTTTGTAGATCTTGTAATGCACAGTGGTTATCTATGTCGAATGTTGCGGCAGCCGCCACAAAGTCTAGACCCTAAAGGTCTGGAACAATCATCTTAATGCCAAAGAGCATTTCGTACGGGGTCCGCCCACCCAGAGATCTTCGAGGGAAATTATTAAGTGCATGTTAAACCCCACAGAGGTGAGTTAACCAGCCACGACCCGTACCTAAAACCCCTGCTTTAAGTCACGTTCTTCCGCACCACAACAGAATTGCCCTCAGGCCTATATGGAGACGAGAAATGCACCTGCACTCCCATAGACTTCATCGCATCACGGTATGCCTTAGAGGCAAAAGCCTGGCCTTGATCTGAATGAAAAGTGCCACAGGCGTAAGTCCCAGCAAAGAAATGCAAATCTTTTATAACAGTACGAGCGTCAGCAGAGCGCTGCGGCCAAACTCAGAGGAACCTAGTACAAGAATCCATTGCAACCAAAATACATTTGAAAGCATTATCGGATGCCAAAGGACCCCAGTGATCAAGATAAATACACCCAAACGAATAGTTAGAAATGAATAGATGAGTCTGAGGTGGATGCGAGACAGTAGAACTCTTAATTTGTAGACAGATATCTAACCCTGGGCGGTGAACTCCGCTCCGCTCGTGGAGTTTGCGGAGTTTTCTGCACTCCGCGTTACGCGGAGCTCGTGGAGTTCCGAAAAACTCCGCCCCGCAGAGCAGAGTTTTTTACCTCGCTCGCGTTCGTCAAAGTCAAGTTGGCGACCGCGAGCGAGGAAAATCAACCTCCCGGCGAGATTTTTCCTCGTTTGCGATCGCCAACATCAAGTTGGCGAGCGTGGAAAGTCAACCTCCCGGCGAGATTTCTCAACACGAGGGGGGGGGGGTCAGGTTTCTCATTGCGAGTAGTCGCGTATGCTTGCGACCGCTCGCGTTGAGAAACAGCCCGTTCGCGTTGAGAAAGCTGCCGCTCGAGTAAAAATCTACTCGAGCGCCAGAAAAGGAAAGCAGAGACCACTTGCGCTGTGCATGGTGCCGTTCGCGATGATTGCACAGTGCGGACAAGCATCCGGCACTGTGTAATCACAGCGATCAGCATTTTTCTATCGTACTCCGCCGCTTGCGGAGCTCCGCGTAGTGCGGCAGAGTTTTTTTGCACTTCGCGGTGTTCCGCGTAGTGCAACTCCACGAACTCTGCCCAGGGTTACAGATATCACAACAAAGACCATATTTACGAGTCTGGTGGTATAAACCGCGCCACCAATAGCACTGGTGTAAAAGAGAAGCTGTAGCCGACACTCCTGCATGAGCAGAAGCCAAGCCTTCATGGGTGGCCACAATGAGAGATAGTCTGCGGTCATTGTTGGGAATCAAGCGATCACCAACACACAAATGGCACATTTTCAGAAGTCATATGATAAGGATAACATGACCGGAAACCCTGTGGAGAAGGAGTACCCCCCTCGATGCGGCGATAGACGCCAAAATGTAAACGTCAATTTTAGTCATGGACCGTGTAATTGCGGCTACTTTAACTGTGGCTACTGCAGATTTGGCTGCTTCATCAGCCATCGAATTTCCAACAGTGTGCACTCCCGCACGTTGATGCCCCAAAGTATGGACAACAAGTCCACTACTTCACATACCACAATAGCGCAAGCTGCAGAGTAAGCTTGTTTAGAACCAATGGCCGGTTGAGCGGAGCCATCAGTGTAGATGATGCATTTGTACTGATCAAGAGGAAGAACCTTCGAAGGAGAAGGTGAACGTGTTCATATTGAAGAAACTCTTGAGTTTGTAATGAAGGGTCAAAAACAAAATCGACATCAGCCGATGTCAAGGAAGTAACCCATTGAATCCAACGAGGATGAAGAGCTTTAGAGTTAGGAACACTAGCTTTTGTGACGCCTCTAAAGCAGGCATGGGAGAAATTATAAAAATGCGTCTACCTTGTGCAAGAGGGCGTTCTTTTAGAATCGCCATCTGCACAGCAGTAACAATTTTCTCAGTAGAAGAGAAACACAACTCTGCAGGAGTATACAGATGTGATTTATAGGAAATGGGAACTGTGTCACCCTCATTGAAAGTCACATAAGTGAAACCGATTGATCCAGGCAATATCCGGATGACCAAATTGGTAGTATTTACTCTAGTTTGTAAATATTGTGTTGTAAGCAAATCCGATTCTAACATGTGCAACACTGCGTTGTGTTCCGGTAGCCAAGAGGAAGCAGAAAATAAAGGTGTATCAAAGCATAGAGTGGCTTGATACGCTGAGCATAGTCAGGAATGTAAGTTCTGCCGAAATTAAAAAAAAACAGCAGACTGTAATTTTTTAAGGGTAGATGGAGGTTGCAATTGAGCACACTTCTCCAGAAAGTGGGGTGCTAAACCCCTACCCTCAATTGTCAGTTCATAACCAAGAAAAATTACAGCCAAAAAGGCTATATGAGATCTCGCAAAGTTGAATTTGTACCCTAAGGTTGCAAAACGAGTGATGATGCGATCTACTCGTGCAAGATAAGGATTTAATTCATCATCAGTCAGGTAAATGTCATCAACATATGAAAAAACATCTGGTTCAATTTCATTTAAAAAGGACACAATACGTGCCGCAAAAACTCCGGGGCTACTCTTATACCCCATAGGCAATCTCGCATAGCACTTCTGAGAGCCAAGAGTGCTGAATGTGGACAAGTCACGGCTCTCCGGAGTCAAATTGTGACTGAAAAATCCATTTGAAATATCTAAAGTAGTTTAAAACTTTATACGTACTATATTAGTAACCAGTGCTGTAGCATGCATATTTTGTACAGCAAAGGTACAGGTATGACTATTCAAATGTTTGTAATCTAAAACAATGCAATATGAACCATCGGGTTTCAAAATAGGAAAAAGAGGATTATTCATCGCAGAAATACAGGGTTCAATTACAACCTGGTATTCCAATTGAATAAGAATTTCTTTAACGGATGCTTTTGCGTCATGTTTAATTGGCTATTGAGTTTGAGGCTGAGAAGTCGAGCGAAGAGGCACAACATGGAAAGGTGAGTCCTTATCTCAACCTGCCTGGTTGCGGTATAAGGCAGGAGCCTGGGCAAGAGCCCACTCCGAAGCATAAGCATGCTTAGTCTCATCCGGGACATATTACGAAAAAGAAGGAATAATCACTTTCTTGCCTCGAGGACAAGCAAGAACAAATGGGGGAGGCCAATCCACCTCCGCTAGTAAAATGTCAGAAGAAGACACCAAAAAACAGTGTTTATGGTGCGTTTAATATCACCTTCCATTTGAAGGTTCACATGATACAGTCTATCAGGGGGAGCTGCATGGGTGTTCACGGTTTCTACAGTTATGTAAATGTGTCAGTTGCTTTCGCCTCCAGAAACTGGCTGAGTGTCTGCTGGATTACGCTAACTTCCGCCGCACTGTCGGGGAGAGTCACAGCCGTTCTCACCGTCTGGCGCATACTTCACAGTCAAAGTGGCAACTTTCTTCATCTGAAAAGGGGCTTGATGTGGAGGTGGTTCCTCCTGTTTGACTTTTATGTCATACTGGCGCTGCATGTCCTGCTTAGGTTCCGTGGACTTGCCTTGTCTGTGATCCTGTCGTCCTCCTCTGCCAAATTCTTGATCCGATGATTCCTGAAAGGAACGAGGAGAACGAGGATCAGGAACCTGCAACCTCTCAGGAGTTTTAATCTTCGAGCGATCACGTAAATCATATCTACGGTCAGAAGCGTCAGGTGGTGGTGAACCAGCAAGTGTCTTAGGCTTCTGTTGCTGTTTATTTCTGTCCCATGTCTTTTTAGGAAGACTGGGTGTTCCTCCTTCTCAGGATTGGGTGAAGGTTGGACTTCCAAATTATTGCGACCTAAGGATGTATACACATTGGCAATAATAATCGCCAACTCACGCTCCCGATCAACGTCAGCCACCATCAAAAGGCGTTGGCGAACCTGTAAGCAAACTGCCTCACCTTTAATATTAGAAGGAATAATTTCAGAGACAATGGGAAAAATTCCCACAAATTTTATCCCCAAATCCAGGGCAGGGCCTGCCCTGTGTTCATTCTGTATCTGTTTCAGAACGCTCGGAAGAACGCTCATGGAGGGGGTGCCAAAACAAAGCATATACACTGAGGCAAACACCGTCCCCCAGGTGTTGCAATCTGCCTGTGGAGGAATCAGACCACTTGGTTAACACATAGGGGCCGATTCCGATTCGGGCCGGAAATCTCTCCGACCGAGCCGGACCCGGAGAGATTCCCGACCGAATCGGACCCTAGCAGCCCGACTGAACGAGTACGATGCGCACGTATGCCATCGGACTCGATTCGGTCGGACTCCCATTGAAGTCAATGGGAGCCAGTCGTACGACGCGTACACGGGCTCCCATTGACTCAATGGGCACGACGCGAACAAGGGCGCCCCCTACAGCGTGTTCGCGTCGATGCAGGTCGCGCCGTACATGCACGTGTAGGGGGGACCCATGGGTCCCCCCTGTGTGCGACTCGCGTGCCTACGCTTCCAGGGGGGTCCGACATGGACCCCCAAAGTGCGGCTCTGACAGCTCCTTGGAGCCGGACTGCGCGAGTCGGTCGGAGCGGTCGAGGTGCGCATCGTACTTACCCGGCCGGGGAACGTCTCCATTGCGCGGTGCGAGTCGTCCCCTTGCGAGTCGGTCGGAGCGGTCGGGTCCTGCGAACGAGTCGGTCGGAGATTTCGCGAGTGCACGCATCGTACTCGCTCGCCCGGACGCACGTACGATTCGGTCGGGAAATAGGGCTCCGAATCGGATCCGGTAAAGCCGAATCCGATTCGGAGCCCTACCGGCCGAGATCGGAATCGGCCCCATAGTAAGGATCCTGTGATTCTCCACAGGACCAGTATGAGGGAAAACAGCATTACACTGTTCAATCTTCTGAGCAATCCAAAATGGAATGTTCTCATGAGCCTGAGGACGTTTGCCCATCACCGAGTTAATAAGAAGTGGGCTAATTACAAGGGCCCCACCATGTGCCTGCACTGGAGGCACAGCTCCAGGTGGAGCCACCAAAAAGGCGCGTGAAATAAACTGAATCACGCGTCTATAAGGAAGACACACCTGCCCATGCAGTAAACGAACTTCAGCCAAATTATCATTTAGATTAAAACCGGCAAATACTGGCCATGTGGCTCCGTCAATACTTAAGGGGCCCATACGAACTAAAGAAAGAGTGTGGGGAAGGCCACCATTAAACCAAATTTGATGCTACCAGGCTGCAAAAGGAACTTCAATCACAGCATAAGGACGATATGCCGCAGGAACCACAGCCACCGTATAAGAATGAAAGGAATTGTCATTTGCATCCACCGTGGGAAAAGTAACCCACAATTAAAAAACCTTGAAGCAGTATGCTGGATCCGCTTTAACTACAAAAACTATAGGAGACCCCGCATTGGGGACTCCATGTTGTAACAAATGTGGTGTAACCGTTGCGCTGCAATGTGTCGGAATCGCGAGTTGAACCATAACGGAAAATATGAACGGGATCTGTCGGTAGCACAAAAATGGGTCAAAACGCCCTTTTAAAAGAATTCAAGCTTGAATACCCTTCAGCAATGGTTGTACCCTATCAACGAGGAGGCAAAGCCCTCCCACCACGGACGTCTCCGGAAACAGGCATGAGGGTATTGTGGACCAGCACAAGCGCTACTCAGGCAATCCTTGAATTAGTGCCAGTCCAAATGTTGGCGGTGCCATGTTGCAGGGATTCTGCAGAGTCATCCTACCACCTGAGTACCCATGAACTCGGGGACCGACTAGCTATAGTGTCTCACTTGCCCACCTCCTCACTCACAGAGAAACAAGTGGTTAGACACCCCAGAAAACAACACTCCTGACCCTCTCAGGAATCGCGGTTGCAGGACACACCCTTTCGCTCTCACCTCATACCAGTCCACAATAATATTAGACAGAGACACGAGAAAAGTTTAGAATGTTTATGTTGTATGCAGTATACGTGCCACAACAAGTAGAAAAATGCCTAACACAAATATGGTTAGCATATAAAGTTGTCCATTTGTCTAGGTGCTAGGGCCTGACCAGAACAAAATAGAAAGGGGCATTGTTGTTCGACCTTGTCTGCAGTATTCACATTAAATCCCAGGAAAGAACAGAACGTGAAAACAACAGCATGTTCTGGGTGAAAGTTGCAGTGTGGCACAAAGCAAAATATTTTCGTATAGTAACATGCGCAAAGCAGAAGAGAATCTGCCGCTGGCTCATGCTAACATAGGGAAAACAACGATGGTCACCTGGACAATGTGACAAAGTTGATACGTCAAGCAGGGGCCGAAAAAAAGGGGGGTGGTCCCAAAACGTGTTTTCCCCATGCAATTTCCCATAGGGATTTTAGACACGACTACAGCCCGAACCGCTGGACAGAATTACACCAAATTTGGGAGAAAGCTAGACCTTGGTCCAGAAATATCTCTTTTTGTAATTTGGTGTAAATCTGTTCAGTAGTTTTGGAGTTATTAAAGAAAAAAGATTTATAGATATCTAGAGACATGGAAGGTCCGCGGATCTGACAAATCTCAAAATGATATCCGATTGGCTGCCACCATTTTAACCAGGAAGTGGTGTCAGCCATCTTGGGACTCGCACACGACCGAGTCCCAAGAAAAAACTTTAAAAGAAAAGACAAGAGGGCAGGGTGGGAATACCCTGACTCCCTAGGTCTGGTGGTGGGGTCCCATGGGGACCAAGTCGGGGGCACAATTTTTTTTTTCCCTTGCGAATTTGTGGGGGGGAAAAAGCACAAGCGAGGTTTTTCTGCCCCCTGGGTGGGCCAGGTCCCGGGAGAATTAATTTTTATATAGATAGGGGAGGGGCACATGTGCCCCCTCCCCAGGCTGCTTTTAGCCCTGAGGACCCCATCCCTGGAGCCCAGTAGTAATACTAATGGGGCAGGGGCTGTGTGCCCCCCCCTCCCCGGGCCGATTTAAGCCCTGGGGACCCCAACCCTTGGGGCCCAGCCGCAACTTCAAGAGGCAGTGGGGCTGCGCAGCCCCTTCTCCCAGAGTCATTAATGGCCCTGGGGACCCACCTCTCCAGGGCTGGCTCTAGCTATGTCCTGAGGTGCCCACCCCCAGGACACAGCGGATTCTCTGCCAACACTAGCGCAGGCAGGGAAACCTCTGTTTGCTCTCGCTTGGCAAGAGCAATTTCAAGCGAAAGCAAACACTAAGGGGGTGATTAGGATGGCGGGCAGATCGCCATCGTCGGCCAGGCGGTGGCGATCCGCCCGCCATCGCCACCCAATTTACCCCCGCCATATTATAATGGCGGGGGTATCGCGGCGGACGCAAAGTGCGTCTGCCGCTTTTCCGCCGGTCGGCAATTGCCGACCGGGCGGAGCTGGGGCATAATATGGTGGCGGTGCCTACCAGGCACCGCCATTCATATTAGGATGTGAGGGTAAACTGGCCTTTCCATGGCGGCGATGCCGCCATGGAAAGGCTGGTGGGGATTTGCTTTGGGGGCCCGTTGCGGGTTCCCGGGGGGGGTGGGGGGCTGCACTTGTGGGGTACCTATGGTACCCCCCTCCATTTGCATGCACAAGGTGGCAGGCACCGCGTGGTGCCTGCCACGTTGTGCATGCAAATGCACACCATGGCACTTTGGCATTGCGGCGGGTGCTGCTGTAAGCAGCATCCGCCGCAATGTCAAGAATGCGGAATGCGACCGCCAGGGTGGCGGCCGCATCCTTATTAGCGGTGCGGGACCGCCGCACGTCTGGCGGCCGGTCCCAACACCGCAAGGATGGCGGGCGGACTCAGGTCCGCCCGCCATCCTAATAGGCCCCTAAGTCCGCTCCCAGCGAGCGGGAGCATAAAAAATGCTCCCATCCGCTAAGAGTGTACTTTTCATCTGCTTTCCTGCCTGCAGTGAAGCATGCAGAGAAACAGATTAAAATATTGCTCCCACCCGCAGGGAGCAGTATGTTTTGCTGCTCCCTGCGGGCATTAGCAATACTGGCTCCAGCTGGAGTCGGACAGCCGGCTGGGAGCATTGAGGCTCCACCCACGGTCCCAGCAACATTGAAGTGGGTGCCCCGGGTGGGTTCCAGGGCACCCTCTCTTTATTGGCCTGGTCCGGGTGATTGGGACCGGGGGCTGGAAGCCGCCCAGGGAGGAGGGGGGGCACTGGCTTCCCATCCCCTATCTATATTATGGCTAGGCCCCGGGTGATGAGGGCCCTGGGACTGAAAGTGGCCCGGGGATCGGGGCTGAATGCCCCTCTCCCCATTTACAATATGGCTGGGCGATGGGGTCCCCCAGGCCAAAATCGGTCCGGGGAGGGGACTGCATGGCCCCCTCCCCCATAAATTGAGTGGTGGGCCCTGGGTGATGGGGTACCCAGGCCCAAATGCGGACCAGGGAGGGGGGCCATGTACCCCCTCCCTAAAAAAATGTGGTGGGGTTGGCTGAATTTGGGGGGGTTGGATACAGGGCCTGTCTGCAGGCCGTGCATGGTGTGGGGTTGTCTGCATGTGGGGGTTTGGCCGCAGGGCTTGACCACAGGCCAGGCCCTGCATCCATACCCCAGCCGCAGGCCGTGCGCAGCGTGGGGTTGGCTGGCGGCGGTTTAAATAACATTTGGTAGTTAAATAATACTTTACGTGTAGAAATTCACTGAAAAAAAAGGTTACAGAGATGTTATAGTTAGGAAATAGAATTAAAATACCCTGAAAAAATCAGCAAAAAAATACAAAAGTTACAGGGATGTTATAGTTAGTTTCAGATTTTACACAGATAAAACCATAGAATTTCAGCAGTTATAGTTAGAGTTATCTCAAGTAAATTTAACTCATGCACTAAGGGAACTATAACTCGCATCCTCGCCATGCACTGCTAACTTCATTACATAGTACATCACTCATAACATCTTCTATGACATCATTGATACTATCACTGCAATATTTTCTGTAAAATTATTGATGAGAAAACTGTGCATGATTGGAGTGCGAGATATTGTTACCTTAGGGCGCGAGTTATAGTTACTTGAGATAACTCCAACTATAACAGCTGAATTTCTATGGTTTTGTGTGTGTGGAATCTGAACATAGCTGTAACATCCCTGTAACCTTTGGCTTTTGTAGTAAATGTATATGTATATATGTATATATGTATATATATATATATATTTATTTATTTTTTTACTCCTTACCAATACTCCTTGCGTCTTTTTAGCTTTAACTGACCTCTACTTTGTAAAATGATCCTTACTTCCCTTTACCCTTCCCACCGCTGAACCCTAGCATTACCCTTACCTCCCTTTACCTCTACCCACCCAAACCTTAAAATTACACTTATCTCCCATCACCTCTATCCACCCCTAAACCCTAAAATCACCCTAACATAAACCTAAAAAAAAAAAAGTACCCGCGTGCCAAAGTACTGCGTGACTGCATGGTAAAGCTAGAAATCATTACTTGCTTGGTGCTTACCTGCTTGGTAAAGTGGTAAAGGCATGCATGGTAAAGGATTCATGATAAAAGCTCCAATTGGAGTTGTCGCTATCATGGTTGCAACAGGTGCAGTGGCACCAAGGCCCCGGAGTTTGAGGGACATTCTGGACTCTAATTACAACAGTCTCTTATAACCCAGCAGTGAGAAGCTGGTACATTATCTTTCCTTGTATTAGGGCCTATGGAACCTTTGTTACATCACTGGGGTGCTTCTGATGCATGATTGACCCCTCCATAGTGGGACAAGCATTTCATAGATGCAGAGATATTTTAAGCCATGAGCACAGTAGTCCCCACCTTTCAAGTGGGCCCCACATTAACCTTTAGGGGCAGTGCCACAGTGTGTAGAGCTATAAAATAACCAATTTCACTTACTCTGTTGTATTTTAACCAACTCAGGTTGTCAAGCAGTCTTGCCCCTGCCTGAGAGATTGAGAAAGTTATGAAAATACCCAGCCCAGCTGCACAGGCCTTTGCCTTTATTTAGCATGTATCACTAACAGTGCAGTTAAAATTGGCATGTGTGGTCCCTCTGTGACTGTATCATCCTTGTGGAGTTGCTGCCTCCTGAGTCCAAATACCTCTTGCTTGCTGCACAGGCAGTGCAGTAAACAAAAGCACCCATCAGCACTGTAGGCCTGAATGATTCTGCAGACTAACTACTGTGTAATAACATAGATGGTGGTTAGAAGGCTTGCTCAGGCCACTAGTCTTTTTGTTTTTCTGGCATGTAGGCCATGTGTCAATGTGCGGTGTGGCACTATATGTTGCCTCATGATTGCACCACCCATGCGGAGGGAGATGCTGCTGGGCCATTGCGAACACAGCTCAGTGCCACGTGACTCAGAGTCCCTGTTCCTCACAGCGCAAGGAGTGGAATGTAGTAAACAAAAACCACACCCTTTGTATGCACAGACCCAAAAGGTGAGACACCAGTCCACTGTATCAGATGTAGTGAAGTTGTTCTGGATGCTCTGTTTAGAGCCAGCTCTAGGGCTGTGCGACCGGTGTCACCGCACCAGGTGCTGGCCTCAGGGGGCGCCATGTTTGCAAGTTTATTTTGGTTTTAAAAGCACCTGCTGCTGAGTTCCTTGCCTTTAGCAATTTCCAGCAACAATAAAATGTCAAGATAACTCAGGTGATTAATGTTCTTTTTGACCGATCATAATATAGCACAGAGGGTTAATATGCCTGCTGAAAAGAACGTGTACCATGCAGATCACAAAGTGCATATCATGTAAATAGGTCAGTGGGCTACTGCTTTTCTAAGAGACATCCTTTTGTTTGTTGCAGTTCATCAGTTAAAATCCTAATATAGAACAGTGAATTATTAACTATCATCAAAGAACTGCATGCACACTGCAAAGTATAGATTAGAGCAACGATTAATGTTGCAAAAAGGGTACATTTGGGTAGAAATTGATTGTTATTATTAAAGAGAACCCTCAACTACGGTGTTCCGTTTTCAATTCTGAGTTTGTGATCCTCCAGACCAAACACTCTTAAACTATACTGCCTACCAGTATGGATGACATGTGACTACTACACCTTGTAGTCCTCTGGCTTATGTAAAGATTCCTATACACTGATTTACAAACCTGTGAATGATTGTCTCTGTGTAATGTGTGTGTGATTCAAAGTGCTCTGACACCCTACACTGGTATGAGTGGGTTCAAAATATATATTTTATATATATATATATATATATATATATATATATATATATTCACTACAAAGACTAAAGGTTACAAGGATGCTATAGTTATGTTCAGATTTTACACACACAAAACCATGGAAATTCAGCAGTTATAGTTGGGGTTATCTCAAGTAACTAGAACTCGTGGCGCTATATAACTAATTAAATGCATGTGAAAGAGAGTGGTTATGGAGACTTGAGGGGCACTGTTGAAAGGTGGTGGTGAGGGAATCTGTGGTGGAGGTGGTCACCACCTCTACCATGGTCGGGGGGTTGCCAACAAACATTGTGGCACCGGGTGCCACCAGCGCTAAAGCCAGCCCTGTCTGTGTTTCTCTGGTGCTATGCAGCCAGGGTAAGACTGTTTGCGCAAAGATTTGGGCAGATGTAGGCTGGCCAAGGAAGAACATTGTCAATGATCAACAAAAGTAGCTGGGGGCATAAATGAGCTGAAAATACATAAAAATTCAAAGTTGTTCTGAGCAAGGTGCCCAAAATTATGTTTGGCCCGGGGCGCCCCGAAAAGTCTTAAGATGCCCCTGCAGAGATACATACCTGTCAGAGGGGTGATGGTCCATACCTTCTTCACAGAGAATAACAAGAGATCAATATGTTTCTTTTGAAAAGTAAACCACAGTGGAAGGATAACAAATCTCCACTGGAATAATGGTTTTAAACAATTAGGCACGGAAAACAACTCTTCACATAAATAGTTGGCAAAGAGGTCGTTTCGGGAGTTTACGGATCAGAGTGTGCATTTTTCAACAAAGCTTTATTTTTGACATCAAGGGTGGAAATGAAGAGGCACCAGAGACACGTTTAAATTATTTACATTGTCGAGCAAAACAAAAAAAAACTCCAACAATACAACAAAGCGTTGTTATTTTGATCTAAGCCACTCGCATCTGTCCAGCCATGTGTGGTATGACAGCGGCCAGCAGGGGTCGCACCTATGGGATGCCAACTACAAGAGTTGGCGGTGTAGGCGGGCAGGAGTGGGGGGATGGGCCAGAATGAAAATTAGACTATACTGTGCGTTTAGAAAGTTAGAGATTGGTGTAACCTCTTTCTCCCTCCATGCAGCTCTTTTCTACTGTTGTAACTCACTGAGCACTCCACCTCTGTACAAGGACAGCCTGGCACACTCCACCCATCTCTGGGAGCTGCCTCTTGACTCACACAATAACACGAGGAGTGAAAACATCCAGGGCTTGTTGGCCCGTTGAACGAATGCAGCCACTGCAGGAACCAGTGTTGTAACTCGTTCTCACTGGTGCCATTCCCAGCAGGTCCACTCAGACTTTCACCCTTCCAAGGTTGATAAACTGAGCATCGGTGATCTGGGCAAACTAGTGTGTGTCTTTCATTCAATGCCAAAAACTCCATGTGTTTTACAAAGACGTTAGTAAAAGGCAAAATACATTGCCTGCGTGTAAATTTCATTCTTTTCATAGTGTCCATTAGTTTTAGTGAGCAATCAGAGTCTGAAGAACAACTTGTAAAGCCTCTGAGGCGAAGTCCAATACCCATGGTCTGAGACATCAACTACAGTGGGGTGGAGCTCTTGATGGGCCTCTTCTGTCTGCAGCTCGTGGGGCAAAGGCTCATAAATAACATGAAAGGGGGGGGGGGAGTGAGTGAGTGAAAGGATGGATTGATGGGTGTGTGAGTGAAAGGGTGGATTGGTGGATAGATGGGTGGAGTGAAAGAGTGGGTGGGTGTATGGAGGATAAGGGTGGCTAGATTGAGCAAAAGGATGAATAGATGGATGGAAGGATGGATGCTGGGGCATCGTGAACGCCCAACTTTAGCAGCAACAGTGAGGGTGGAGTTCTTGATGGGCATATTCTGTCTCCAACTTGGTAGACAAAAGTCAGTGAGAGGGTGAAGTCATGGATAGATGGATGTGTGAGTGAAAGGATGAATGGATGTGTGAGTGAAAGGATGGGTGGGTGAAAGGATGGATGGGTGGATGGATGGATGAATGAGTAAGAGGATTGATGTAAGGATGGATGTAAGGGTGGATGAGTGAAAGGATGGATGGATGAGTGGAAGGGAGAGTGGATGGGTGGATGAAAGGGTGGATGGATGGATGAGTGAAAGAGTGGATGGATGGATGGATGATGAGAGAAAGGTTGGATGGATGAGTGAGCGAAAGGATGGATAAATGGAATGAGTGAAAAGGAGGATGGATGGAGTGAAAGAGTGGATGATGGAGTGAAAGGGTGGATTGATGGATGAATGACTGAAAGGATGGAACGATGGATGGATGAGTGAAAGGGCGGATGAAGCAATGGATGAGTGAAAGGGTGGTTGGATAGACAGATAGATCAATAGATAGATAGATAGATAAATAGATAGATAGATAGATAGAAAGACAGATAGATAGATAGAAGAAGGATGGCCAGATAGGTAGATTTATTTGGAGATGATGGATAGGTTTGGATATGGATGGGTGGACAGACGAAATGGTAAAAGACTGAATGATGGTTGAAAGAATGAATGGATGACAGAATTTAAAGGTGAGATGGTGGACATCAGCAGGTGGATGGATGGATGAAAGGATGAATGGATAGATGTTTGGACGGAAGACACAAGAGAGTTCTTCTGGGAAGGGTCGTCATGACCTGCGTCATTTGCTTGGTGCCATATGATCTTTGGTTCAAAGTGGGGGACATTTTAATTTTCTGGCTACTTCCTAGGTCTGAGATATCCCAGTGTAGGTTTCTCCCAGAACCAATCCAGGAGTAGAGGGAGGACAGAACTGCCCAGTAGGTTGCAGCAGCAGACCTCTGCTGTGATAATGCTTTTTCAGTGAGTATGGACAGCACACAATGTGCAAGAGAAGTGGTGGGATTTGAGTTTCCAGAACAGTAGGGGCAAATTTACATGCAGTAATGCGCGGCCCTATGAGGTCAGCCATCTAGCGGCACCTGTCAAGCAATCTGGGGCTTTGCATGTGGTGTGACCTAACTGAGCCTCGCAGGCACAGCATCATCTGTCTTATAGTTTTCATTCCAGGTTCACCAGTGCTAGAAAAGAAAGAACCCTTGCCAACAGACCTTCCTGTTCCCATCAGCAAGAACTGCCAATGCCAAAAAGGCAGGCTTACAAATTGTTTTGGGCTTTCAGCACCACCCGTTGACTTTTCCTTTCAAGATGCTAGACGACCAGACTCCAGATGTTAATCAAGAGCAAGCAAGCATTTGTTTTTTTTTGTCCATGTATAACCCCAAAGGAGGTGACATCTCTTTGTTGCCCTCCAGGAAGCCAGGGTCATTGCTCGAACAGTAACCATCTATTGAGCTGCAGTTGGATCTGACACTGACGCCATGGATTGGACTGGAGCAGCACTGCAATCAGTACTTAATTTGTAACAAATAGGTGCCAGGGCCCTTCTCACAGATTGTGCTTTTTTTTAAAAATCCGTTCAGTAGTTGTTGAGAAATTTAAGAAAATACAGCTGGTGATATCTGTAGCCGTGGGGACTTTGTGAATAATAACCATCGCACTCCAACAAGTGTGGACAATTCAGACTGTTCTAGGTCACCCAAAGCTATAACAATGGCATGGAACTGTCTTAATTGTCAATTGTAATGTATATTGAATTATTTAAACAATGTTGTTGTATTCTTCTCATTTAGCACCACCTGTCATTAGTGCCGGTATTGAGAATTAATTGCCAGTGCTAAGCACCGGAAATCATTCTGCAGTGATTTGGACACACTCCTCAGGTCCTCTCATACTTGCTTTCAAGGGGGGTAATGAATCCCTTGCTCACAGTGGGGGTGCACCCCCACTCCTACCAGCCTGGTAGAAACTATGGCTCTTATGAAGCCCAGATACTGAGCGGAGTATTATACATAAATATGAGAGGTAAGGCATTCCCACTAAAATTCCCTCAGGTTATTTTGAGAGAGGCCATTACCACGCACCGAAAGCATTACACGTCACACATTACACCACTGAATTACAGCTGATAGGATTCAGGTTACCTCTCGAGATACCCGCGATGTCCATTATCCCCCCAATAGCAACCTGCAATACTCTAGTGTGGAAATCAATTATTAGAATCTTTTCTTTACAAACTTTAAATATCCAGGTTTTTTTTGGAGGTTTAAACATAATTTTCAGCCTCAAGAGGTCACAACAGTGTTAAAAGCTATGCTGTAGTTAAAAAAAATAGAATCTGCATAGATGTGCACCCTGAATATCGACACCAGACTATCAATGGGACACAATATCGAAGACAAAATATCGAAAATAAAATATTGACAGGTAAGTGAGTTTAGATTTTCTATACCTAATTCAACATATATGCACCATGCGAGATATATATATATACGCCCGTGGTATCTGTTCCGCTGTTATTTGCAGTTCGTGACTCCACGAACTGCATCCGTGTTTTCCAGGCCATCCAAGGAGCGGATTAGTGTGGTTTGAGGCGTTTTGGGGACTCGGGAGGAGCATTTGTTTTAAATTGCCTCAATTACCACAGCCCTGAACAGCGTTCTTAAAAGTATCCTGATGG